>JAKOGI010000139.1:0-75000 GCA_029747015.1 Carnegiea gigantea
ACCAAAAAAAAAAAAAAAAGAAACAGAAAAAAAAAAAAAGAAGAAGAAAGGAAGTCTCCCTTGAGATACAAAGAATTCATTAGGAGTGCACAAAAAATCCAGGCTTCAGAAAATTATCGACACTGTATGTACTAAAAAGGGACAACATTGACGATCCATTCTAGATGAAGGCTATTTAGGGATGCTGATCACTACTGAGGTGTACAATATAGTGGCCTTTCACACACTTTCTCATCAAGGAAGTTTGGGATTCCAATCCACTGGGAACATCTATGCTGACATTTCCCTCATTACCCCTTTTCTTCCCTCCCAAACCCTTACCAGCTATTGTGTGCCATCTCCCCCCCCCCCCCCCCAAAAAAAAAAACAGTGAAGTAGGAACAAATGAGAGTAAAAATGAAAATTGGAACTAAAACAAGAACATCCCAGAAAATGGAGAACATTCAATAATCTTCACTTATAGTAAGACATAAGATGGGTTGATCCCATTCAATTGAATGCCAAATCAAAAGTTAGGTGATTGCTTCAGATGGATGCCAAATGAAAGTTTCTACGTCTTCTGTTGTTAAGTAGTGGAAGTGTATGATCTCTATAGAACAGGACATTATTCAACATAAGGAGCAAAAGTTAAATTTTTACAAATCATAACAGGTAAATACTGATGGTAATTGATTCTGTGGTGTTGTGCGTTGGACAAAAGCAGCAATACATGCAGAAAATAATTTGAGATAAAACCAAAATAGAAAGAAGGGCAGTTACTCTTAAGACACAGAGAGTAAAACCGTAGGAAAAGAAATTTGTTAACTCATCAGAAACAGGGAAATCATTGCCCTGTAAAGATTTTATAAAACAAAACAGAAGTGCCTCCAAGTTTGCAGCCAAGAGTTATAACTAGATACCTGCCTCAATCTGTTGTTGTTCAAAGCTAGCGACTTCAGGTGAATAAGATTACAAACTGACTGAGGCAAATCTTCGATGGAATTATCTGCAGGTATGAACATGAATTATGAACAAATTTCAAAAGACACCAAGTGCAACAATTGATCTCAGAAGTCGACAGCAAAATTCTATCACCAGAATCCAGTCGACAATTACAGTAAAGGCATTAGATATCTCAACATCTATGTAGAATATTCGACAATCCACTATGGGCATGGATACTTGACACTTTATTTTGGAGGAAAACTTGCCAAAAAATAATAATAATAAAAATAAGTAGGTGTTCCGGCGCAGGACACTTAATATATTTCAAGTAATGTTGATTCATTCAACAGAACATTATGACCAAGTGGACAGTAAACAGTACAATTATACTAATCCTGTTCTCAAAAAATGTCCAAAGAAATTGAAATGGTAGACAAACGTGATTAATACCCAAGCTCCAGATTGGAGTCAAAGTTCAACGTCCAGAAATGCTGTGGGGATTATGCATAATACATCATGATAGTACAAAAAGCATATAAAAAAATTCAGGTTCATGCTTCCAAATATTGAAGTACCAACAGGAGACAGCAAAGTCCACCGAGAATACCGTTTGCTTGAAGTTCCTCGAGTGAAGAGCAGTTTCCAATTGATTCAGGAAGGCATTTTAATTGGTTATTTGAGACATTTAATAGTTTTAACTGCATTTGGCCCCCCAAAAAACACAAAAGTCAGAAGCATGAAAGCAATTCCAAAAAACGATAGAAGAAATGTAATTGTAACAACCCCCTTCCAAAATCACGTTCCTGCAAATTGCAAATTGTTGGTAGAGAGATCAAACTTCATATCACCATGTCATAGTACTTCTAGAACTCAGAGTGGTACCTTCAACCCCCCCGCCCCGGGCCTTCCACAGGAAAATGAAAAATTAAATTTGTTATTACCTTCCTACTAGAAAAATAGAGGTTAGAAAACACAGGTAAAATATGTCAAAGAAAAAAACAGATGTCATGAGGAACATATATGTAGAAAATCAACAAGGGAAAGGGTGGAAGAAGGGACAACACAGAGCAAGAGAGGAAGCAAGTGGACAGAGTAAGCCCTAACATTTTGGTTGATGTACATAGTTTTTGTAAGAAAATAATATAGCATATACTAGACTTGACAAACTGGCTGTTGGGTTCTGGTTCAACTTGACATTGATAAAGTCATTTTCAGGTCAACTGGATTTGGGGCATCTTTGGTTTAGGCCAGGTTTATTTAAGTTTGGGTTTTGATATAAGTTGGTCCAGTAAGCATGTCTTGAGAATACAAACAACATTAGTAAAGGAAAACTTGAGCCAGATCAACTTGCATCAGCTCATAGTGGTTCAGGTTAAAGACAGGTTATCCTGTTCTAGATCCCCAACTGACTCTGGTTCGAATCATTCAGGTCAGTAACTCACTGAGAGTCAGTTCTGCAATGTCTCTACAAAGTAAATTATGGAAGACATAACTGCACAAGAAATGTAAGCGCTCACATTTTTTAGACTCCCAAGAGTCTCAGGTAAGCACGTCAGTGAATTCCAGGAGACTAATAACTGCTCAAGTCGCACCAGCTGGCCCACTGATTTAACAAAGGGGGGAAAAAACTGAAGTCTCATTAATAAACAAGCAACACAGTTTCATAGGACATAAAAAGTATAACTCCTCAGAAAGACTGAATGGGAAAATAATTACCTTCATCAGGCAAGCCAGCAATACGATTCCCATCAAGGATAATTACTTTCAGGGACTGGAGTTCTCCCAGGCTCGTAGGAAGGCATTCAATATGATTATCTGCCAATATCTGATAAAAGGAATACTGCTAACTAAAATAAAGATGCCATACATTTGTCATCAGGACATGCAGTACTACACCAACATTTTCAACTTCTTCAAGGTATCAATAGTTTAATTCCCAAAAGAAAGCAATGGTGGATGTGCATACTATTGCTAAAACTCAGGTAATTCGGCAAATTTCTCTTTTTTAAGGATCATGATGAAAACCCCTAATCTAATTCATAACTGGCCCAGATGCAAGTATAGTGTGATTAAGGGCTTAGGCAAGGAGAAATCCAGCCAAAACTATGTTTTTTTTTTTGGGGGGGGGGGGGAGGCACACCCTGCCTGGGACATCTTGATAATGATTTTAGGGTTTCATTCACATTTCTCACCCAAACAAGTGAAGTCTGATGACCCATGTCAAGCACAAACTCTTTCTATCATTAATATGAGTTCAATCACACACTTTTTAGGTAATAGAACTAGTAAGAACTATGACATATAGCATGATAAAGCTTAACAGATTGTCAGGTATCTATAACAATATTAATTGAAAATCATCCTTCAGGAAGGTTGAAGGCAAACTTCTAGTTCTTACCAGACGCTGCATGTTGCACAATTTGCTGATATCCTCTGGAACATGAACTGCACATAGCACGTAAGGAGAAATTGCACATAAGGAGAAATGCAGATTAATCGCAAAATAGCTAAAAGTTTATGAATACTGATGATATGCAAGCAATCCATACCATATAGCAAACAGATAATGTGACCTTGGGTCCTTGATGGTAACATAAATTCAGCACACCATAAAGAAACTTTGAACGACATTCATATGACATCATTTCCTTTGAGCAGATTTCAGTTTTACCTCGACAATTCAGTCGCATTATCAAGGTCCCTAAGAGGTTTACACAGATAGGATACCATACACAAGGTCTTTTAAACCTTATGTCACAGAAATTTGAGAAGTAGCATAATAAGCACAATAGCACATATCAATTACCTGGAGAACAAGAGTAAAATTGAACATGAGCTCCCAATCATGTTCCAGGGCCTCTTCATTTAACATCCATCTTTTAATTATCACCGTGACAGGTTTTTCTCCTCACATGATGACCCCCCCCCCAAAAAAAAAGGGTACCTCCTGCAAACCTCAATCCTCTCTGCAACAATTGTTCTAAATCACTGTAAAACAAATGATGCAACAACCATGACACATTCTTCACGCAATGCTAATTTCTCTTCTAGCTGTGACAGCGCTCCAAGTAATTGTGTGGGCAGCTATTCTTCCATATGAATACATGTCTCGGAGTCGGACAGAATTTAAAACATTAACACTGATTTGCTTCAGCAAGTCAAAACTATAGGAACTGCTGATATCAAATTTCGCTTGGGAAGAACGCCCATGTGACTTGCTAGACTCCAAGCAGTCCCTGAGATTTTAACATGGATACATCTCCAAACAGAAGCAACCATTTACCATGAATTCCCCTCATATAGACAAGAAAATGAAGAACCCTAAGCTAAAGATAAGATATTTTCACTCAATTAACTAGTTTAAGGAAAATTTACATTGTTTCACCAAAAAGCTTTACTCCAACTAGATAATCCTGTGAAATTTAAACAGCACTATTGCAAACCAATCAGGATGTCTCACCCCCAGTACAAACATGGAAAAGGAAATTCCAACACACCAATTTAGTATCATCAGGCAGTTCAGGACGAAAAGAAAACGACATGTAAAATTCTTCAAAATAAAAACAACCTCAATAAGCTGTTTCCTTTTTGCAAAGTCAACTTATATTACAGATGCATGATTCTTCCGAGCAACTTTTCAACCAGAGGATTGCTCGTTTGCATACTCCATTTGGACTTGAGGCTACCAAGAGGGATCTCAGATATCCACATAGAAATTCACCGATCATGCATCCAGATGAAGCCTAAACTCTCGCACTGCCATAATTTTCCACCTCCAATGATGAAGATTTCTGACTTACTCCGCTCTTTCTAGATTTCTTCACTTCTTGTTTTATTTATAGTTTGCTGATAACCTGCTTTATTACTTTGATTTTTATATTCCTGCACTTTCCCCCATTGACTGCATATGCCATTCCCCTAATCCCTTCTCTTTACATTATTCATTTCAGCTCCAAGATTACTAGTAGTTTCTTTTCAAATGATTTTCAGCTGGTTTTTAATACTTTAGAACTTCTTTTCAACAAAAATGTTTTTTGGTAGTCTTTCAGAAACGGCCCCTTCACTTTCGAGAACTTGGATCTTGCCAAACCCTACTTTGGCAGGATTTACATAGGCGTTTTTCCTTTCTTTTTGGTTGCTAAGTGCTGCAGTTGTTGCATTATTGCATACATGCAAACAATGTCTGACCATTACTGATATGAGTTATCATTTACTGCTCCCCTTTAGAAAATTGTTTATCACAATGCGTCTTCCAAAACAGCTGCTCTCTTGGTCCAAGGTAGTCAAGGATATGTGCGCGTAAGTCTTGAGCCTCAAAACACAGGATGGTGCTCCTGTGCTGTTTTACCAAATTATGAATTAACATGATATTCCTGAATAGCTGGCTCCTCAACAAATACACATAGTGCTGGGACAATAAGCATGTGAGAATTTTGTAGAACCTCAAAGTCAGCAATTCACTGGTGCCTTCTTATAACAGATCTCAAAAAGAAATGTGACCAAAGGTTGCAAGTTGCAAGCATATTTGCATCTCTACTATTTATTTTTATTTTTTTTTTGAAATTAATGTTATCTGTGCATGGCTAATGGCTTCAATAATCAACCAGTTACAATCAGATCCCTCCCAGCACGGCCAACATCCTCAGGCATCTGCACCATATACACTAGTCGGCTCTTAAAGACAGAGGAAGTGAAACCATTGGTACCTGGTCTTTTTCCCTATGAATGCAGAAAATAATACATCCTTGATATCTCATCTGTGAAAGAGAGATTCAGTGGCCCAGCATTGCTCAACACAAGACCCTCCCTGCAAACAGTTTCATCAACAGGAATAACTGTTGAAGTGATCCTAAACAAGTTTTGATATAAAGCAATAATCTTAGACTCAATATCCTATGCTTCCAATAGTTTCGTCCCTGCCTGATTGTAAAAAACATCTATTCTAGAATTCCTTAGCCCCTACTCGCTAAACCGAGGGGGGAAAAATTCACTGCAAAATATCTCAATTTCAGCTAGCCATTTGAATGCCAAAAACAGTACTTCTTTAAAAAAATATTAAACCAAACCACACCAATACTTCAAAGTCCCACCTACCAAGTCCCCCCCCCCCTTTCTCTTGAGGAGGTGAGTTAGACATTTGTAGCCTAGTCCTAAATTGCAGAGAGATTGTTTCCATCAGATCCTAGAGTTAAAAAGTGTTGTACTGCCAGCTATTTCATAATAAAAGAAACAAACAATTTAATTATAATCCAAAACTCGGGGAAAAAAAATTGCACAAAAGTGACTTTTTAAACTATTTGGAAACTGAAGTGGCACCTTGTTTTGACTTGGCTCTTTGGAACTTACTAGTTCTCTAAATTCTAAAAATGCTATTATCTTCTTCCCCAAATGCTATGAGTACTATATTAATATGTTCAAGTAGTATCAGTGAGAGAACAAACCAATGATAGATCAGATTCACATTTTCTAGTTCAATACTCTAGGTTAGCTTGTTGCTCTCCTTTTGGAAAACACTAGTCAGCAAGCTTCAAAATATGTTTAGACAAAAAATTATACAGCACACATCTGTGATAATTGTAAACAATTTTCCTTCCCAAAACTTATGAATCAAAATTCAAAAAATACATACTTTCAATAGTGTGCATATACGAAGACCTAAACCTATCCAAGCAGCTTTGAGAAAAAGAATGAAGTTAACACACTCTAAGTCTAGAGTATCATCATTAACTGATTTAGAGCTGAATGAACCCTCCTGTCAGATAGCCACACAATTTCCTTCCTTCGTAGCCTTGTAGAAGGAATAGATAAGCTAAATAGAGCAAAGCCCGAAATAGCTCAAATAGTTATTTAGCAAATGAAGGATTTTCCCCACGAATGGATCAAGGGACAAAAGATGCTTCCAAAATGCCCCAATAAGGTCGCTCCGTAAATACAAAAGCACAAGGGTGTTATCCTAGTCTGCCGTACAAGGTACTAACACTACCTAACATAATAATGCTTATTTTCTGCACTCCATCATTTACAATATAAAAACTATTCAGAAACAAAATCAAGAACAAGAGAAGCTAGCACTACCTATCCCATTGCATGTAATGTCCACAGTGCGTACAGCCGTGTCAAGGTCAAGAACTTCATGAGGAAATGTCTGTTGAGACAAATAATGTTTATTCAGTGTCAGGTAGAATGAACAACACATCTCGATCTCAAACCTTAGTGAGCGCCAAAAGCATGCAATTAAAAGATGATTGGAAACACATGCCCTGTGCAACTGTGCAGTTATGAACTCTGAAGGATACATGATCCTTGAGAATATATGATGACATCCAGCTATGGACTGCATAAACACTACTGCAATGTGCTGAGTTTAAAGATCATGTAAAGGGGACAATGTTTTCTATATGCAAGACCAGTCTTGAAAAGACCAACCCAAATGGAAAATTTGATGGGAACAGTAACGATATGTAGATTCATGGGCAGAAATAAGTTGAGATAAAAGAGAGGCTGATTTTAACTTGTTTTAGCTAATTCTTCACGATGAATATCTCTCCTATTCCTCCCTAAATATGAAACATAAACACCTAGTTGTGAAGCAAATAATGGGCATTGTTTATGAAATCTACACACCATACCACCATAAACACGATGCAGGTTTCAGCCCACTTCTGTAAAAGTGTCTCTATAAGAATAAAATCAACATCTATGATTATATCATCACTTTCATTAACCAGTAGGTAATCAACATGTCTTAGTTACAATGCCAAACCACTTCTATCGTTGGGAGCCTATATCCCCGACTACCTAAGTAGTCTCCGTGTCTATTGTACCAATCTTTGCGCCTATGTAAACCATGCAAAAATGGCGTGCATCATGCATCAGTCAGAAGAGGAAGGGCACATACAATAAAAAGGCGGGAACATAAAACTAACCCCACAAATGAACCACATTCCTCACATCAATTTGTATGTTTCAAAATTCATCATCAAAGCAAAACAAACCCACAAAAAAAAGCATTGAAAAAATAACAATATCAGATAAGAGAATTGGAATACTTAATTTGCCCCCAAAAAAACGTAACCTTCAAAATGAAAATTTAAACGGCAGACCTTTAATTTGGAATCACGCAAGGCAACAATGCCGGTAGAACGCCATCGAGCAAGCCTATTGGCTTTGGAATCCACAGATTTGCTGGGACCAGACCCCATTTCTCTGTCTAATTGTCCAATGAAATATGAAGGAACAACATGAACCGAAGCCTTAGCACATTATAAAAAGAGGAGTACAAAAGGAAACATTGAGAAATTGAAGCATTGAATAGTGCTCAGGCCTCAAAGAAGACAATTGTTCGGAATTTGAGGATTTCGACTAGGAGCGTTTAATTTGGAGCCCGCGCAATGTTACGCAAATTACATAGTGCAAACGGGCAAATTACTATATATATCCGCAAACACAAGTTCTCATATCTATTTTATATATTTTTTAGAATATATTTATTGTATATTTTATATTTTAATATATAATTATTTATATGTCATATGTAGGTACATATACTCGAGTGTATATAGACTTTGGGACCTAGGTTACTAAACATGATAATTTTTAAAATTTTTCAAAATTTACCCTCCTATTTTTAATGGTCTTTCTTTCTTTTTAAAAAAAAAGAACTGGATCTATATGCTAAGATCTACCATATAAGGGCTTGTTCTTTTCGTGGGTAAATTTGGGTAGATAAAAGAGTAAAGTAGGTTGAAGTAGGTTGAAATATATTGAGGTACGTATGTAATAAATTGAACTTAGTTAAAATAGTGGGAGTGGGTTGAACTGGATTGAGATTGGTATTTTGAAATTTACCCACGAAAAGAACGGGCCCTTAGTGTTGACAACGTTGAATCTGACTTTTCGCTCGTGTGGGCCAAGGCTAGGGGTTGCTGCATTCGCATCGTTCCTAAACTGATGAGCCCAATCTTTGGCTATCAAACTTTCATCTTCCTAATGCAAAACTCACTACTTTGACTAGCCAAAAAAATAACTCCTTTGAACTCACTTAAAAATATTTTACTTTTTTTCCCTAAAAAAAAGGAAAATAAAATTAAAAAAAGAGTAAAAAGGACAAAAAGGACAAAGGGGGAGTGGCTGAGCGGGTGAGCGGCTTCACAAAATGCTGCTTAATCTGGCACTAACAATTGATAATCGGAAAACTTGGAAGTTAGGCCGGGCTTTTTTTGTTTGGGGGGGGGGGGGGTTATACACCCAATGAGAATATGACATTTGTCAATCCAACATCAACATGTTCACTTTTATATTATAGTGTATGACTGATGATTTAAGCCCTATTGTTTTCATGGTTTAATGGACTGATCTCACCTCTTTCTTCTCTCACCTACTCCTTCCCCCTTTCCCACGTCTTCTTACACTTTAAAAAAAATATCACTCCTTTCTACTTCTTTCCATTCTCACCCACTCCCACTCACTCCTTCCCGCTCTTATATATAACTATTATTTCCCATATTTTGAAAACTTTTATAATTTATATAATTGTATGTACGAATAGTTCGATAACAATTATGAAAAATGTTATTTATTTTTCGAATATTATGAAAATATTTGTTAATCATACCGAAAATTGTAGATGAGATAATTTTTGCTATATATATCGAAGTAATAATTTTTTTTTTTGCGTTGTTAAGCAAATGTTAGTTATTCGCAAGTGGTAGATATTTTGGGTTTGATTCTATATATGGCACAAACTGCAGATGATTTGCGTCCTGTATGTGGAACATATTTTTTTCGTTATTCGTATTTGGTGACACATCTTGCAGATGATTTCTTTGTGTATAATAAGCAGATAATTTTTGTTTGTTTGCGTTCGTTACGGAATATTCGTTATTCATCACCCAAGGTGTGGATGGTTGTTGTTGTGTATGTAGCAGATATTTTTTCATTCTTCGTAGTTCGTGATACAAATTGCAGATTTTTTCCTGGCATAATGTGGCATTGTTCGTAATTCGTGATAGAAAGTGTAGATGTATTGTATTTGTATTTTGAGTAGATATTTTTTTTCCGTGTGCTTGCTAACAAAATATTGGTAAGTCTTCACATTAATTGCAGATGATTGTTTCATTGTACTGAACAGATGTGTATTTTTTTGTTCTTCATATTTGGTGACATAACTTGCGATTCTTTTTTTTGTATAATGAGCACATTAATTCTTTTGTCGATGTTGAACTGATGCCTTTTTTTTATTCGTAATTCGTGGCACAACTAGCAGATGTTTTTATTTTCTACACTTTAAAAAATAATGGTAATTGTTTGTTCAACATACATCACCATTTTTGAATTTGCAATTTCTGCAACAACTAACGAAATTTGGTCACCTAAGGAGAAAATAACAAATTTGGTTAACATATCAACAAAAAATACGTTTGCAACTTTTTGTACGAATAACAAATATTACAATTTTTTTAGGGGGTAACAACGGCCGCAAAACAATATTTCGTTAACGAGTCAAGATAAGAAAATATTTTTTCAGTCTAAATAAAATTCATCGTCGGTAATTACTATCACAAATAAAAGATTACATTAAGGGTCTATTCTTTTCGTTGGTAAATTGGAATTTGTAAAAGGGTAAAGTTGGTTGAAGTTAGTATTTTTTGTTGAAGTGGGTTAAGGTAGGTTGAAGTTGGTATATTTTTATATGATGGGTTGAAGTTGGTTAACATAATGAGAATAAAACTTTGAAGGAGGCGGATTGAAATTAGTTGAAGTTGATATTTTTGCTAAAGCATGTTAAAGTGGATTGACGTGGGTTGAAATTGGCATATTTTTATATGATGGCTTGAAGTTGGTTAAAATAGTGGGAATAAAATTTTGAAGAAGGTGGGTTAAAATTAGTTAAAGTGGGTTGAAGTTAATTGAAGTGAGTTAAAGTTCGTAAATTGAAAAAGACCAACGAAAAGAACAAGTCCTAAAAAATATAATATATAACTTACACCAATACCCATACTTTCGTGCCACTCCTTCTCACTTCTTGCCACTCCTTCCCCCCTTTCCCATACCCACATGCAACAAACCACTCATATCCACTCTCAGCTGCTCCTTCCTCTCTTTCCCATTCTCATCCATTCTACACTGCAATTTTCCAACGAAAAGAACAGGGCCTTAGTGGGATGTCATCCAATACAATTTAATGTAATCAAATAAAAAAAACATATTCAAGTTTCTACAGTCGATTACATTGTAATACATGCATATCTTGATAATGCTTTAACAAACCATCGATTTCGTTAGGTTTTTTGTTATTTTTGATTATTGGACACGAATAATCCAAACTTTAGAGAGTTTGGATGCTAATAATTCCACGCGTAGAAATAGCTCCCTATTTATTTTCAATAGTACACGGGTCGTTTTATATGATATCTAATAGACAATTTGAATCTAAGAATGAATGCCGAAAAATTGATTTTCATATGTTTATGTTACTTTATGGACAATATCATTTAAAATTGTTTGAAAAATACATTCAAAAATGACCCTCATACCACAAAAAATAAATGCTTCATAAGTTGGAGCATTGCGATTTGCAAGTTATCTCCAAAAATTGGATTATTGATCCCTCAAAAGTTTGGATTGTTAAAGTTTAATGAGGTGAGGAAGAGGGAAATTGGAAGCCCTACCAAGTATGTTAGCAGGCAGGGGAAACGATCATGTATTGACACTGACTTGAATATAATAGCTAAAAGGGGGGACTTTTGAGAACTATGTTGGTAGTAAATTAAAAGCCTAGAATTCTTTTGGGGCACATAGACAGTATTCTTGAGAGATGCTCTATCTCTTATCCTTTTGATTCAAATATGGAGGATGGGTCGTCTCCTTCAATTCTACCTCATCCCCCTTCAACCCCTATGCCATGCATGGAAGATGGGTTGGTCCAAGCCCTACAAAATCTCTGGCTTTTCCCATTGACACAACAGCTGTGGAGTCTTTTAAGTCCATGTTGCAATTCTCAAAGAAAGGCAGGTCTAAGCATACCCTTATCTTGAACCCATCAGGCTACGAGTTGTTTTGCTAAGGGAAGAAGCTTGAGTATTATGCTCGTTGTGGCGCACACTGCATTTATGTGAAAGTCCACCAGCCTTTCCAAGCATTACCAAAGACTAATGACACTGAAAACATGGCCATGATGGTGGAGAAAGCTTTGATGCCAAGGAATGTGAGGTCGTATTTGAGGCCTGAATCGTATGCTGATGGAATGTTGGAACAATCTTCATCAGGGCATCGTAAGGGTTTGATGGAAAGAACATACAGCCCTTTTTTTTTTTTTAATAATCAAACTAGACTTGACAAGAAGTTTAGGAGAATCACTGCTCTCCCTTCTACTACAGAGGGGTTGGTGCAATTCAAGAGTTACGGACGATTGAACAAAACGAGCAACAAGCGTGCAAATAAGCATTGTTGGAAGTGGATGCGAGCTTTCACCGGTTCAAAAGACTGGCCAGAATACTACAACATATATTTCAAGCATCCTACCAAGGAGTTTGATAATGAATATTGTTTAGATATGATTTTCTTGGGGGTGAGCTACGAAAGCTCACGAGCAAGTTATTATTGCTCGAAGACCGAGGTTTCCAAACTAACAGTTCTTTGTGTTATCGGCTGACCATAAAAACAAAATTTGGATTATTTGCATTAAAAAAAAAAAAACCCTTTTCTTTTTCTTTTAGTGGGAATAAATTCATTTATTATGGTTTATGGTTTTGTTAGACCAAATCATCAAATTGTAAGCTCCAGAGTGGACACCAAACACCATTGAATAACCAAGGTGAGGCGACGGAGTGGGGGGGGGGCAACGTTTCAAGCTGCATCCTGTTCTTCGTCAACCCATCATCAGAACCACCAATTGCCATTGTCCACTCACTGATCGTCAAAATTCAATCCCCAGTCACTTTCATCTACACTTGATTCACTCTCCTAGGGACTCCAATTTTCAATCAACAATGGCGGAATTCCTAGACCTAGAAACGCAAGACGGGGTTCGAATGCCATGGAACGTGATCCCAGGTACTAAGCAAGAAGCCAGCAACTGCGTAATTCCAGTCTCTCTCCTCTACACGCCATTGAAGCCATTCCCAAACCTCCCCATCCTCCCTTACTCCCCACTTCGATGCCGATCATGCCGCTCAATCCTCAACCCATTTTCGGTCGTTGATTTTGCCGCCAAGATCTGGATCTGCCCATTTTGCTTTTCTCGCAATCACTTCCCTACTCACTACGCTTCAATCTCTGATGATAATCTACCCGCTGAACTTTTTCCCCAGTATACAACTATTGAGTATGAACCACCCCCCGAACTCCACTCTCAGTCTATGAATTCCAACCCACCAATCTTTTTGTTCGTGGTTGATACCTGCATAATTGAGGAGGAAGTTGGGTACCTGAAATCGGCGTTATCACAGGCTTTTGATCTCGTGCCTGATGAGGCGCTTGTGGGGTTGGTTACTTTTGGGACTTTTGTGCAGGTTCATGAATTAGGGTTTTCTGGGGGTAGTGGAATCCCTAAGAGTTATGTGTTTAAAGGGTCTAAGGAGTTTACTAAGGATCAGGTTATGGAACAGCTTAATTTTTTTGCTAAGAAGCCTAAGCCTGCTACTGGGGTTGTTGCTGGGGTTAGGGATGGACTGTCTGCTGAGAGCATTGCAAGGTTCTTGTTGCCTGCTTCAGAGTGCGAGTTCGCTTTGAATTTGGTAATCATATAGATGATATTTGCTGTTTCTTGTTCTTTTAGAATTCTTGGCCTTTGATTCATTCGGTCTGTGATATACTTTGTAATGAACTAGTGTAATAAGTTATTGATAATTGAAGATGCATTGGATATGGCCTTTTTCTTGGAGCAAGGTTTTTCTCATGATGTTGTGGAATGTGAATTGGCTGAATTCAATTCCTGTCTTGATGATGTGGTTGAAACTGCTGTTTGTCTTGTCTGATTTTGGTCTGGTTCACAACTTCATATTTTGGTTTACCCCTATATATACAATTAGTTTGTTTTCTCCCTGTTTTATCATGGAATTTGTTTTTTGATTCATTCTGTTCAGATAACTGATTGCTGCTTGTTTGTTTGATTGTTTTCTTGCTGCTTTGTGATGATCCATGATCGGGCTGTGATTGGTGAGTGTAGCTGCTAGAGGAGCTGCAGAAGGATCCTTGGCCGGTTCCTGCAGATCAGAGGGCGACCAGGTGTACTGGGACAGCTCTTAGTGTTGCTGCACACTTGTTAGGAGCCTGTGTTCCTGGAACAGGAGCGAGGATTGTGGCTTTTGTGGGTGGTCCATCAACTGAAGGGCCTGGTGCAGTAAGTTTCCTGATGCTTTTAGTGATTTGTTCTAGTTTTCCGTTTTCAAGTATGGAATGTTGGCTTGACCATTGTAAGATTGAAATTCTTACATTATTTAAGATCGCAAAAGTTGTGTTCGTTATTTGATCTTTTTATGATGATTGATGAAATGATCTAATGAGGAAAAAATAAAGGGTATGATGCTCCTGACTGGGGCGAGGCACTATGTGACCAGATTATCAAGGGGAGATGTTTTGCCACATAGTACACCGGTCTGTGTATGAGTGGAACCTTGAATACTAAATGTGTGTCGAATATGTGTCTTTTTATTAGTGCACTTGGTGCTCGTATTGACATTTTTACATAAGTGAACTAACTTATGATTCTTGAAAGAAAAACAAAAAAAAAATCAAATAACCATCGTGGTCAACGCAGAAGGTATACCATTGTTGGTATTCGAATGTGTAAGAACAATGAAAGCCAGAACAAGCTCTACCTAATGAAACCATGAGGCATGAGCCCGTGACAGCATCTGCCTAATTGTTTTTGCCTTGCTTTGTGAAGGACATATTATTTGTAAGTTTTCTGCAGTCGTGCTTATGTCTTAAAATGTGCCACTTTTGGTTCCTACTTTTCTGTTCTGTTTGCCACATCTTGTGGCATTGTTTCAAGTTGCATTCATTGGGTGCTGGATTTTCTTTTTTTGATTGATGTCTTCAGATTGTCTCAAAAAGTTTGTCTGAGCCAATTCGTTCCCACAAGGACCTGGATAAGGATGCTGCTCCATATTATCATAAAGCTGTTAAATTTTATGAAGGATTATCCAAGCAGCTTGTTCATCAAGGACATGTTCTTGATCTGTTTGCTTGTGCACTTGACCAGGTATTACGTTGTGTGGATTATGATTTGATCTTTCTCCATTATGTGGTGGTTCAAATAATGGCTACATTATCATTGTTGTAGTCACTCTTATAGATATTGTCATGTTGTGCAAATAATGAAGCCTTTCCACCGGAAAGAGAAATGGAATTTCCGAAGAAACTAAAATTCTCTGTGGGACTATGGTTTTTGTTTGTTGTAATGTTAGGTACTATTTTGTGGTATACCATCAGTGAGTTTCAATTCTAAAAAGATGTTCTCTCCATTCTTTCAAGGGTGTAGCAACTATGAAAATATTGAATCCTGGTAATGTCTCATTGTCATCTCTTTTTGCTGATGATAACTTCAGTTTCTGTGGTAGCAAGTGTAAGCAGACTGTGAATGTTCAACTTCAACATATGGTGGGAGTCCACTTATAATAGAGGTCCTACAAGCTTGTGGGAGAGATGGGGAATATTCAATTGCTTTCCTAAATTTAGGTTTTAGGGTATGGTCTCTACTATGTCCTATTTAGGTTAACCTATAGTCATTATATATGAGAGCACTAATATGGGAGCCAATTATGAAGAGGTTTGAGCTCTCCGGTTGGAAACTCTTTCTTTTTTTTCTTTTTTTCTTTTTTTTTTTTTTTGGTTTTGGGAATTTTTATAAAGAATGGCATACTTCACACTGTAGCAAGTAAGGGCATATGCCATATAGTGACGATTTAACTACTTCCCAATATTTTCGCCAAATCCCATATACTATGTTCGATAGTCTTCATTTATTTTCTTTTTTTTGGGGGGGGGGCATTGGAGAGGCTTCACCACTGTAGCTCCGAAACCTCCTAGGACTGAAAATATCCCCCAAACAATTTCTATGACCCTAATGCCCTCGCTGCCTATCTTGTTAAGTGAGAAGTGACTCTACAATACCACAAAAGTGGGCATTATGGTCGCATGTACTATGCTCTAATTTTGCAGATTTGGCCTAAAATACTATGGAACATTCTTAAGGATCACTAGGGGCAATGGCCTCCATTTGACATATTGAAGGACTTTCATCAAGAAGTCATGAAAGTTGTTTATAGTAGTCTTGTTTTGGAATCTATAGAGCTCATGCCACTCTACTTCTGATCACCTATGAAGTTATACGTATCCCTATAAAAAGAATCAAATTTCCAATTAATATAGTGACTTACTAGTGCCTATTACTCTATTTACTCTATTAGTAACCATTGAAGTGCGATTCTAGAATTCGACAAATGGGGTTTGTAATTGTGGTTGCTTGCAATCCATTCTATGCTATCAAGTCAAATATAATAGAATGTTTTGAAGTGTCACTAAGAGGATATTGCCCTAAACATTTTCAATGTGCATAATGACTGCATCGGTGTTATGGTATCTCGTAAAGTTTGAAGCATGGCCCTAAAGCAATGAAAAACAGGATTGTGATGGCGTACAATACACTTTAAACCGTCAATAACAGTCCTAGTATGTCTATGGTGTTTTGAGGGGACGGAAGGAGCATATTGTCACCATTTGACAACTCATTATCATTTTTCCCTAAGTCGCTAAACCAGATGTAATACCTTTAATTTCAGTGTTCCAAGAGGCTGTACCCGCTATAACTCCTAAATGGCCTAAGGCACTACATATTTCCCTAAAGAATTTCAAGGAGCTTAATGGTTTAATAGGCACCATTTTTTAGATTCTGAAGTGGGATTCCAAAATGCTAGAAACTCATCATTATGGTTGTGTAGTATGCACTGTAAACCATTCAGGATGGTCCTAAAATGTTTAAAACATTTTGAGATAAGCAATACACAACTTGTAGTCTAGGGTCCAATTGAAATAACCTCCTTGCAATCTCTAAAGCACACACCATCTCATTCTCGGGTGCACACCTTCCGTAAGTGAGACTCTGGGTATGGATTTGACTGTGCTTCTGGAATTATGGTGCTAACTAGGAAAACAAATTTATAGCCTGATTACTGAAAGATTTTGTCCAGTCAATCACTTGTACATCCCTCTCCTGGCACAAGAAAGGAAAAGAGGGGTGGGGGGATATAGGATATAGCAATAAAGAACTACAAGAGAGTGCCTTGTTTTGAACTCTCAGGTATCTTATAATGCATTTATATCAATATTGTGGATATATTGACGTCCTGTGACTGCAAAGATGCTACTATGAATGCACTGTGACTTTTATACTCATTTTGTTATATCAAATTTAAATAGTTGATGAAGGATGTCTAGAAATGGTGAGTTCTTTTTTTTTTTTGGGGGGGGGGGGGATGGTTTTCTCCTCATGCCCAAAGTTTCACGTACATGTAGTGGCATTCAATATCATATTTAAACCCCCAGAATCTGAAAATATCAGTAGATTAAGCACATAATCCACAGCAATGAACACTTTAGGTGATACTGTGGGTTAAAATTTGCTTGCTGTTTCCTTGCCTCTTCTTGCAAGTACTCCCTTAAGTTTAAACCACTAAATTGCTACGCTCCTCGAAGCTTGATTTCAGTGATCATTTATCACATGCCAGGTTGGGGTTGCTGAACTTAAAGTAGCTGTTGAAAAGACTGGCGGTCTGGTTGTCCTAGCGGAAAGTTTTGGCCATTCAGTATTTAAGGATTCTCTCAAGCGTGTTTTCCAGTCTGGGGAGTATGACCTTGGTCCAGCATCAAAGTAAGGCTTGCTCAAACCCAGGCTTGCCATTCGTTGCAGCTGCTATGCATCAATACTTTGGTCGCAGACGTTCTTTTTACTTCATGCCCTTTCTGGTTTCTTTGTTGTCAATTTGTGCATGGCATATTTTTTTCTTATCTGGTTTTGATTGCAAGTACTGGTGCTTTGGCTTGCCATTAGCCCATAACATGACTGTGGGTATATTGGTTTCATTTTACGTCTAAGACTGGCAGGATCAATTTGAGCCAATCAGTGTTCGAAGTTGAGAATCTTAACTACAATCAATCTCTGATATGTATGAAGCTTTGTTTTTGTGTGTATGTGTTCCTTTTTTTTTGGGGGGGGGGGGGGGGGGGGGGAGGGGTCTCCAGGACCACCACATCACTCTCTAGATGGATGCTCAATTATGTGAAGATTCATGGTTTCCCTTCTCTGTTCATCTAATTGAGAGGACGATGCATTTTTCAATTCCCCTAAACTCTTCTCACCGCTATGTCTATGTATAATGTCATCCTGCTTGGTCTATTCTTCTTTCGACCCATATCTGCACTTGCAGAGCATTTGTAGTGGATCTTATACTAATGTAAATTTCCTAGGCAACATTTCCATGAAGATTGGCATATTTTAGTAAGAGACTTTTAACAGTCTGTTCTTTAGGGTTCTACCGTTTCCTTTCATCTCATGAAAGATATGGAGATTTTTTGAGAAATTTGGAAAAACATGTTGAGGTCTGGATAATTTAAGTTCGAAATATGAAATTTAAAATATAAGAATTTGTAATAAATTTAAAATTTGGAGAAATGCCCACTGAACTACACATAAAAAATGTAATCACATTAATTTGTAAAATTTTGCATGAAGCTGATAATTCGTCGACATGGTAGAAGCGTACAAGTAAAAATGAAAAAGTCACTTGAGAGAGAGAAGTAACAAGTCATAGTCATACAAGTGTGTTGCATATTTACGAATTTTTTATCTATTAGATATTATTTCTTAACTAATTCATTACTATTGGTTTTTTTAATAAATTTGAAAGATTGATTAAAATTGAATTGCAAAATGTTATTTTTACTAAGAGCAGATGTTATTATTTAGATTTTTTTGTTCATGGGTGACATCTCCTTGGTGTCTTTTTAATACAATTTTAAATTACTCATCCAAAAACAAAGTGTTATTGTTTACATAAATTATGATCTGAAACTAAAATTTGGAAAAATCTAAAGTGTGGAGAGATCAAGGTGAAGAAAACAGGCCCTAAAGCTAGATGCAAAAAGTTTTTTTTTTTCCCTTTTTTTATTACTAAAAATAAGAGCTAGGAGCTTTGATTTGAAAATGATCTCCAATGGTCGTATTTTTCTTATAAAACAAATGTTTCAACCTTTACCCATTTCCCCAATTAGTATCATCAACCGTCTAAGTTTAATTCCAGATCCAAAAGACAATGGCTGAAGGATCAAGCGGTCAAGCCTATGTCTGAGGGATCCTTAATTGGTACTGCTCACAAGCCCCATAAAAAAGGATGGTCTGCTATCATTTTTTTGATCGGCCGAGTAATGTATATTTATTTTTAAGGAAGGCAGCCAAAGTTAGTTTCCCCAGTTGAATGCTTCGTTTATTGCTGTTGTCATGCTTGCATTTTTTTGATGCTTTGATTGTTAGATAATTCTAGTGATGCTTCTAGCTAAGTTATAGAATTTCAAGTTGAAGACAAGACTGTACATAATACTCCTCCAATCCTCCTTGCAGTGGAATATTTGAGATCAGCTGCTCCAAGGACCTAAAGATTCAGGGAATTCTTGGTCCCTGTGCATCCCTTGATAAGGTAAATTGGTCTCTTGAACTTCCATTGTTCCCTTGTGAAAAACTTGCTTTGCCAATTCCTTGATTTCCATTTTCATTGCCTTTTGCAGAAAGGTCTTCTTTGTTCAGAAACAATCATTGGTCAAGGAAATACAACTGCATGGAAGATGTGTGGTCTGGATAAATCTACAACCCTATGCCTGTTTTTTGACATCGCAAAGAAGGAGACCCCTGATGCTATTGGTCAAGCCACTAGCAATCAGTTTTACCTACAATTTTTGACGTAGTATGAGCTTAATCTTGTGTTTGCTTGTTTTTGGTGCTCCTTGGTCATGCTTTTGTCCTTTATACATGTTGGAACTATTCTCACTTGTTACAGAATCTTCTCAGTTATCAACATAACAATGGTCGTATGAGACTCCGTGTCACAACTCTTTCTCGAAGATGGGTTGCAGGTCCAGGGAGCATACAGGTGGAGTCTTCAACCTCTGTATAATGGCTTTCTGCCTTAAGCAGTGGGAGATAATGCTAGTTGTGGCTTATCTGTAATAATTAAGGCTAGTGCTGAGTGCATATTTTAGTAATATTATGCTCAAAAAGAAATTTGACTACTTACGTATCTCGTAGTGTTCGGCATATATATGTGCTAGCCCCCTAATGTTCACATTGCTTTATCATACATTTGGCCTACCTGCTTTATGATATTTGACTTTGTAGTGGGCTGTGTACTGTAAGTAAATTGCCTTTTTTAATATAGATCTTGCTTTTCCGCAAAATGTTTTTGCAGGACTTGATTTCTGGGTTTGATCAAGAAGCAGCAGCTGTTATCATGGCACGCTTGGTTTCATTCAAGATGGAAACTGAGGTAACCACTGTAGAGGAAGTGATTTTCATTTTCATTCCATCAATCTATGTCAAATCTGTCATATGGATAGCTGTTACCTAGTGTGATTAGAATGTGTGCTGTACATGTCGAATACATCAGTTAGGGATTCTGATGGTTTGGGGCCACTGCTTAGCATCCCCACCCCCCACTAAATTTGCTGACCTGTCTTGCTTTCTTTTGTTGGTTGGTTGGACTATTTAAGTTATAATTGACATGTCTTCAGCTGAAACCTATACAGCGAGTTATACTGAAGCCTATTTGAGATGCTTACCCCGTTTCACTAGGAAAAGCATCTGATATGATGTTTTATGGAGAAGGCCTGTGACTGTGATGTATTATGCGTGTATGGGAGCTGCACTCTTCCTAGACTTAATTAATGCCTTACTATCAGCAATAATTTTTTTGACATGGGACCTGCTTAGCTGTTGTTAGGGAAGAATTACATATTTGGATTGTTTGTTTTCCATCAAGGACAAGAGGTCTGAAACAGTGTTCCTTACATACTTAGATCCTTCGTGTACCTCATAATAAAAAAAGAGGATGGGGGCAGGGGTTACATTTCATAGTTCTTACGAATGTATGAGATATTCAATTTTTGTATTCCTACAGACTTGCGGGATTTTACCCCATCTTCTGTTTTTTCCTCCATGTCATTTTCTTAAGTTGGTTGTTTATTCATCCATCAAGTTGTTTGCTTGCAGGCTGAATTTGATCCTATAAGATGGCTCGACAGATCACTGATACGTTTATGTTCAAGATTTGGAGATTACCAGAAGGATTCTCCCTCCTCTTTTAGCTTATCTCCACGTCTTTCAATATTTCCTCAGTTTATGTTTCACCTTAGGCGTTCCCAATTTGTCCAAGTATATTAACTAATACATCTCCCTCTAAACTGTTTGTGATTGTACATTGATGCATGTTTCTTAGCTCGTGTCTATATGCATGTGCTGTAGGTTTTCAACAACAGTCCTGATGAGACAGCGTATTTCAGAATGATTCTTAACCGAGAAAGCGTGGCAAACTCAGTAGTGATGATTCAGCCCTCATTAATTTCGTACTCATTCCATTCAGCCCCTGAACCGGCTCTTCTCGATGTTGCAGCTGTTGCTCCTGACAGGATATTGCTACTGGATTCATACTTCACTATTGTTATATTTCACGGTTCAACCATTGCCCAGTGGCGTAAAGCTGGATACCAAGATATGCCTGAGCACAAGGTTAGCTTGGTGGACTCATTGCATGATGTATTGGGTGGATCGATGTTTTAATAAATTAGCCTTTAGATTTTCTGATTTGGTTCTTTCGCGTGCCAATTTTCATAGGCATTTGCCCAGCTATTACAAGCTCCTCGAGAGGATGCTGATGCGTTGATCAAGGAGAGGTTTCCAGTTCCACGCTTAGTCATCTGTGATCAGCATGGCTCCCAGGTATGTTTCTGTGCACTGTATCTGCTAAAACTATGATACGGCATTGTATATGTTTGCTCTTAAGATGCAAGCAAGCGTCAAAGACCGATTTGTGCTTCTTCCTTTTTTTAAAAAAAAATTGTGGGAATTAATTTGAGTTCTTTTCCCTTTGAATGGATTTTAGGCTCGTTTTCTTCTGGCAAAGTTGAATCCTTCAGCAACATACAACTCGGATGCTCCTTTGGTTCCGGGTGGGGATATCATTTTCACAGATGACGTTAGCTTTGAGGTCTTCTTAGATCACCTACAGAGGCTAGCAGTTCAATAGAAAATGTTCCAATAGACAATTTTGTACAATTAATGTCTGGTTGTGTACAGTAATATCAACATTTTGATTTTGAGTATAATTTTGAGCTTTAGCTTATTCTTTCTGGGTTATGATAAACCTTTTTCTTACTTAGTTTCTTGCAAAATCTTAGCAGCCACCTGGTGTAACTTTTTCAGATCGACAATGAAATTGGTCTTTTTTCCTCCCCCCCGTTGTATGCTACGCTAGTTTCTAAAGTCAGGAACTTCAGGTCGTCATCGCATCATAACGCTAAATTCCAGCTGAATAAAACCCACTTGTACGATGCAAGCATTTAAGTACAATTTTTTTAAATTTTTTTTTCAGGTAGTCAATCTCACATGTCATATTATTATTATTTTTCACTCTCAAATGATTTTGATAACGCATGAACATAAATTTTTCCCCACCGATAGTAAAGTACGAGCCCAACGTACAAGAGACAACAGAGCAAAGACAAACTGCCATGTGGCCGATACTCTCAAGTCTCAACTCATGAAGCGATAATAACCTTATGATTAAAAATTTTTAAAAAAAGGCAATTTGGGGTGAGAGAGGCTCGAACTCTCGACCTCAGGATCACTCAACAGAAGCTATGAGACCTACGCGCTAGCCAACTGCGCCACCACCCCCCCATGTCTGAGCATCACAAAATTTTATTTTCGTTTAATTTTTTAGACGTGGTCCCGGGGCCGGAAGCCAGATGGGGTAGAAGGAAGCTATTCAGCCTCCAATTGTTGACTTCTGCAATGAAAGGATAAAAATCGACTATTTGGAAGACAATGTTCCACACTCATCAAGATAAGCTTAAGCTCGTGAATATATTGATAATAGCGTCGAGTGATGCAGCTAAGAAAACCATACTTGACTCAACCAAGTAATAGCATAGGGTAAACTAAATTCTATATCTAAAACGTAGAAAAATGAACAAAACAAGAACAATTGCGCAGATCCAATAGACGATCACCATGGAAATCAACTAACCCTGATCCAGTAGACTCAACTAAGTAACAGCATGGGGTAATTTGTTGCAGCAAGTCATAATGTAACAAAAATCTGGTTGTCCGCTGTGTCGGTAATATGCACTTGCGCTATTTGGTACTTTCATGGGGCCTAAGTACACTTGGACCTACGGTTGGAAACTGCCGTCAGGCGTCAAGATTCAAGAATGGAACACAAGTGCGGTCGACTAAAAGGAGGGAACAGTGGATTCAAAGGTCACCCACAGATGCCCATAAGCAAAGGTCAAAGAGGCTAATCAGAAAAATCTTAAAACCGGCACAATCAATAGAATACCAAGCCTACCACCCAAACTTTTTAAAGTTAGACATGGCATGGATTAAAAAGTTGGAAAGGCATTCATCCTCACCTTCACTTCACAGGGATGCAGACAACCTGGGAAAACTGCAATCACCAGCTAGCCGCAAATTCAAAACAAAAACCAGACAACGCGTGTTTTTCTCTACACATTGCCAGTACATTGCTAGTAAATTTAAGTTCAGAGAAGCAGTGAAACAGCCAGTGGAACAGAGGCCCGTTCCACAGAATATCTCAGTTCACAAGATACAAAGGAAGGAATGCGAGTACAGTACTAACCGAAACTAGGCCTACTGGAGGTTGCTTCTACACAAGCCGCCACAGCCAAAATGCCTCGAAAATGGTCAATCCTAGATGATGTCCAAGATAAAAGAGGACAACTGTGGATTTGCGACACTGAATAAGCTACTGAACCTAATTTAATTTAACAGAATACAGCTATTAGTCCTCCTCAACATCAAGATTCTTTAGTTTGGATTCCAGTTCAGTCTCATCCCCATTATCCTCCTCTTCGGAATCTTTTTCATCGTCTCCACCTTCAGGATCATTCTCATCTAGTGGCCCCAGCGTCTCCGGAGACTTCTTGAAAATCTCTTTAACCTCATCGATCCCCTCGTCGGAGATGAAATTTCCATTGATGTTCAACAATTGAAAACCAGGCTTCTTCACCACCAAATGACCCAATACCCTAGCACCTGCCCTTCTTATTGCATTCGTACTCATGTCCAGTTCTATTAACTGGGCAAGGCCTTCGAGTGACTTGCTAATTTGTATAGTTCCCTCATCCTTCAGCTCATTTTCGGACAAATTCAGCTTCAAAAGGTGTTGTTTCGCTGCTAAGCATGCAGCCAGGGCAGGAGCAGCAGCAGGGGTAACGTCATTTCCTGCCAATTCCAGCACTTCAAGCAGAGGAGCAGAATCCTTGAAAGCATTTGCTATGGCAATTGTACCCTTGTCTTCCAAGTTCAAGTAACTCAAGTAGGCCTCTTTCAGATTTGCATGTTTGGAAAGAGCATCTCCCAAAGCAACTCCTCCTTCTATGCCAAACATGTTATCTCGCAAGTCAAGTTTCTTCAAGTGAGAACATCCCTTGAGGGCTTCAGATAAAGCAACCCCTCCTTCAGAGCCCACCCTTGTAGAGGAGCATCTGAAGTCCTCAAGCAAGGGAGAACGCTTAACAACCTCAGATATAGCAATAGCACCTTCATCACCTGTCATATTATTGTGAAAATGAAGGACCCTGAGCTTCTCTGTGGAAGGGACCAGCTCACAAACAGCACGTGCTGCCTCCTCCGAGATGCCATCATTCATTAAATAAAGCTCCTCCAGGCTTTTTTGCGATTTTAGCAATGCTCCAAAAGCCCGAACACCCTTCTCACCCAAGGCATTGTTTGAGAGATCAAGAGACTTTAAAACAGAACCTTCAAGGGCGGCAGAGAATACATTCATGACTTCAAGGGCTTCCGCCTCTGGTCTACCCGCAATGAAGTCAGACAGGTCTACAACCTTCAATTGATCCTTAAGAGACGCCAAAATGGGCTCCGCAACACGAGCTGCTCCTAAGCCGAAACTTCTATTGCTGAAGCATACCTTAGTATAAGAGTTCCCTGGTTCCTTGAGAGGCCTCAGTAGCTCCTCAGCCTCTTCAGCCTCAATGAAAGCGCGTGGGCCTTTAGATATATCGAAGGAAGTTTCACGGACTACCTCAGAAATGGGCACTTCTTTATCCACTTTTCTTGTAGATCCTCTTTTCAAAGCTTCTAGGATGAGTTTACTGCATTCCTTGGCATAAAGCTGGACAGCAGAACTTCCATCACCATCTGGCTCCTTTTCGTAGTGTTGATTTGCAGCAGTGAATGCCCTCTCTTCAATTTGTTTTGCATTTTCTTCAGCTTCCTCCTTGCTCAAAGTGCCATATTTCTGGGTAAACAAAGTTGGTGTTGAGAGATTGTTGGTCATCCGCTCAACAAGCATAATCCTGGTGTTTTGGCTAGGAGGCCATAATTTAATTGAGAATGGACGTCGTTCCGAATTTGATTGGGTAGCATCCATTTCACTCAAAACCTGTCAATCTAGGACACTACGAGGTCAGATAGTGTATGCCAAAGATGCATAATGCTTATAGACACGCAAATCCCATAAAATTCTATACTTTCAAATGCCGACGTGTAAATCTATCATTTGGATCAATAATAAAAGCAATACTAGCACATTCCAGATGTTTCCCAGTAGTACTTTTAAGATATAAGTATTACCCATGAACAAAAGTTTCAAAGCCTGAATTTGCTAAGGCTGAAACTAGTGCATTAACCCTTTCGAGTACCGGGACCGAAGTGGCTCATATGTTTGGACTTTGGTTAAGGTACTTTGGCTCTGCCCAAGCGTCATATTTTACCCATACCATAGTAACTTGAAAATTCAGATATACTTACAACATAAAAGGTCTTAATCTGTAAAGAACTCAAAAATTTTCAACGGAGATTTCGGAAACAGAAGGGATAGATCACAATCAGAGAGCTTTACAAACAAATGGCCCAAGTGAGCTTAAAATTACCCATTAAAATTTTCAATATTACATACTACATATTGGATGTTGATCCTACCACAATTTCCATTTCAATAAAGCAAGTAACCTAAGAAAACACCAACCATAAAAATATTTATCTAAAACCCAAAAAAAAGAAAAATACAAGATAAATCACCATTATGGCAGCAGATAAATAACTTCAGAATAAGTAAACAAAATCGCTTCACCCCAAACATAGAAAAGCACCAAAATATACAAAAGAAACCACTTTAAATGTGCAGGATCTGAACTCTACTGCAACGAATTTGCGGTTATCAAAACATGAACAACAACAGATGGGCAACAACCCCCCCCCCAGATAAAAGTGAATTTATGAAAAAACAGGCAGAAATTTAAAATGAAAAGGGGGGAAAGGGAAGAGGGAGGAAGGTATCAAATAATCAGATCCACAAACATGGGGCCAAAAAAATTAGCAAAAAACAACTAAATAAGAATTGAAGATAATTAACAGGATGAACAGGCGGCCGGAGACGGCGGCGGCGAAACTCACCGACGAGCAGGAGTGAGTGCGAAAGGGATAATCAGAGGGACAAGCACCGGCAACTTGATAACCACCGGCGATGAGCACCGGCGACAGAGAGAGAGAGAGAGAGACTGCGAGAGCGAGAGTCCGGTGTGTGCGAACTAGGGTTTCTTCTCTTCTGCTGGCTAAACTTATTTAAGATTTAAGATTCAAGCGCCATTTCCATTTATTTTTTAAAATTTTTTAATTTGAAATAAGTAACCGATTGGAATTCAGATTTTTGCAAATCGTACCGCAGACTGCAATTGAATGATTTAATCTCATATTGGAATCGGGTTGCCTTATCATCCCTAATTTTATGTATCGAATATTATTTTACGATAATAAACAGTACTAAATTATGTTGAGTAATGCTCAACATTAGTGAATAATGTAGATTATATTTGATAAATACTTATGATAAATTAAAAAAAATAAGTCCTAACACTGTATTTGTCTTTTTTAAAAAAAATCAGACCATAAGCTAGAATATTTTTTTGATGAAAGTGATACGTACTACGTTATGTTAGTTAGAGGGTAATTATATCAATTGCTCATGTCAGAAGTAAAGATGACAAAAATTTGGTTTTAAAATTGGGGTAAAGAATTAGTTCTTACCACTTATCAATAACAATTTTGTGTTTGCCATGAGCAGTTGCCTTTATACAATTATACATTCATAAGAAGTAAATGCCCAAATAAAGTTGTGGATGAAGGATTAGATAGTAAAAAGAAATTGATAGTTAACATGCCAAAAAAGCCGTGAAAGAAGGATTGCTCAAGAAGCTTTGGAGATTGGAAAATAAGTTAGCATATCAATCATACAAATGAAACTTCAGCTTCAAAGAAAATCAATAAGCTTGAAGGAAGAGATTGAATCTAGATAGGGAGTACAATGCCATAAACTCATATAGATATTCAAACTTGTAGATGGTAACTCTAACTGGCTTTATGTCATATCAGATTGCTCTAAATCTTTTAGACAAGAATGTATTGTTTATAAGTTGACATGCATTAGTTGAGGTCTACAAGTATGTCAACAAGTTGTTTTTATATTTTTGCACTAACAATTCGACACTTTTTTGAGTTATATCCAACTAAAATTTAAAAAAAAAAGAAGGGCAAGGGCCCAGTACCCTTATTTGTCTATACATAGATATAAGAAGACTTCGTCACACGTCATAAATGTCAAAGTTGATATAGCCTCAGTAAAGTGTATTGCCTTGAGCTATAAATTTCCGATCTAGGTTGCTGATAACACACCATTCTCCCCCCTGGATTGTTGGTTACACACCCTTTATATTCCCATTTGTAAATTACTATTGCATTATAATTATCCAGATTCAACTTGTCCACTAGAAACCTTGTCCAGCACGTACCTTATGTTGAATTGTGGGCTGGATTCTGAGGTATGCATATGCATTCACTGCTTGACAGCTTCATTCGCTCTAAATTCCACTTCTTGACACTTTGCCATTCTAGTAAAATAGTTAATGATTTGAAGCAGAACTTTAAAATGTCCCCTAAAACGAGAAAGATTTCAATTTGCCATAATTTAACCCTCTATGTTGCCTAAAACAAGAAAGCTACAGTACAACACCGGACTATCAGACATACGCGCTTATACTTGCCAAAATTGATCACCAACTGCGCAAGTACAGACATGTTTTGTGGCCTTAAAGGCTCAATAACAGCCTAATAAAAAAACATCACGGTCTCCGACCAATTGGAGGGGTAGCTCGTCGGAGTAAAAACAGTGAGACGAAGATCGATTCAAAAGTTATAGAAACTCTCAGCTTAAAAGTTAAAAGTTGGCGAAAATACTTGCCCAATAGCTATCTAAGGATGTTGTCCCTCTTCAATTTGTGAGCAAAGAAAACCCTCCAAAGCTAATCATACATCAAAATTACATTGCATCTGAATGATCCTAAATCCATCCACCTGCAAATATACACCAGAAACTGTCTTTGGTAACCCTGACAAAAATACATCCCCAAATCTAATGATATCAAAGTGAGCATATCGTGTCCTCGGTTCAAATCATCTGCTGGTGAAGATCTGCAGCCTGCTGAGCCAGCTCCACAACCATAGCCTCGTCAAAGAATTTGTTTATGCTTACATCCTCACTCATACCCTGCACACATAACCATCATAAACTTAAATTAGAACCACTTGGAGACATTCGATGAAATAGAACAGCCACGGACTAAAATTAGAACACCCAGAGAATGCTAACTTCCTCAGTTGCATTTTTAGAACTATTTGTCCACCTTCGAGCAGCTCCAAAAAACGTTGCCACAGTGTTCAGCTTGGTCTATAGTATCCTATGCTTTTTTCCTCTCCATGGAGTCGACAGTCAATGATTTTTAACCTAGGGTCCGATGGAACCGACCTCACTGCATTCGAGGCGTAAAACTACCCCCCCGGGCCCCCCCAAAAATAGGCATCCCGAGTATGGACCACAGAATTGGAATTTTTGGGGGTTATTAAGTAAATGTATCAAATAAGATAACCTAAACTTTGGTTCACGCATAACTGGAAGCTTTTATCTCCTACAGCATATAAATCTAAAAATGGCCACCTTGCTAAGGATGATAAAGGAACAGAGGCATACCTTTCTACGCCTTGTCTTCACCATGAACTCTCGTGCCAGGTGTTGGATCGGTGCAGGTTCAAGAGGTCGCAAGAGTATGCTCTTATCAAGTGGGTCTCCTGGGACAATAGCCCAGTGATCAAATACGGATTGGCAGAAAGCTTGACCTTGAGTATGGTACCTCAAATCCGTTTCAAATCCAAATGATTCTATAACAGGTAAAAATGCCTGGAAAGCAAAATAAAATGCCAACATCAATGAAATAATAAATCTATACTGGAGTTGAGTAATATTTCTGCATTAAGCTAGGCAAAGAAATGAGAAGGGTAAGGGTAAGCCAATGAGCAGGGGGTTGCAACACGTAGCTAACCTTCACTATATAAGCTGGGGTCCCTGGTTGTGGAACATCAGCAGTCACATGACCACGCCTACGAGATAAAACCGTGTAGATAGCAGACACACAATCTATTGGTGTTTGTATCTGAAATAAGCACATAAAGTTAAGATTAGGAGGAAGATATCCAGCAATGGTTAAACTAGAACATACCAGAGGTAATAAGTAATCACCTCTACATAATACACTGGCTCCATAAGACGAGGGGTAGCCATAAGAAATGCTGAATATGCCACACGACGGGCGGTAGGTATGATCTGTCCAGTGCCCCGATGCAGCGGTTCTGGAGCAATCCTGGCATCAACTATCTTGAACTTCACATTTCTAATTGGCTCATCGCAGAGGGGACCTTCTCGAGCACCCCATTGGAATCTACATGGTGCGAAGAAATAACTTATCAGATTATTGGAAGAAAGAAGATTAGCTGTTCGCTGCTTGCTATTTGCATTATCAATTTGTCTTCGCTGTTTCAAGAAACACTGTTTGGTGAAACTTCACATTTCTAATTGGCTCATCACAATAGATTAAGGAAGAATACAAGGAAACGACTTACCCCTGAACAATGGAATCCTTCACAGCATTCAGCAAGTTCTTGTCAACTTCACTTGGGAGTGTGTCATCTAACAGAATGTTAGGTCCCTACAAGTGTGAAAGTGATCGGATGAATCTAGAAAATAAAGTTATTATGAAACCAAAAGCACAATCCAAATAATAGAAGTTGCAAACATAATTTGCACAGCACTGCAACAGTTATAATGAGAAACATCCAAATGATCTAACCTGTTTATCTGGACCAAATGCCCATATAGAACGTGCGGCCAGCAGATCCCAGTCATATTTTGTTTGGAAGAAATCTCCTAATTTCTTCCGTGGCCAATCAATGCTAACAACCCCATTCTCGATATCCTCTGCAAGTCCTCTCTCCAATGGCTCTGCAATCTTCGGAGGGAGTGATCAAAGATAAAATACCATCAGATTGTTAGACAAATGAAAATATCAAACTTGAAACGGTAACATAAGCCACATAAACATACCATAGTTATCTTGTTCTTCTTGTTTGGTGTCTCGGCAAAACACTTCATTGATGAAGATTCTACCACTGTTTCACAGAATGAGACAACTGGATCTGCTACCTACCATCATGCAGAAACACCAAAACCGAGTAGCTGATCAGTGCACCACAAGATATGTTGCATCTAGAACATAAATATCAATCACGCACATGATTCAATAGCAACAAACTAAACTGATAAAGAAAATGCACAAGAAGATTTCACAAACCTTAACTTCAACTTCAGAATAGAGCTCCCTAAGGTCCTTCATGATGGAATCGAGGTACAACTCCCCTGTGCCCAGAATTGTGTGCTCACCAGACTCCTCTACTTTGGTAATGGCAAGAGGGTAACTTTTGCTTATTTTTCTGAGACCCTCAACCATTTTGGGTAATTCACTTGGATTAAGAGGCTCAGTAGCAGTTTTCACCACTGAAAGTGTATTGAACTGGAGAGGACGGAATATATACACATCCTCATCATAGTCAACATTACAAAGAGTAGCAGTCTTCATAATAGAGGCATCCACACCTTCAATGAGAACCCATGAACCGGGTGGAGCTTTACTAATAGGAATCCTATAACGAGCTTGGTAAACCCATAATTTTGTTACTTCTTTCACAGTCATATCCTCTTCATCCTCGGGTGAGTACCCTTCTCCTAGCACACGAACAGTTTGTCCTGTTTGGATCACACCACTGTACACCCTACCAAAAGCATCAAAAACGCTGCAATCTGATTTGGGATAGAGTTTAGTGATATTAACCATAAGTGGACCAGATGCATCACAGTTTTCCATGGATTTGTATAGCACAGTATCTTTTGGTCCAGTGTATATATGATCAACCTTCCTGGACGCAGCTTCTTTGCCACAAGGAATATGTTGGACTAGCATGTCTGTAAAACCTGTTGCCGTACCAAAAACTGAGCTACAGGCAAGTCTTAGCAACGGCCGGACATTCAACCTGTATGCCGAATTGGGAAGTGTAACACCAAGTTCTGCTAGTGTTGCCTCCACACTCTTCCTATGCTCCCCGATGACTTGACTATATATTTTATACAGGGGTTCTAGAATAAACTGAACAAAAGATCTTTCCCCTCCACTAGCAGGCGGCTTTTTCTTAAAGGTCCTGGTGTCTGGATGATAGTAAATATCTCCCCAAAGACGAGAGGCAAATTTAGTAGCATCAAATGCTACCCCATGCAATTTAACATATAGCTTTGCAAAAGATTGTAAAGTGAAAGACCATCCTGCCGTTGCACTAGCAAAACAAACATTTCCAGCAGCTGGATCAATAACTTGAACATTCCCTGCAGTTGATGAGGCAGCAGCAATATGATTATTAATGACCTCTATGGTATGTCTCAGCTTATGGTAGGCATCCTTTGGAGGCAGTTTGAGCTCAGTTATCAACCTGTCAACCTTCAAGAAAAGAATAAAAGTGTTAATACTCCAAGTTCTAGGCTCTAACTGCATAAAGGACCAACTTGATCAATTATACTGAACAGAATAAAGAATCTTAAGCATAAATATCCAAAACACAGGAAAGCAGAAGACAGAGAAATGTATACCTTGTTGATAACCACCACAATTGGGAGGCATTCTTGAATTGCATGCCTTATAGCTCTCTCAGTATTGACCTATCCATTTGAGCTCAACAGTAAGTTTCATCATATGTAACATAAAAACACCATAAGTGATACTCATGATAAATGGATGAATAGCCAATAAGCCAATTAACACGGATTCATTGATGAACACCCAATGTGTTATATCGCACTATACATGACTAAGGATAATGTACAGTACCAACATGATGAAATATGGTCCAAAATTTACCCAGTACTCATGTTTTAAGTTCCAAACCATTGCTCATGAGAACGGTCAAACCTTCAAAGTTCAGGAATTTGAAAAGCTCGATTCCAAAGCTAATATCTTGCCTAATTACAACAAAAGGCAGAAATATGTTATCAGACTACAGACCAGTCCGGAACATGCAACATCAGAATTGGAATAGAATTGTTTTTTTTTTTTTTGGATAAAGAAAAAGTAATATATTAATATAGAAAGATCAGAAACTCAGCTGCACAATGAGCCCCATACAAAAGGCTATATACAACCTAAGTATAAACTATCCACACAATCAGCCAGATCAATAGAAGAAGAGCTAAACTTCCCATTCTTCCAAAAGTAGAGAATCTTGATAAAATTCTCTTTCAAATGCTGAAGAAGGGTTTCTATACTTTCAAAAACTCTTTGGTTTCTCTCTCTCCAAATACTCCAAAAGCTGACATGAGGTAAGACCATGGCTCCCTCCTCCTTCTTCTTCTTCATAACTTTCCTACCAAAGGAACCCTCCCAAGCCAAAAGATGGTTCTTAATAGAATCAGGGCAACCCAAGAAATGCCCAAGCAACTGAAAGCTAGATTCCAAAGTATGCTCGCAAACTGACAATGGAGCAATAAATGATCTGTAGATTCAAAGTCCCTTTTACACATGAAGCATCTATTCACCAAAATTTTTTCCCTTTTTTGTAAGTTGTCACACGTTAGTATGTTCACATGTGTAACTTCCCATACAAAGAAAGAAACCTTTAAGGGGACTAAAGACTTCCATACGAGCTTGCAAGGAAAACCTTTTTCAGAATGAACCTCCTGTGGTGAAAACTTCCCATCAAGAAGCTTCAAATAAAAAATCCAACAGTGAAGCACTCCTAAGTGGTTAGATCACACCTCACCCTATACATTGAAGATTCTCCTACTTTGGCCTCGTTAAGCTTATTGAAAAAGCTTACCAAGGAGTCATCATCAACGAATCCATCTCGAACAGAAACAGGTGCCCAAATATTGTTCCCATAAACCTGCTCCCGATAATTAGCAACAAATGCATTTTTGTCTAAGAATTGGAATAGAATTGTTGAAGCAGAGAAGGAGTTATGTTGGTCAGAACATGGTCCAGGGCAAATGCTAGACAACACAATTCCTTAAACTTTTGAAGTGGGCACAACTAATGCCATGGATAATTAATTGGTACTTATCATCCCATTCCAGGAGGTTCAAAAATTGGGCATCCTCGTACAAATTTTCTAGTTCCGCTACGGTGTGGAGGACATGCGGCATGCAACCCAAAATACTAGGATAGGCTTGATTCATCATTCATCTTCATCATTATACAACAGATTAACAAGCAAGTGAATTAGAAACAACTACAATACTATACAAGGTAGAATAGGTAAAGCCATGATGACCTCGTCTAATGCTCTCATTTGGACCCAATCCAATGCCACGTATATTTGTCACAACATCCATTTGATATGCTAGTATCTTGCTAAACAAGTTGCTAATTATTTATATTCTCAACTAAGCATTTGTGTTCCAAGTCCAGCAGGGATATAGTCAACTGACTCGTGGTAACCAGAGAGCAGAATTTCACAAACCTGTTACATTACATTATAATGACAAGCAACGCCAATTTATACTTAAATCTCCACTGAAAATGGAATCAGTTAACACAGGCCAAGCACAGGAAGAAAGTGACTCTCACCATTACACCCTCAGCAGCGTCCACAACAAGGACAGCTCCATCTGCGAGCCGAAGAGCAGCACTCATCTCATCCGAGAAGTTCACGTGACCTGGAGTATCCATGATATTAATAAGATACGATTTCGAGTTACTATCCTCAAGAACAAGCGACATTGGGACTGCCTTGATCGAAATCCTTCTCTCCTGCTCATCAATTCTCGTATCCGTATATCTGCAAGTCAAACTCACAATACATCAACGTTCCCCCAAAACAAACTGCCAATTCTATTAAATTACACACCCAAAAATTGCAATGTTACCTCATATGTTTCTCATTTTTGGGATCAAATGTCGAAATGTGGTGAGTTTGCTCCACAAGCATGTCCATGAACAATGTCTTTCCATGATGAAGATTACCAACAAGGGCAACATTACGGACCAAATTAGGGTTCGACATGAGACCAAGCAGAAACTGAGTCGACACATAAGTAGACGAGTCCTTCACCCCGAGTTCAAATTTTAGGGCTTTGACAGGCTTAATAATCGGCTGTTCAAGAGGAAGCTCATCCTCATCCATAACTAGGGTTTCGACATCCTCACCATAGACCTCCTCAGCAGTAGGATAATACTTCTTGTCCTCCGCCAACACCACCTGGTTCTCCACCATTTCGACGTCTTCGTCTCTAGAAGCGGTTATCCACCCGTTGGTGTCGCCGCCGTCAGCTCCGACGTCGTCGTCGGAGGCCCTTCTGTCGACGACGTCGACGTCGTCGTCGTCGTCTTCCCTGTCGGATTCGGACTCTCTGTCGGACTCGATCTCGGGTCCGATGTAGTTCCCGAACTCATCGTAGAGGCTGTCGTCCATGGCGGTGAAGAGAGAGAAAGTAGAGAGACAGGGGGAGGAGTGTGGTGGTAGAGAGAAGCGAGGCTTTGGGGTTTAAGCTCCGGCAGGGATTCGTGGAGAATGAAGGCGGTTCGAAGATGGGAATTGGTCCAATGGGAGTTGGAGTTGGGGTTGGAGTTGGAGGCGGTAGAGTGTGAGTATAAAGTAATTAAAAAAAAAAAAACGCCTGCACTCATCTAGCCTAGTAAATAAAAACTAAAAAGAGATCGTTGTTTTCTTCCCTCTCATTTTGGCGAAGATGAATATTCCAACATACCCTCCTTTGTAACTTTAGCTGTCTGTTATTTATATTAATTATTTAAATTAATTATTTATATTAGCTATTTAAATTAACTATTTGTTGAAAAATTATTTGATAAAATTAGCTATTTCTGACAAGTAGCGCAAGTTGTAAGACAAAAAATTATTTATATTAACTGACATTTGACATTTAGCCATATGTCAAACGGATCTTTCAAGTTACTGGGCATTACGATCTTAGGGCTCCACCCTTGAGAGCATCTATACCAAATTCTCCACGACATACTGCATGTTGCAAGAGGATGGTCACTGGTGTCAGGTTCAAGATTGCAAAAGGTGTAGGTGTTTTACCCTACTCAAAGAATGTATTTCCTACGTAGCATATCTTTGGAATTTAATTTGCCCAGCAAAGCAATCCAGACCATACGTTCAACCCTGGGTGGTGCTAGCTTTTGTCAAATCAAGCAGATAATCTTATCAACTGAATTGCTCTCATTAATTTGAGACATGGCTGACTTTGTCAGCAAATGAACTAAGAAACCTTTGGCTCCTCCCAGCTTCCAGTGTTGTGCATCGATCATGCTTCTCTTCAGTTCAGCCTTTACAGATGAGGATTTGATGTAGTCATTGGAGCTCTAATTGTTGCTGTTGATTAAGGGCTAATTCCCAACAAAGTGCCCACCTCCAAACTCCACCTTCAAACCATCACATTTGGGCCACAAATTAAGTGATTCTTTTGTAGAGAGAGATCACAAAGATTTGGGAACAGATCCTTCAATGGTATAGTAGATGCCCAACATTCTCTCCAAAAGCAGGTAGGTTTTCCATTCCCCATCTCAATTTTGATCTACCTCAACAATAAATCTCGGAAATGAAGGTCATCAACTACTGTTTGTTTAATATTCTTTCAGATATGTCCATTTCTAGGAATACCAGTGCTTGGCATGATGCTCCTTTGCTGCTCTTTATGTATTGATTCGATGATTCTTCTCCAAAAAGCATTCCTTTTAGACATGAATCTCCCCCACCATTTACATAATAGACTTGAGTTCTAAATCTGCAAGTCTCCTACATCAAGATGACCACCTTATATTGTTTTGGCTTCTGGACTGTATTTAATTTTACCAAAAGACAATAATAATTAGACATTTCACCTTTTCACAAGAATCTTCTTTGAATTTGGGTTGTCCTCATTGCCGCTTTCTCTAAATTTAATTATGTTAAGGTTGCCCTCACATAAACTCCTCCTAAATTTTCTGACCTTTGTTGCGCAAGTCATAAAAAGTAATTCCTCTTTTGAAAGGCCAATTGATTGCTACAAATGGAAGAGACGATGAGAAGGTGGTTGTATTGCTCGATTCAAGTGATTTGACCATGAGATGGATGTTCATGTGCATAAATATTGAACCATATACATAAAACCAACTGAAAGAGTTAAATTTCATGAGAAGATTTATGTGAGCCTAACTTATACCAATGGATCACGTGACCTTGTTGTAATTGGGTAAGATAGTAGAAAGCAACATGGACCGGATAACAAATTAACAAGCTAATTAACATAATCCAAGATATACACTAACTACATGAAGTAATACTATTTTGTCTTGCATGGAAACCGCCACTAGAGTTGGGAAAGTCTGACCCGACACGATAATCGGACCTGAAGTTACTGAAAGAAACTCGAACCCAACACGAACTGAAATTATTTTAACTCAAAGTCGACACGATTTGACCGCTTAACTTGTAAAAATAGAAATACAAGTAGATAGCAAGAAGATGATAAATTGATAATCATCTCCAATCAGCAAAATTAAGCTGGTTAGAGTGGGTACTACAAAGTGTTCTAAATCAACAGAATCCAAAATCCAAAAACCTAAAAACTACAAGTTGGTGGAATTGCAATTGAAGCAGCAGCATATTGTCTGTCCACCACTTCTATCACCTTGTTGGCAATTGCACTTGCATACACAGATGATCCTTCACATATCTGGCCCAAATATTTAAAGGGGAAAAAAAAAAAAAAAAAGAAAACATTGAATCAAACAAAGAGCAGTCACATTAAAGCCACCATGTGCCTGCTAGCACCTACCAAAGAAATATTTTGACATTATAATTTTGCAGTTTATATTTAAATTTTAAGATATGTCATACTCTAACTTTCTCCCTAAAAAATCACAAAGGTTAATATAATACTAAGTTACAATTTTTTAGTTTGATAACATATATAACAGCTCTAACTTGTTAGTTGTAAGAAAGTTGGCATTAATATTTAATGTGATGAAAAATTTAGTTATCAAAGGGACGAATGACTCAATCTTTTGCACACAAGTTATCTTTTGACTACGGTATTATAAAATGCTTAGAAGTATGTTGATTTTGGGTTTTATAGCCCCCAAATATGAGCAAAGAAAAGAAAGAAACACAGAGAGAGACACACACATACATACCTTAGTGTTGAAAAGATAGCTGTAGTAATCCCCAACGTGGCCACCAGCAACATGGCGCAACTCTAACTGAAGCTCATCGAGGCTTGTTGACACAGGCAACAAACAGTTGATCTTCTTCCTTTGAACAAGCTTGATAGTAACATCATCATCGACGATTCGAACATCCACCTCAGTGTCCTTGAACTTCCTCTGGAGCCACGAGCTTCGAAGCTGGGTCGCTGCCAGCCCGTTGAACCCGTCATCAGGGTCAGGTTTCACCGGACCCGACCCGTCGACACCTTGAACTGGGTCAGCAGCATCCGCAGTAGTAGCAGTAGGAGTAGTATCCTGGTGGTCAGTCTTAAGCCTCTTGGCTCTCTCTTTGGATATCCTCTTCTTTTCAACTAGAAGTTTGAGCTCTTCTACTGTTCTTTTCAGCTCTTGTATGTACTCAATTGCATCTTTAACAATTGATGCTCTGTCGGGCTTCAAGATTTTTCACACAGGCATTTTCACAAGCAGGTTATGTGCAAATACAGTAAGAACACATATAGTCATACACAGTAACTAACATGCAGGGACGTGTCATTATTATTGGTATGTAATAAGCCCGGCCTTATTATTTTTGGATTCACGTAATAAGAGAACAATATATAACTGGACCCATTGAGTTCAAATCCTACATCTACCATTGTTGTTAGGAGGGGACACTTAATACCATGTGTGGTTTCACCCCTTGGGGAAATTGAAAAGGAAAACTAAAACATCCCAGATGAATTCAGTCAATACAATACCAGTTACAGCAAATGGCCAATGATGTCGAAACTCATCATATTTAGAGACTAAGGTAAAGATTACTTCCATAAAAGTGCAATAGAACATAAAAACAAATCACTAAAGTTGAAAGAAACCAATCTCATATATGATTGAATCAAGCATTCAATTGGGTTTACTTGCATATACCTTAGAAGGGCTAGGGACAAGTCGCCTGAGATGATTATACTTGTCATTGAAATTTTGCCTTCTTTGGCGTTCAGTGACGAAATTCTTAGGGCATTTTCCCTCTTTGCCTTCACTCAAACATGCATTCCCATTAGTAGTGAACTCAAAAATCCCATTAGGGTTCATATGATGATCTCCTCCATCATGGAAAATCCCGGCAACGCCGTTGATGATATCCCCCTCTCCCTCTTCCAACCCACCAAACAAGGAATTAGATACATTCCCGTTCCCATTGCCATTGCCATTGCTTCTTGTTTGAATACCCCCATACCCAAGTGGTAAAGATTGAAACATAAGGTCCCTCAAAAGGGGGGAAGGTTGAGGGGGCAAGTTGTTGAGATGAAAAAGTGGGTCATACGGCATGGTAGTTGGGTCATAGGAGATGGCATTTGACCCTGACCCGGATGTATTATCCGGAATCCCAACTGGGTTTAGCTCCCCTAGGAAGCCTAATGGTGAAGGCGATAGTGACTTCCCAAAAGAAATGGAGGAAGTGGGTGGTAGGAGATTCGACGAAGAAGGAAATGAGCATCTAGGCAAGTGCAGAAGAGTCAAAAGATCAGTGGTAGAAGTGGGATTTTCATGATCATTGTAATGGCTAAAACCCATTTCACCAAAATTTGTGGGTGCCCAATTATTGGCTCCATGATCATGGGTTGTCAAGGGATTATTGAAGGTATTATCCAAATTAGGGTTTTGGATATTATTGAGTACTTGCATAGATTGATCAATTTCTTGAGTATGATCTTGATTGTTAGGGTTGTTTGTGGGTACATGTTGATGAAGTTGATCAAGCATTGGGGTAAGAGGAGGTGTATTCTCATGTGAAACCCCATTTTCTTGCACTAATCCTATAGATGTAGCTGTATTATCAAGAGATGGTGGCTCTAACATATTGTTAGGGTCAAAACAAGCCGTCTCTACTTGATCAAACATTCTTCTCTTTCCTCTTCCTCTTCTTCTTGCCCCTATTTTCTTGCCCTTTGTCTCTGCACCAAGATCACATACGGAATGACAAATAGCCTCAATCAATAGAAATAGAACAATACATTAAGATGATCTAAAAGGAAGAGAAAGTAAAAGTAGAGAAAAGAAATTAAATTAACATATCTTTTAAGTCGATAAGAAGACTTGAAAGGAAAAACTATCATGTGTTCCTTTTGTACAAGTTAATTAAAAAAACGAAACAGAAGGAAAATAAATTTTAACAGTTTTTGAGTTTCCTACGCAACATTTAAATCTCACGAATATGGTGGGAAAATAAAAGTGGAGAAACTATTTATTTTTCTAATTCGATGCTTTCTATAATTTATTCTATTTCCTCTAAACCTACACTAAAATTGAAAAAGTTTTTGTTGTTTTTTCTTTCAACTTTTTTCCCCTCTAATTTTTACCTATTCTACCATAACAAACAGCTGAAAAAGAACAATAAAATCAAGGATAAATCTCCCAAGGTAAAGAGAGATTCATCAAATTTAAAAGCAATAAAATGAAAAAAATGTTTGAAATGAGGTACCTAGTAGTGAACTTACTTTGTGGGTCACCACCTCCAATTAGTAGATGAATGAAGAATAATTAAGGAACAGAAAGAGAGGTGAAGGAAAAATAGGAGATCCCAATTTGTTTAAAGGGCTTGTTTGGTTGGCTGGTTAAATGAGTTTGATGGATAAGAAAGTTTGGTTTTCCATTTGAGCTCAAGCAGAGGAAAAGGAAGGTTGGTTATTAGGAGAGATTCCCCATTTCCTCATCTCTCTCTCTCTCTCTCTCTTATAACTAGACTAGAGAATTCAAATTAATAGGAAATCTTTTTATTTTCTAACCATTTTTTGATATGATCCTTAAACATAACTACATATGCCTCAAATATATATAATTCCATCACTTACCCTTTACTAATAATAATAAGAAGAAGAATAGTAGTATTAACGTAACGATGTTAACGTAATTTTGCAGAGCTATCATAAGTAAGATGGTAAACCAGCTTTTAAATATGCGGTGGAAATTATTAAATAATTTTTACCTCTTCTTAAATAATTAATGATGTGAAATTATGTCAATATATAGATAATGTAGCATTATCGAAGTGTTTATAAATTAAAAGAGATTTGGGTTTACGTGTAGAGTTATTAATTTTAGGATTTAAAGTATTAATTTATCATTAAAAAGGCGAGTTTGATGAGTAAAATTGCAAATTTTAGCAATGCCTGTCTCTCATTGGCCAATAAACCTGCAAAAGATAGGTCTGAAGGATGAGCATCATGAATTACACTCACTGAAGACTAATGGTTGATTAAGCTCAAGGTTTGAGTTGATGTTAAGCCAACAAAGCTTGTGAATTTGGTTGGTTTTTTTTTTTTTCTCCCCCCTCTCCAATAGTTTGGCACCACTTTGCACAAAGTTAAAATTAGGATGACTCACATTTATTCTGAATGCTTCTCACATCGACTTATCCCTTAAATACCAGTTATAATATGGTATGCAAAATTTAGATTTAAATATTTACATATCCTTACTATGTAAATCAAATCATATTTGATCACCCATTTATGCTATTATCATAACTTTTTTTTTATTATTCCAAAATAAAAACCAAGACATTCAAATAATTAAGAAGCATTTCTTTTTTGGACCATGCCACATTACCAACCATTTCTTTCTTTTTTGACCATACTAAGCACACATGAGAGAAGAGAATTAAACTTATTATTAAAAATACAGTTGATTTAAGTTTTAATCTATATAAACTAATCGAGTAATTTATGATATCTTATCTCTTCTTACGTGTGCCTTTATTCCTTCTCAACTCAAAAACATTTGAAATTATAGAATACGTCCCTCTAACTTTGCAGTTTTATATGAATTACAATAATATTCGAAGAGAAGAACAAATTTTTTTGCACATCATAATGATCATTTCCACCTTATGTAAGCTTATACAGATGGAGATATTACCTACGCACTACGCATAACGATATCTATAACAACATTATATATATGTTCGATTAGTGAAGTTTTGACAAACTCAAATGTGGACAGTCTTAACATCCTTGTAAAAATGAAGACTTATGCCCCATTAACTCAATATGTATATCATACTCCTGATATTATATACTCTCATGAGCCACATCATCAAATATATGTTAAAAATTAATATATGATAAATACACGCGTGAAAAATATATACACATAGACAATGAGAGCATATACTCTCGGAAGCACATAAGAAATTGCCCTATTAACTGCACATAGCGGCATATTCCGGCAAAGAATGTACTTATTTTCATTCTCTTGAATAGAACAGAATTATTGATGTGGACCCCACAATCTTGTTAGAATTCCATGCAAATCGCCAACTTGAACTAACTCATTCCTTAGAAACCGTTTAGAGTTTCCCCAAAAAAAAAAAAAGAAGAAATGAAAATTTTATTCTCATCGTTGAAGTAGGTGAAAACCCAAGTGTAATACTATTACTGAAACAAACGAGATCTAATTCTAGCCCCACCAAGCGGGTTAGTTGGGGCATCCCATTATACAAGTAAGGTCATGAAGGTTTCATGACACTTCTTATAGTTGCCTCAATTGGTGGCCTAATCTTATTTGTTTAATTTTATTGGGAGAGCTTTAAGCAGCCATATATTAGACCAAAAAAATATTAAAATGACTCTTATGGTTATATATAAATCATCGGGTAGGTATGTAATATTAATAGATCAAAATTCTGCATCGTATTTGTTTATTTCTATTTAAGGGTTTCAAGTAACTAAAAATTAGACGAAAAGTATTAAAACGACTCTCATTGTTATATAAATAAACCCTAGGTAGGTACGTAACGTCAATAGATTAACATTCTGTTTAGATATTCTAGAGAAAAGAAGAGGGAGACTAGCAAAGATAAAGGGAATGGAGGGATGGGAAAGGAACATGGAGGTGATTATGCACATCTCCCTTTTGTTTGATTTTTCCATCACAAGAATAAGGGCTCTTGAATTTTGTCCTGCTAGTCCCACATACTTCTTAATTAATCTACACATACTGCAAAAGAAAACCTTTCTACACATACTACAAAAGAAAAGCTTTCTATGTCGTTTTAGAAGACATTCAATCCCAAAATTAAATTGTAGTCACTTTAAACATACTCTTTCATGAACATGTGAACATATCTTAATTAGTCGAACTTGATTATTCAGGTTACTGCAATGTGCATAATTTTGTATTCGAATTTTTACTATATATCCGAACCCAAGTCGAAACAAAATATTCACAACCACAACCCATTTCTATACAAAATGGACGGAGTGCAGTAATCACTCATCAGACAAGAACAGTTGTTGACTGACATTAACAGTCAGTATCCAACAAGAAGCTTAACCTTATTAAACCCCAACATGCCCTTCAATTCAATAAAACACATTTGCAAATGGAACATAAATTCATATAGTAATTCGTTCCAGATTTTCAAATGTGGTATAAATTGCTAATTTACAACTGAGATCACAAGAATTCAGCCACATAACCTATACCAATAATTCATACATTCATGACACAAGATTGAAAAATGGTGAGCAGAAACGAAATCTAAAACACATGTAAGCTAATCTACACGATAAGCTACTTCAAAACTCTTCTCTTATGCAATCTTTGATGTTTTCACCCTATGTCCACCCGAATCCAATGATGTAAGGAATTGTTGAAAAGTAGGCCGGCCTACTGAAATCTTTACAGTAGGATATGGGATGTGAACTTTACCTGATGATGAATTGAATGGAAGTTGAATCAGGTGATGAAAGAATTGGAATCTAAAACCAGTGTAGCTAAGTTTAAGTTGAATAAGATGGTGGAAGAATCCCAATCTGCAAGGATGTTCCTGTCCGATCAAAACATTAGATTTTCCCTCTCAGTATATGAAGAAAACTTGGGGCTATGAATATCATGCAAGTTTGGCTTTGCAAACACTACCAACACTTAAACGAAGAGCATATGATTACCAATTACCAGTTTATTTTCCCAAGCAAAATCACAAATTACTACATTCTGTATAGTATGCCAGTTTAGGAAAGTCAAAATCAGCAAGTTTAAGAACTATCCTTGAAAAAATGTTAAATTTTCATATTAATTGGGCTTTCAACAACGAATCATGCATATAAGTTCAAATGATGTTCCATCCCAAAACTAATTGGCTATGGGTGTAGTAACTCACAAGCTTATAAACATGCTCAAACCCTTTCATTTTATCAATGTGGGACAAACCCTATTTTCACATTCCAAAACGCCCCCTCACGTGTGGGCTACTAACAAAGCCCAACACGTACACACAATTTTAATCAAACGAGGATGGTAGCAAATCAAGATCGAGCAACCCGCTCTAATACCATGTTAAATTTTTATATTAATTGGACTTTCAACAATGAATCATGCACATAAGTTCAAATGAGGTTCCATCCCAAAACTAATTGGCTATGGATGGAATAACTCACAAGCTTATAAACAGACAATGAATATTGGTAACCTATTGAAACCAATTGATCCTACGGCAGAGAGAGTGAAAGCAAGAGGAGGGGGGAGACGAACCTGAAGTCATAGCACACTATCCAAGAGAGGAACCTCAAGTCTCAATAACTTGGTGAACTGCACGGCAACACCATCGAATTGGGTATATAACTCATAAATTAGAAACGATCCTATAAATTTCATACTTGGGAAGCATGCACCTAACTTGTTACAGGAGAAGCTTCAAAACTTATGCACCAGCAGCAACAGCTGGCATATGTATGTTTTTGTATAGTTTTTTTTTTTGGTTGGGGGGGGGGGGAATAATGCACATGACTGTCAAATGCAATCATTCAAGTGGGATGATCACGCCACCCATCAAGGGAATGGTGAAAGGAAATTGGCTTCATGGAGAGACTGTAATTCAGAGAGAAAAGAGAGAGAAACCTGCATAATCTTCAGCTCCAATTCTTCCCACTCTGAGGTAGGATTGCTTCCTTCAACTATCCCAGTTCCAGCATAGATAAAACCACCAAGCCCCTGTCATAAAATGGATCATCAGTTATAGATTGAACTATGAACATAGAGTTGAATAAAATCATGTTCCACTGTTGGAACCATGCCGTGGATGAAGAGTCACCGTCTTGAACCTATGTTGAACTCAAGACAATTGAACATGGATCCTTGGAAACTTCAAATTAGACAAAATCCAACATATTTCTTGAATATGGCCAAGTCTAACTCTTGGATATGTAGCCGAGTCTAGATAACATAGGGTGCCATTATAATAAATCTCATTCAATGACTCACTGTAGGAACCAACTCAAAACTAAGAGGAGGAAAAATCTCCTCATTTCTGACCTAGAATTTCATCATTCTACCATTTGAGAATATGACCAACAGTCCAAGGTCTCAAGAGCTTACTTGTTTCACTAAGGCTGACCTAATCCCAACTGCAAACTCAGCTTCTTCACCTCCAAACCAACCAATAGGACCAGCATACATTCCTCGATCAAACTTCTCTGCAAATAAGAGAAAGAACTATCTAACTTCAGGAATAGAAGAATAAAAGAACTATTGACAAGCTTGTCCAGAGCCGCAAACTTTATGCCACGGTATACATCTTAGGCTACCCAATGAACACTTAAATTTGCAAATTTATGGCAAGACAAATCATAAAATCTGAATAATTTGTACCATATCTACATGCCATTGAATGTAACCCGTAATAAGATACAGAAAGGGCACAAATTCCATACACAAAAAATGAAATTAGGTTCTGAGGTAAAGTCTGAATTTCTAGCAAACAGAGATACAGAAAGGGCACAAATTCCATACACAAAAAATGAAATTAGGTTCTGAGGTAAAGTCTGAATTTCTAGCAAATAGAGATACAGAATCCACACCATACTGTACTTACTGTCTTTCAATAATCATATAGTTTAATAAAGTAAGTGAACGACCATATGCAGCCACTATGAAGATAGTCATCTAATTTACAGTCATTAGCTTACCTCTAAATGTTCACTATTTACACCCATATTAAACCTACAACCGTACATACTCCCCAGTCCCCCTTGATAAAGATCATTTCAAAGGATAAAATACGGGCTGCTGTACAAACGCACAATACGGGAAACTAGCTCATGCACTTTACCAGTTTCTGCAATTAGGCAACGTGCTTCTTCAGTTGGAAATCCACACACAGCAGGACTTGGATGAAGGGAAGACAAGATGTCAAACTGCAAGTTAAGAAAGCAGGGGAGGTTAACACATTTCAACTTCATGGTAACAATATGAGAGCCAACATTAACAGTACTCTCTAAGAAATCGGAGACCTCACAAACTTCCAAACTCACTAGAAAACTCCATCTAATGATGGCACAATTCAGCACAGGAAAATTTTGCGGTGGTAGTTATGACATGACTAGCAGAGGGAAGGATAGGCAAATAAACCATTTACCCTTTTGCATCCCTTTATTTAGTTCAAAATTTATCTACTTTGTCAAGATAATAACTCACAGATTATGAAACATGCCTTAAGCATATGACTTTGGTGGCCCTTGGGCCCTGATTTATAGTTGGCAATAGCTATTACTTATAGTTCTCAACCAATGTAATATCTTATTCTATTTCAAAAGTTATTTGGGTAAACTTTAGACTTATGAGGTTCTGGAGTCACAGATAGGCCAACATAGACGAAAGTCACAAAACCAGCTAACATAATGCACCAGTTTGACATATGCTTAAATTTTCAGCACTCTGATGTTAATTGCGGGCTCTGCTGAAGAACCAGCAACAGCATCCTTCTGAATGCTGTGAAGCATTCTGAATCATCAAGTTGTAGCACCATGAGAATATGGGTGCAGTCAAGTTGAGCAAAATGTGCACATGTGTGTGTGCACCTTCCACCATGCGCCCGTATTCAGGCCTGGCTCAAAGCACACTGAGCCTAAGAAGCTTAGACTTGGACTCTCGCTTGGCTAAGCATGTGTTAATTTCCTCCCCTTTTTTTCCTTGGAAAAAATTCGAAAATTTGACATCGAATACAAAATCAAGTTCCAGATTGGCCATGCATTCATGAAACAAGAGAAGGAAAGGGATGACGAGCAAAAACCCAAAATCCAGATTCGGCCTTGGAGGCAAGTCAACGAGAAAAAGAAGGGGCTGGAAGGAAGATAGTGCAAAAGCGAAAGTGACAAAATTTTGTTATTACTATTGGTGATTCATCCTCTCAAGTCTCAATATAGGAATCCTCAAAAAATAATTATTTTTTTTTTAAGGAAAGAGCAAGCCAAGTAAACCCATGTTGGGCTTCGGCTCGGCTCGCCTCACCTCAGCAAGCATGATGCATGACCTCAGGCTTGCTAGGGCTTGGTTTGACCAGAGTCTGAGCGAAACTTGAGGGCTTGCTGAGTCAGCTGGGCTCACTCCCGCCTCTGGATGAGAACCAATCAGTTTGAAGGCATCCCACATCAATATTAGAGATTAGAGGTCCTTACTGATAAGAAACCATGGCATCTATTGCTTAAGAAACAGCATGTGCCTACTTGAGACGATTAGCTGCTCAAACAAATACCTCATCATCTTCATTTCTTAATCTGCCTTTTAATTGAGCATACAAGTGCTGAACTCTTGGAAGTTTTCGAATTGCCTTCTGAGGATCCACTAGTACTGCGTTACATACAGCCTGTACAGAGCGTCTACAATATGTCAGATAAAAACTAAAGTTGAAATTCCTGACCCACTCATGGAAACAGTTCGAGATTGTCAATGGTTCAACATGTTGTTTGTCACTGATCATATATTTTCAGTATGTTCAAAAAATTGTGCATCAGCAAAAGAGATACACTTACCTTGAGTTTCTTTCTTATGCACTCACGTACAATTGTAAACTCTAGGTGGTCTTTAGGACTGGAAGCCGAATGTGAAAGAAACAAAAAGGTCAATTAGCTCTATCAAAACCTAATGGATGATAAATTATTAATGCAAGAATTGTTCTCTAAGAATATGTAACTAAGATGATCATGATTGTGCATTATCATAGCAGGCTCAATGATGAAAAACCTTGAGAGGAGATCAATCCCTATTTGTTCATCTAAAGCCCTGGATCCACATCTGGCTCGAGTTCCGGCCAAAGCTTCACTCCAAACGTCAAACTTCTTGCGGTGAAACAGCTGCTCTGGCTATTTAGAAGTTTGTCATGTTTACCAGCAACACATAATATGAGTCATGAGTGTGTTTTACCAATGAAGTAATAAAAACTATCTTCTATTCACTTAACTGGCAATGGAATTAAGGTAAATATACAACCATATGAAAGAGGATGGCCACTTTCTCAGTTGAACCAAACAAAGAAAGGTAAGTCATATAGCAGCAGAAAGAATATGCCACAAATATCCATGAAAATACACTTGATCTCAGGAAGAGGGTGGGGAAGGTGTCGATTCATGAGAATGTAGGATTACTTTATCAAGAAAGCTGTAGATATAGTACTAAATGTTGAAAACCAGCTACCTTGAACTATGTTGTCTGATATTTAAGTGTTCTTATCCACGTTGGGGGGTGGATCTTTTCGTTTTGGGGGGGAGTCACATTGCACATTAAAATGCCTCCATTTTTGTAATGGAAGGACCAGTAGGAGTATATATTGTCTTCACGTTTCGTATCAAAAGTAGTGAAATATATTCGAACTAGTCATTCCATCTTCTCAGAAAACTTCCTAGAGAAAAATTTCTAAGACGACAAGATTGTTAGAGCAATGGAAAGTACCCATAGTTACCACGAATGCTCCCTACATTAGCAACCCTCGTTCCAGGAACAAGCGATCCAAAGACTAAATTAGACTAAGCAATAAGTAGCAGTCCGCGTTCCAGGCTAAGCGATCCAGGAAGCGTTCCTGGTAACTATGAGACTTCCTCTCCCTACATCAAGAATCAATTTTCTAACATGGAAAATGGTCAAAACAACTGAAGATATAGCCAAAAAGAACACAAATATGCATGAGGAATGGAGACAAAGCTACTAGAGCGGTAGCCAAAAAGAACATAAATGTGCATCAGGAATGAAGACTATCCAAGCAACTAGTAGATTGAACAGGCTCAGCAACAGAATTGTATTAGTAAACGTAGAAAGCTGAATTTGAGTATGGGTATTCTAGTCTTAGGGAAAATCATTGCCGCTTCCAGACTTTTCCTCGCGGACTAAATACAGAAAGCTGAATTTGAATCTGGGTATTCTGGTCTTAGGCAGCTAGATTGTCAAAAAGGCAAAGGCGTCAAAACTTTTCTTCTCATATGATATTATTCCATAACAAGAGGATTTGAAATTACAAGGGGTTGAAATAATGAGTGTTCACCTATTTCAAATGATCCTAGGCCATAACGGGGGAAAGGAAATGAAAAATCCGACAGATATAAAAACATAGAACAAAGAAACTCAATAATTATTGATCCACACAAAAAATTTATGTTTCTGAAATTTGTATACTCTTCATCAGGCAGCCCTCCAAAATAAGAACTCAAGGCCCGTCTGTTTGCATCATTTAAGTGGAATAAGTCCCAGGAATTGGAGAGATAGCTGCAGACCCACATAAAAGGAAGGACTTAATACACTGCATCAGTGAGAGTCATATCTGGTGCACACTAAGAGTGGGTTCTCCCTTCTCCCACAGGAATTGCAAACAAGATTTAAATTTGATAGACAGTGCCAATAATGTAAACAATATCTCCTCCCTCCCCCAAGTACCTCAGGAAAAGAGCACAAACAGCCATCATACCATTTTCAGACTCCTAAAATTACATAAAAACTCGTGTGGTAAAAATTCATGTAAATCAATAGCTCATCTCTTAAGTAAGAGAACAGGATTCGTCACAAGAATCAACAGATATAGATAGTCCTTTGTGAAATCATACTGTAACAGGAACTCCTGCTACTTATATCTGCAATACCAATTACCATGTAACTATTTCCATAAATGTAACAAAGATAGGACCGAAGAGTCATACAGTATTTCCAATGAAAGCAGGTGCATTAGGTGGCTGAAGCAAGAACTGGTAAGCATTGTCACCCTCTACCTACAGCGTATAGTTCAAGGACATTAAGCCATATAAAACATAAAAGTTTGAAAGTTGCCTAGTCTTAGAATCATGATTGACAAAAAGAATACCTGCAAACAAGCCAACCATGCTATTGGATCAATATCAGAAGCGGTAAATATCCTGCTACTACGTGCAAGTACCACCTAATATCACATGAGAACCATAAGGTGTGCAACAACATCTCATATAAAATACAAACTATAAATATTGTTAACACAAATAGGACTTCCCGTCAGCATAATAAAGTTTCCATAATTATCAACAGTGAAGTGTCCAAAATCACACCTTTGTTAATGCTGAGCTGCTGCTTGTGATCATCTGCAGTGCTTTTTTGACAGCAGTATCCCAATGCTTCTCATCAGGAGCATGGAAAATACTGCTGCTAATTGATGTTTTAGGAACATCTTTGTCCAATTTCGTAACAGCAAAGTTTACCTGCCACATCATAGATGGAACTTATCGAACAGAAAATTCAGAGTTCAAATTGATACATTTTTATTCACGAGGATTACTTGATCCAACGTATCTTGAAGGGAATCGAGTGCCATTCCCCACGGGCATGAAAGGGAATTGTCCCATGCAACATTAGCAGCTAGTAAAGATCTTCCTTCAAACTCATCAAATTCAACCTGTCATTGCATATCTAACAATGGGTTGCTCATATATTAAAATGATACCTGGTACGGTGATACCAATACTTTCAGTAATCAATACCACGTAGTACACTACACATGAAAAGATAGCCCGAGGATCCCACCTGAGGAACCATGAAGTAGAAGGAACCGAAAGGCTCCCACTCCATTGACACATCAGCCTTCGCATCAAACCGGATGGCTCCATACGCACGAACTAGTGGACAACTCTTGGACAAAAACCTTCAAAACATAAATGTTCAATGATGAACTGTTTCATATTAATGTGAGCAGGTGCTCCACGATTGAAACAGGAAAACTGAATTGACATCTGCAACTTATAGAGTCCATAATCATCATACTAGGACAAATTCAACTAGCCAGGTTGAAACATAACGGAATTGCAAACAAAAGATCGTTGGAGCAAATTGAAGAAACTAGGGTTAGTTGATACCTTTTGATCGATCTCCAATCGTCGAAAGAGAAGGGGCGAGAATGGCGGAAATACACGGCGGCACCAACACCAGCGACGCTGATCAAATCATGGTTAGGAGAGAGAGAGGTGCCATTGCCGTCGGTGTACTCGACGAACAACTCAGAGACGTTGGGTTTTCGCCGGCCCGAGAAGAAAAAGCGCGGGAGTTTTTGGTTGTGAGGCTGAGCATGGAGCCAATCTATGGCTTCTATCTGCTGCTGAATTGGTATCTTCAAACGAACGTGCCACTTATTTTAGTGTTACATTGTTAAATATGAATCGGACATATTGGCGAATATTTAAAATTTATATAAAATTTAAAATTTAGATAAAATGTTATGATCGGTTTTTTGGGGGGGGGGATTGAATAGGTAGGAAAATGTTGAAAGGCTAAAATTCGATTTGGATAATAAAAATAAGAAAAGTTTGTGTCCATATTCAAACTTTGGAAAAATATTATGATCGTATTCAACTTTTACAAGTTCGTTTAGATTTTTGCCGAATTGACAAAAAAATTTTTTTAATGATACTTTAAATTTTTAAACCTTTAATATTTAGCAACCATAAAAAATATGATTCAATAATTAAGAGGTCAATTAATAAATTTCACCATCAAGTATCAAGGAGAAGTTTACAATTCAAGCCCCACGACCGACCAACCGCCCTTCTTACGCTCTGAACCTATGCCTATGCTCTTGATACTTGGCTCATCTAAGTGCAAATTTTACTAATTCTTACTCCAAATTGTTCTTCTATCATATATAACACAACACAACACCACCTTCCAGTATGGGTCACACTTTCACGTGGTGTCTTATATCATATAAAATACTAATATTATTCTCATGTCATACCTACATTAGTCTCACAAGAACTAGTACAATAGCTATGCTGCAAATTTAATGACATTGATATTGAACTAAAATAAGTTGTCATAATAAAAATAATGTTTACAATGAAAAACAACACTCGCCTACAAATTAAAATTAATAAATATTAGATTCTCCTTTTTTATAACTAGTATAATTCATAACTTATCGATTAACCTACCCCACGAGATAAAATGAAATGAAATTTGAACCTTCATGTGTCAAGTTCCACTCTATTGTATTTGATGAGCATTTTAAGGGGATGAAATTTGATACTTGCGATATCAAATTGCCCCCTCCAATGTTAAGGAATTTGAATCCTCCCATTTTCAAGGGGCTTCAAGTCCTCACCTCCCTAGAATCATCATCATCATCATCATCGTCATCATCAATTATTGCTATTATTATTTGTTAATTAATTAATTATTATTATTATGATTAATTAATATTGGTATTACTACTCCTAATATTAATTAATAATAATAATAATTAATTATTAATTATTATTAATTACTAATTATTGATATTAATGAGAATTATTATTGTAATTATTATTAATATTAATAATTGCTATTATTATGATTAATAATAATTATTATTACTAGTATTAATTAATATTAGTTATTATTAATTGTTTATCACTATTATTATTATTACTAATAATGATTATTATTATAACTAATAGTATTTATTATTATTAAAAATTATTATTTTTATTATTAATTAATATTAATATTAATATTAATATTAATTGTTATTATTAATTAATGATAATTATTCCTATAATTATCATTAATTATTAATATTATTAATAGTAATTATTGTCAGTATTATTAATATTTATTATTAATCTATTGTTATTAATTATTATTAGTAATAATAATGTTCAATAATAATAATAATAATAATAATAATAATAATAATTAATCATTATTAATCATTTTAAAATAAAACAGATTTGATTCCATTCCATAAAATCCACAGCAAAACGACTAGGTTTGGAACTTGATTTTATTCCTTTTCTTTCCAAGCACATGAATTCACAATTCAAATTCCACCCTTTATTCTTGAGGGATCATTTCTTAAATCTATTTCATTCCATTTTTCACTCATCAAATAGCCTCTTAATTTGTCAACCATTAACATGACCCATACCTCCCACCGTTTTCATATTTTAAATCACCACAAATTTACTTGTCCACCACATGATGCAACAAATTAAAAGTGCATGTTTTTTAATTGATGGTCTCTTTAATACAAGTGCAACAATGAGGGAAGATTTTCATGATAAGGAAAAAGATAACATTCCACGTGTCACAACTCCATTCCTTGAGAGGCTACCATATCTCTACTTCTGTATTGCCCATGACATATGATCCAACAGTATAAGCCATGTTGAGATTTTTTTATTTTTTGGGGGATTGGTGAGCAGCCCCAATCCATGAGACCCCTATCTCAAGGTACGTATCGGACTATAGCGGGCCAAGGAACGGATGTCCAAGCCTGAGTAGCAGCCCATAACCAAACAAGCTGCCTACACAAATTTCAAGCATAAGGTTGAAAACTTGAAATTTTCGTGTGCCCAGGATCGAATCTGGGAGGGAAGGCTAGGGTTAGCCAACACTACTTTGACGAGCCATCTTGATATAATATGAGCAGCTATCCCAATACAAAATAGCGGATACTCCATTTTGGCATCAAAATTACTCCAACTAGAACACAAAGACTTTCCTTTTTTTATATTTGGTCATTCAGAAGGGAGTACTAAAGAACAATCAAGAAGTGTTTTTACCCAAATCATGTCCCTCGTTCTTAAGAACTTATCAATTAAACTATTTGACATTGCCTTTTCAAACACGAATAGGCAAGTAAATATAATTACCTGAATCCTAATGATGCCAGAGGAGAAAGATGGAGGGTCAGACTTCAAGTTGGAAATGGCAGAGTTAAGGCAATCCATGACTAGTGATAGTGTTGAAACGGGTAAGAGAGTTTGAGTCTCAACCATCCCAATTGGAAGTTTAGGGTCACCTTGACAACCGTTCATGGACAAAGATGATGAACACAACTTATATCGTTTCTGTTCATCAAAAACCCACGATCAAAACCACCTCTATGACTCAAAAACATATCAATTGAACAGAAAAAGATGAAAGAAGGGCTTACTTGAGAAGTTGGTAATGCAACTGAAGATGAAATGCAAAATCTGGTTAGTGTCATTGGTTCACAGTGATCATGAAACTTTGCAATCCATTTTCCTGATAAGAAAGTTGAATAAGCAAAAGCCATTCGGGATTTCAGGGTACTTGGATGGCTGAAAATAGTGATTGGCCAACTGATGTGCACTTTTCACTGTGTAAAACCAGAAACTGATGTTTGTTGATTCTGGTTGGAATTGGTGGACAATTTTTGGTATATATTTGGAGAAGATAGGTAGCCAATGGCCCGGTACTCTTGCAATCTTTTTCAACCAAGTGGAGGCCTTTCTTTTGTTTTCTTGTATCTACCACTTGGGGCCCACTTATCTTAAAGGCTTATGATGCATACGGAAGAAGAAAGATAATAATTCTTAATAAAAATTGTCAAAAAAATCTTTCAAATTTGAGGTGCAAGCATCGATATCATTGGAATTCGAATCTAGAGTTCTAGTAATAACTTTTGAAAACTTTATTAGCTGACACAAATAAATTATAATAATTTGAAAGGAAGAAAATTGTTTATTTGTTTTTTAGTTTAGTTGTAGGTACAGTAGATAATGACTTAATTAAATATGAAATTTAATATACCCATACATCATAAATATTAAAATATAATATCTAAATAGAATGTAAGACAATTAAAATGAGAATAATCAAAATTGAAAGGAAAATAATCTTTTAAGGATGGAGGGAGTATTCTTTTGAAACATGTTAATAAACATCTAATTTTGATATGATAAGTATAATTTTAAATTTTTTAAGTATACAGTCACTGGGTAATAGATATATTAGTTTAACATACTTGAATATATGAAAATAGGATTACATAATCAAGTTATTAGCATATAGTAGTTTAACTTAGCTTGAACCTAAATTAAAAATAACCCATTTAACAAACTTTTTATTAATTAGAATAATCTGATTCTAAGATTTAAAAAAACTCAACAGCAACAACAATAAAAAAAATAAAAATACCTAAATCAAATTATTATTAAAAGGACATTGACAATTGCACATAATATTTCCAACATTGTAATTTTTTTAAATTACTTTTTTTTTTCTTATAAGCTCATATTAATGCTGTTGATTGGTATCAATCAGCACAATTGATATAGTTTTTAAGAATTATATTAAAAAATATTTGTTTGAATTCACCTTTGTTATCTTTTTTTTAATCAACTAGTCTATATCGCCTTTAGGGACTCATATGATTCCGCCACAAAATTTAAAAAAATGTAAAATAAAAGATTAATTGAGTTGGAAACTTAGAACTCAAACTCAAATATGGAAATATTAATGTTTTATTAAATGAAAAATTATGAACACAAATATATATTATACTGCTAAAAGCACAAACTCTCAAAAAAATATCAATAAATATATATTAAAAATTAATATATAATAAATATATGCATAAAAAATTTATACACGTAAACAATAAGGACATATGCCCCAAGAGTCCTGAGAAATTGACTCTCCTAAAAATATATGAATTGAATTGGCAAGCGGAGTAGCAAGATTTAGGGGAAAATAGTACGATGGCAGCTTCTGGTTCTTCGCGAGGTCCCTTGAACACCGGTGCTTCAGACCCCGACAGTGATATCTTAGGAGAGGTACTTTCTTATTCTCTCATCAACATAGTCAAGATATCTTCAATTTTTTCATGAAACTTATGACAATTTGTTGATTTTTGTAGGTAAGGCGTCACGAGGTTGCAATTGCAGAACTCAACGCCCTCCCTTCATCTCGAGTTAGTTGATTACTTTTAATAAATTTTCAAGTTATCCCATCAATTTCTTGCATATGATTCTTTGAATTTTGTCATACCCAGAAACCTATTGTTACTGCAAATGGGTTCTTGTAAGATTTTGTGGCATGCTTCATAGTGCTGGATCGATCTGTATTATGGTTTGTAATCCTATTTTAATGCTGATTTTGGGAAGCCAAGGGGACAGAAATATTGATCGACTCAACAAAGAAGTCGTCAATGCTATGTTTGTTGCTGAAATTTAGTTGCCCTTTTTATGGGAAGGGAATACCCATCAGTTTGAGGTCTTGTGTATGCTTGAGTGTATGAGTGACTTCCTAGAAGAGTTCATGTTAACCAGAATTTCATTGTTCATAAGTGGGCATTGCATTGCATCTGTGTCATGGGGAAGAAGTTAATGGTGGTAGTCGTTGGACAGGAATTTGATGGTTTAGCTAACCACCTAATCCATATGCAGCAATGTGGCAAAAGCTATTTGATTGTAGTCCTTCGAATTGCTTCTTGACTATGCACTTGTGAGGAAGGACCTAGGGAAGGGGGTGACTGTTTAGTTTTTTTAGAACGTTCTCTATAAGTATGGACTGGGGGATAACATCAGAATATTGCCAACGGCTTTATGTTGGAAGTTTGGTTTTTAACCTTCCGCCATCCGCAGTGTCCCCATAGCTGTGGCTAGCAGTAACAATGCGGCAGATACTGGCAGCCGCAAAGCTCTATGGTAGAGTGGCTTTGCAATTTATTTTTTTTTTATGTTAAACTATTTGATTCTTCAATCAATGGTTTGAATGCAAACTTGAGCATGGGGATTCACACTAATCATCCACTTATAGTAGTTCTATTAAGGAAGATAAGGAAAACAAACTGGACAGTTCTCCATCAAACTGGACAGTGCGGGTTCCCTCCTCGATTACCCCAACAAAACAGTCCCCTGATGATTGCCCGAGTAGTCTTTTGAGCGGGAGCTTGACAAAGATGTTTTGGGTTTTTGGGACTGCGTTTAAGGGAGAAGAGGTGCACAATACCTGAAAATCGAGTTAAAAGAGAATGATGGTACTTGTATACTTTGTGAGGAGGCCATTGGATTTTGGGTGGGTTGGGAGAAAATCTTGTGGTTAACCTTCCCTGACCTAACATGGATTTGATTTTCTTGAGCAATCACACTATAGTTATGTTGATATTTTGCACCCGATGGTAGCAGGAATCCCTTTTTTCTTCTGCACCCCCCCATGTTTCTAGTAGTGCGTGTAAAAAATGTTGTTCTGATTTCTGAATGTTTGTTGTATTTTAGAATAACAAGCATGGGCTCTATTTTGTTTTCAAGTATGGTTAATTACTTTCTGAATATAATCAAGTACTTTTAGCTTGATTTTCTTTTTGCAGTTAGTTATTAATCATTTGAAATAACTTCATTTTGATCTTGTAGTCTGTCTACCAGAAGAACGGGAACATATTCTTCTGCACAACTATCCAGAAAGCAACCACCACTGTACAGAGTAAGTAAAATGTTCAGATTTTTTTCCCCTAATTATCATGCCTTGGGAAATTTAACCATTTTAGTTTGTTTTTTTCATGGTTACGCCCTTTGCAAATAACATGCAGAAAAACTTGATCTGGCCAAGAGCAAGTTGCAGAAGCTGAACGCAGAGTGATGTTATCAAGCCTCTCAGAATGGAATGTAACTGTTTTGCTTAGGCAGCCATTAAATGGTAGCAGCTTAGTTGAAGATATGTTGGGTTTCGTTGAGGGCATAAGAGTAGTTTGAGACTCGAAGGGCTATGAAAGGGTTTCCTTGACTGTGGTACATTCTGAATGCTGGTTGCTGAATGTTGACAATCTTGTTGACATCATTTGCTAGTTGATCCATGTCGATGCTTTCTATCTTTGCCTCATTATGTACTGCAACTGGCAGTACCACCATCAAGCCTTTGATCAAGGTGTTAATTTTCGTGTAATTCAATTTCCTGGTATCCATTCCCAAATTCTCCAACCATTGTTTTTGGTGGTTCTTGGATGGCTCTTTGTGTGATCAATTGCATCTATCGAGTATTGACTTGAGGGTTTCCTTCTTGAAAAAGAAAAAATTCTTTTTGGGGATGGAGGGTCTTGGGGATCTTGTCTTCATTCTTGTTGTCCCCGCTTGGTGTGTGAAGTCGCAATCTAGGGTTTTGTTCGTCCTGGTAGGCGGTTCTTCGTAGCAACAAAATTGGGGAATGTATGGAGACTTAGTTGAACTTTTTCAGTTAATAATAACAATCAGAGCCAACCAATATGAATCAAACATATTACCAGCTATGACGGTGAAACTAGGAATTGATTCCACATATTCTGCAGGCTGTATGGTTCAAATTAAGGTGATGCACAGTCTTCCTTCCCAAATTATGCCTTGCCTGTGAGATGCTTGATATTAGTTATATATTTGCAATTAACTCATCGATATTGTTAAGAACACATGACGTGATTGATGCTTCGCTTGTGCTTGCACAACCAGGAACGTGCACATACAACTACAATCCATCTCCAGCTTTAGGTTCCAACAGCTGAAGGTCAGTTCGTAGTCACCTGCATCACCTTGGATGTCAAGTTTTGATGATAACCGAAGATAGAGCCTTCTTGCACAACAGATTGAGCTATAAATTTAGATCATCAAAATTTCAAAACCACTAAGAATTAACTTTCGATCATCATCATTTTTAAAACATCCACGTTCACTATATTTTTCAAAGATACAGTCAAAGTGTATCCTGAATTGATCCGAACAATACCAAAGGAACAAAGGAAGTAATGTCAGATAACCAAAGCTTTATTCCTATACTGCATAATAAACAGGTAAACCCAGGAGGGAGAGAATTTACTATGAACTATAATTATCAACATCCCTGGCTAGCACTTTGGATTGCAACAACAGCAATGGTAACAAGGGATGCATAAATTGAATTGGGCAACTTCTGGACCACTTTTCCCACACCTGGGACGCCCTCTGTTGCCCTCTTTGTGGCCAAAGCCACTGTTGGTGCCACCACTAGGGATATGATCAGTCCCTGACTGACCATGCAGAATGTATCGCCTGTAAGTTTCTGTATGAACTTGACAAATTCCTCATGGTCAATCTCCCCATCGAGATTGATATCACATTCCTGAAAACAACATCAAAAACCTATTTATAACAGCAGCAACAACAATAATCCTAACGCCATTTTACAGCAGCAGTAACAACAATCCCAGTGCAAATGTCACTGAAGCAGGGCCGAAGGATAACTAAATGGATGCACCTTTACTTGTCAAGGAAAGCAAAAAAGGTGTTCCTGTGCAGGGCCCATGAATGGGTTAGCAGACCAGGGAGTGGGGGTTACATCAGAATTCTCCCAAAGCAGCGGTTTGCAGATCCAGGGACTGGAACAAGGAAGGCCAGGGTCACTTTCCTCGAGAGGGCACTTGACCAACAGAGCCATCGCTCTGCCGTATACAAGCAGAGAGGGTCTTTTTACTAAAGACTTATTTCTCTAATATTTAATTAGGCATAGCAGCAATTCCGCTGGAAGTATACTAATAGCACATTAAAACTTTTCCTGGTATTCTATTTATATTTGACAGATCACATGCAATTCTCTATGTCCATCTATCTGACACCGACAAGGGAGGACATTAGAGAAAACCACAAGTCTAATGAGAGGACACTGAAGACTTTTGGAGTCATTTCTTAAACATGCAGAAGTTAGATCTATATTCACTAAAACCACCAAGGGTTGACAGAACGCAGCAATGGTGATACAGTCCCCTGATGGCCCCCGGGGGGGGGGGCGCTTGGAGCCTTGAAAGCAAGGACATGTGAGGAACTACAATATCAGCTGACTGTCATTAAAAGGATACATGAGATAGCAGTTTACGCATCAGAGGTAATGTCTTTGAACTGCAGTTATCCTTGAAGAAGGAAGATACTGCATCTTCAGCCACGCTGCAGATAAGAGAGCTATCCTACACCAACCCAATACTATTACTACATGCAAGCTAGGGGTCAAAACTAAGGCATGGGGGAGAATTCACACAACATAAAGGTTCCAGAGGACCCTTTGTTCTACATAAAATCCTACGGAGATACTACCATTTGGTGAATAATTTCTTTTTTAAGCTTACCAAAAATAATTTCTTTTTTAAAGGATGCACTTGGCTTTCAATATACTAAGAGGTTCTTGTCTGCATACCGAAATTTTAAGCAATTACTCTGCACACTAATCTTTCACCTGTTCCACAGTTATTCCAAAAATCAAAGATCACAACAGTATTTTTAAGAGTGAGGAACCAAGACCCAGGACCGAATCTCAGAGATTTTCATCAAGAGGTCAACTCCATAACTATGTTGTAGCCACCATTGTCACTCACTATCCAGGCAAGATTGAAGACCAACTGCAGTCTTAGCCAGATCTTTCATAAAGTATAGAAAGGGTTCAGAGACGACCAAACTGAATTTACCTGCATCAACTCTCTAACTTTGTCTTTAGATGGAGGATCAAAATGTGGCCCAGGTAAATACTTGTTAATATCACTGCAACAGAAAGACATTCATACAGTCATACACGAGCAAACTACACTACCGCACATGTAAAGGTAATGAAAAGCAGAACTCACTTGTAGACAAGCAGGACAGCAATGTACAACTCCTCAAATGACAGAGTAGCACGTCCAGTTTGCGTTTTGATACGATCAAACACTTTGTCTGTGATCTTCCTGATTTGCCTCTTCCTCCATTCCTTACCTAGACAACATGGTTACATCGGTAGTCCAATACATCAAGGTTACATAGTATTATTTCTTAAATGAAATGGTCCCACAATTAGTTAGATGAGACCAACATCTTCTTGTTCATCTCTTACAAGTCTCAAGCAAGGTTTGGGAAAGTTTTGCCCAAGAAAAAGGTCATTATAAAATTGTAAATCCAAAGAAAAGGAAAGGAAAAAAAGATAACAGTTTCTTACAAACGGACTTTACCAGTCTACGTTTACACAGCCATAGCCCATACTATACTGGTAGAAACTGACAGAATCTTACAAGTAAGCATATTCCACGACAGGACAAATATCTTACTTTCTAATTAAGGTCATCCCAAAACATCCATCCATTTCGCTTCAAACTTAACACTTCCACTCAACTTTTCAATGCTCTCCTCAATCAGTGTTCTTCTTAAGCTCCATAGCACCAAGATGCAAGACATTCATCTAGTGATAGTGCAAGTAGCATGGTAAACAACTAGTCACTTCAGACTTTCACATCAACATAGCATCAAATACTGTAATCGTTGTACTCTGTACCACAAGTGCTAGCCAATGTGCCCTACACAATAAAAGACCAGAAAGGGGGGGAAAAAGAAAAGGAAAACTACCCAGATGTAAACCCTTTTCTTCCCTTTCCTTTCCAGTCTAACCAGTCAAGAAATCACCACCCGCAGATAAGTAGGCAATATCTAAAGACTATCCAAGACATCTTTGGAAACAACTTTTTTTTGGGGGGGGCGGGGGGGAACACACTTGAAGCTAACAGGCTGTAGACGGTTGGCGCTTCAATTTCAAACACCCCCCCCAAAAAAAAGTACCTAGCGCTCGTAGCCATGGTAGGTTGGATTTGAACCCCTGGCAAGACTCCACAATCCGCATACTAACCCTCAAAGTGGACCACCATATTCTTCTACATTGCAGGCAGCCTAACCAAAAATCTGAATAAAAATAACGATAACGACTCGACTGCAATTGATTAATCTCCTCCAAAGTCCATGCCACATTGTTTTCCCTGTGCATTAGTTGGGTAAAACGCATGACCACAAAAATGTCAAAAGAAGTACCAAAGCAGTTCCCACACACAAGTCATCATCAACAGCTAATGCTAGAATTAAGGACCAAAAACTGGCTCTAGGGGTACCTCGTGGGCATTTGCTAAAGAAATAAGGCCAAAAGGTTCAGCTATAAGTTCCTGCAATTAAAACCAACAAATGTCTCCCTCTCAACATCCAATCCACATAGAGAAGCTATGGAACCCCCCCCCCCCGAAAAAAAAAAGCTCTTGCAAAAGATCCAAGTATTGCCCTCGCATAAACAAACCTTGAGTCTATCAATCACGTCCTATAATTGGCGATCATATGAAGAGTCACAAAACCCTTTTTCTAGTACCAGGTTATCACAGACTACCAGCACAAATTTAAAAAAAAAAAAAAAAACAGAAACCAAGTATCGAAAATAGATGCGATTTGGTCACCTTGCACTTTGTCGAGAATCTGACCCATCGGCAGCTATTTGGGCTTCGGAATCAGCACAAATTTTGTCAGCGTTGAGCTTCCAATATCTAGAGAGAGAGAAGTTGGACCTTCGCCAGAAGGATTAACACCCATAACCGTAGGAAAAACCCTAGATTGCGATGCTGAAGCTGATGATGGCGACAGTGATAGTGAAGGGGAGAGTTGAAGTGTTCCAGTTGTGCAATCCATGACATGACTTCCACACCACACGTGGCGCTCGCTTCGAGTGCGGAGAAAACCAGCCACTATTTTCGCTCACGTCTCTAGATTTTTACCAACTGCTCTTTTCATTTATAAATCAAAAATATTTATCAGCTCTTCTCAACTTTTATTAATTTTAGTTAATTATTTTCAAAAAAAAATCAATTTTTATCTACCTTTATCAATATTTACAGTTCTTTACTAGTATTTACCATTTTAGCCTATTTGACAAATAATTATTATCACTTAACTATTAGCTATTAATTATTTATATTAGTTATTAGCTGTTATTTGTTTAAATTAATTATTTATATTAACTGTTTTAATTAATTATTTATAGAAAAAATGTTTTGTAAAATTAGCTATTTTTTAAAAAGATTATGTAGCAAACATTTTTTATGCTCTTATTGTTAAATTACTTTTTAATTAAAAATAATTTTTTCATTTATTAGTTATCCTATTTTCTTTTCATAAATAAGTAGATTCATATCATATGTACAAATTAACTTTATTGATAAAACAATGATTTGTTACTAGTTGTACATAATTTGTATTCCTATTAATCTCATTGTCTTTTTCAACTTGTGTGTATTTACACGATACATATGTCTTAAAATATTATTTTGTTATTTACTAAATATTTTATTGTTATGAATTGAAATTTATATATTCAAATGATTTAATCATTGATATATTAAATTCAAACAAGACATAATATCAAATATCACTGTAAAAGGCTAGTGACATATGGTATAATTTTTTCAAAGTTCTAGATAGCTACGTCGTTTTCACCCCAAAAAAAAAAAAAAAAAACTATTATCAAAAGGGCTATAGAGATAGCCTTTTGAAAATGAGTTGTTTAGGTCAAAACATCTCTTCTAAATAGCTCTTTACCCAAATAATAGTTTATCTGTTTTGACCAGTTAAAATAGCTAAAACTTTTCAAAAAACTCTTTTTATCGAAAAAACTCATGCAACCAAACACCCCATTATCAAGCTTGCGCGAGTTGGAAAAATTGCAACCATATATTAATAGTTATGTATAACAGTGGGATAAGTCCATATATATCAATGATTGGTAGCAAAATTTTAAAAATGATAACCTTGATATGAATATTGTACGTGCATGCAATGAAAGAACTAATATACGACATGAGTATTTTGAAAAATTCTTTATTATTAGAAAACAAATACAAAATGAATATGATTATTGAATATAACAAATTTAAAAGCCTTTTTTTTCCCAATAAATGTAGGAACGGGCATTTTATCTTTGTTGCTTTTGTTGTTTCTTGCTTGAGAAGATAAATTTTACACACATGTATAACTTATCAAGAATTATACCTTAACATTTCATATGGAAACCAACATCAAACCACAAGGCTCCCCCAAAAGAATCAGGTCTATCATTTGTTACGTCTTCTATCCATATGCAGTGTCAAATATTGAAAATTTGAAAAAAAAAAAATAACTCAATTGGTAAATAACAATATATTTTATGGTTGGAATTCGATTTTTGCAACAAATAAACAGGTTCGCAAAATTTTATGGAAATGGAACTTTGACTATGATATGGCATAAATAAAAGATATGCTTTTGATAGCATATACGGACGAAGAGAGTAATTACATACATTTGTCTTTTTGCCCAATTGAATTTAACATAACAAATTAGCAATTAATACACATTGAATAAAAATACGTAAATTGATATTCTAAAAGCAAAATTGAACAAGTCATCAATCTCATACTAGATTTATTTTTCTAGATACTTTACAACATTCAACTTGACAACAATAAACAACAATGCCCCTCAGTATGGGTTCCGCTTTCGTGAGATTTGGGAAGATCCAGATGTATATAGTATTACATCTACCAATATTCCTACATGTAGAGAGGCTGAATCAAAGAGACCTACAAAAACAAAATTTTGTAAAAACATTTCATAAAAGAAGGCTTTTGTGAAAACATTAAATAAAAAAAACTAAGGATATAGCAGTCAATTTGAGATCTACTTAATTCAATTACATGGTAGATACGACTTGAACTTGCCGACGAGGATATGACTAGTGATTAGTAAGCGATATTAACTTTCTCATCATGTTCAAATGAAATATATAAAATTGTTGGATAACTTTTTAATGATTTATCAAAAATCCAAGAAATCAGCTAAAAATTTACGAACCTACTATTTTCAAGCATCTCAGTATGGGTTTCGCTTTCATGGGATATGGGAAGATCCAGATGTACATAGTCTTACATCTATCAATATTCCTACTTGTAGAGAGGCTGAATCCAATAGACCTACAAAAAACAAAATTTTGTAAAAACATTTCATAAAAGAAGGCTTTTGTGAAAACATTAAATGAAAAAAACTAAGGATACAACAGTCAACTTGAGATTTACTTAACTCAATTACATGGTAGATGCGACTTAAACTTGCCGACGAGGATATAACTAGTGATTAGTAAGCGATAATAACTTTCTCATAATGTTCAAATGAAATATATAAAATTGTTGGATAACTTGTCAATGATTTATTAAAAATCCAAGAAATCAGCTAAAAATTTACAAACCTACTATTTTCAAGGCTTGTGTAGAAAGACATGAGATGCCATTTACCAATTAGATGACTTTGAATTTTTTTAAAGGATTCGCTGTTGCCATCTACAAATTCCATACATTGTCACTTCTCTACTGCTTCAAAGCTCCTAATTTTTTACAGCTGTGGAGTCTAGACTTGTAGTACACTTGAAATCTCAACATTATTTCATAATTTTTTCCCCAGCATTATTAAGGAATATTGAAGGTCAATCCCTCCTGTAAAATTCAAAGAAAAAACCAAGGAGGGGAGGGGGAGAGAGAGAGAGAGAGAGAGAGAGAGAGAGGCAATAGATCTCCACTCTTTGAGTTTTGGACTTCTGGTATGAGGGCGAAGAAGAGAAGAGAACTGTAAGCCTAAAAAGACGAAGAACACCAATTAGGGTTTTACGTTGTATAGAGAAGAGAACTGGTTCCATTGACCGTTGAACAGAGAGAGAGAGAGAGAGAGAGGAGACAGGGGGAAAATGGAGATGGAGTTGGACCCAAGGGTGAAGCCATTGCCATACAAATCAAGGCCATGTCTCGAGAAACTTCAGCTCAGAAAGCCATCAATGTCCTCGATGCTGACCTTCGCATTACTGTCTACTGCTACCAACACCAAGGGTGGATCTTACTTGAACTCGAAGTACTTCACTCTTTTGGCAACTTTTATGTGCCATTTACTTTGGATGATCTCTTGAGCTCTTGTGTTATTTTGTTGCGAATTTGACTTCTCAGCTTGTTATTGTACTATTTTGCTTTAGTGGGTTGTTTTTAGGTAATAGTTAGCTATTGTGGGTTTTCCAATTCAGCAGTAATTTTGTCGTTTAGTTAGTTTGATCGTGTATGATTAAGATTTAGGCTGAAACAATCAAATGCTGAACTTAGTTGCCCCTATATCTGTACCATCGGTTTTGATTTCCGAAGGTTTGATTGAGCTGTGAAATTTGTGAGGTTGCTTTAATTTGGGCAGACAGCCTGCACTTGTTTGGGGGAGCTTGGGTACTGTTTTATGGGAAGTGTGGTTTCTGGGCGGAGAAAGGAGGTGGGGGTGGGTTGGGGGCGGGGGAGGGGTAGTGAAGTGCTGTGGGAATGGGGGGAAAGTGATAGAGTTCTCAACAGGGGTTATTAAAGGAAAAGAGCAAGGGAGCAGGGTTGAAGTGTTGTAACTACTGGAGAGATATCTGGTGCTTTGAGATGAGCACATCACAATTACAACATTCTTTGGCTATACGAGTGCTGACAAGCGGCAACGTTGATGGTGGGAGGGGGGGGGACTACAAAAATGCTGTAGCTTGGCAGAGGGAGGTGGGCATTGACTAGAGTTGCTGTTTGAATGCGCCTTAAAGTGGTCGATGCACTACACCACTCTTTTGACTGTGTGGGGAGAATGGGAGGGAAAGGGTAAGGGGTGTTGAGGCTCTCAGGGACTCGTCTTTTTTTTTTCGGGGTGGGGGGGGTTTGGGGGGGCTTGTGCGCTCGTATAGGTAGGAGGCAGTGTGCAAGTGGCATCAGAGGATGGTATTCTTCTTCTACTTCTTCTTCTTCTTCCCCACTCTAAAAATGCATTAGATATATTAAAGTGCATGAAAGGGGATATTTAATTCATTCCAGTAGTTTGGATTACTTTGTACATCATTTATCTTAATTTTAGATGTTAGCGGGAGTAAGAGCGTGATGTTAAGTAGAATTCAGCATTTCAGCCTATTAATATTAGGCAGGACATGGGGAGGAGGGTTGGGATTGGGGGGAGGTGTTAAACGAGAGTTGACGTCTTTGTTTCTTGGATAAGGAAAAATTATGTTGTATTCATAACTAAATCAAGATGGATAGGTGGCATCCTACAAGGGGATGACATGGAGATGATATACAACTTCCAGAAGATTATCTACTCACTAGTCAGGTGGAGCTAAAGCCCCCCATACCTGGAAATATAAAATATTTACCCTTTTGTCCTTGAGCCATTGAAAATGTGTTTCCACACCATCAAAGGCTCTTCTACTACTTCACTACCCGTTCGTTCAGAAAATGGAAGAATGAGTTCTGCAACCATTCTGAATGCCTATTCTACCATAAAGGCTGTACCAAGCCAATAGTAAAGTCCTTACTGTGTTTTCCCCAACCCATTGAAGATCCAAGCTTCAAAAAGATATTTCCTAGTCACCTCTCTGGAAATGACAATGAAGCAAATAGTGAATAGATTCAAGCTACCCTTTGCAGAAGCAGCATCTGTGCGACATCTTCCCTTTGTTCCGCATTTTCATGGGTGAAAATCTTTACAACGTAATGGTTACCAAAGGAGTAAAAAGTAAAAACACTTAACCAGTTGCAAGAGCTCTAAGTAAGCTTCTGAGGGAGCTCAGTATCACGATAAGGGGATGGAGGGGAAGGAAGAAGGCCTAAGAATTGAGAGTTGACACTTAACTTTCTGGTAGAATTCAATATCCACCTAAACGTGTTAGGAGAAGAGAAAAACCACTCCACAGAAACCCATTAAACTCAATGGAGCAAAGTACTTATGGCAACAAGTTGTCTAAGCTGTGAGTCAATTGTAAATGTGAATTTTGACTTTCAAGATACAAATTTGGATTTTCAAGTATCCTGATTGTGAAAATTGCCTCACTGAAATATGTTCTAGCTCAATCAAAAGGTTTGGGATCTTTGAGGTACCGAAATCTCCTAGACTCCTACAACTTTGCGCTTAACATGGAGGAGCTTAGAACAACTCAATGTCGGGGAATGATATTGAATATTGACAATTTATTCCATGCTGGAGAAACAATCCTTGTTTACTGACCACATTGAAGTTTCATTTGTTCCTTGCCGGAGAAAAGATCCCCATTTGCTGACCAAATTGAAGATTAACTTTTCATTGAAAGATACCTATAAGACCTCATTGTTTGATTTTATTCAATAGGAGTCCATTTCATGTTAGTGTGGTTGGGTGTTTGAAACTGTTAAGTTGATATGAAGAGTCCTAGTCCCGGTATACCTCTCTGGTTTCCACAATCTAGATTTGGTGAGTCGCCTTTTCTCTGTAAGCATCATGGACCCCATGGCTTTCTGTTTCCACTGATCTTCTGCAATCCATAGGTTTGTAGCCAACTTAGAGGGGAGAAAAAAGAGAAGGCTCAAATAGATAAATCACTAGGTTCATTATCTTTTGGTTGTTCCTCACTCTGAAAGGGGTTTAGGTGGGGAACTGTTGGGCGTTGCCTTTTTTTTTTTTCCCCCTCTGTTCAACTCATTTGACTGATATGTATAAACTATCGAGTGAAGGAATTAAACAGAGTCTATACAATGAGGGGAAATGAGAACGTTCCACTCGTGAGGATATGAAAAGTATGTTTATTTATTTATCTTGTTAGCTTCCCTGAAAGTATTATGTGTCCTGTATGAGGATTATTTTCATCAATTTCTATGTTTCTAACTTTCCAAACATACGTTTTGGTTTTGCTTTATGACGTAGTTGACATTTGCCTCTCTTTTTGTTCTCCATATGATAGCTTCTTTTTCCTCTTTCTAAGATTTTTTTTTTTTAATAATAATTGTTTGCAGGAGACTTGCCTGCTATCTCATATACGGATACACAACAAGTCCGTTCTTGAATGGGAAGTTGCAGCAGGCTTGCGTTACAAGGTTAAGATCTTTAAAATTTAATGATGCCTTTATCACTATGATAGTATGATCAAGATATCTGTGATGTAAGCCACCCTGAGTAGGCCATAGATGTTCTATATACATAAAGGAGAGAAATGGGAGGCATGGAAAAAGGAATCTAAGAAATGGAATTGAAATTGCATGACTAGATGAGAGACTAGCCTAGCAACGAGTATACTTAATCATCTTGGTGTATGTTTCAAGTCATTGCGCCTCTCGGTTACAATCTACAATTTCTGGCGTTGTATCTATTTCATAGGGGTCATAAATTATTATTGAAAAGAAAATTAATGTAGCTGTACTAAATAAACCTGTTGTTTTTCCTAGGCTTATGTGGTGATAGACCACATAGAAGTAAGAAGGCTCTAGTGCATCCCCCCCCCCCCAAAAAAAGGAACTTGAATCAATGTTATGGTTCTCTGCAAGGTAGATATGAGGGATAAGTGGCAAAAAAACACATCTAGTGATCATTTTGAAGCATAAGTCAAACAACAATAAGGTGTAAAGATTTCAGTGCTGTATTTAGTACAGTTGGATCCGACCAAAGCGCATCAAACTTCAAAGTAAACAACATCGCACTTAGCTGTAATTAATCCCTTCTAACTCAAAAAAAAAAAAAAAAAAGAAGAAGGGAAGAAATGCTAATGGGTTCAAGTTCGCCAAGCTGGCTGTGAGTAAAAGTTCATGCTAGGTGCTAAGGGCAATTACTAAGTGCCTACTGACACAGGGATGATAAAAAACCAACGTCCACTCATCCTTTTCATGTGTCCGCACTATATGAGTCTTGCTATTAACATTTTTGTCCAAACCATCCTTCCACATTTCGTACTGGCAATGGTTTTGAATTACAAATTGTGGGATTTTGTATTGGGCTGGTAGCAATAGGGGCGGTATAAGGAACTTGATTTTTGTGAATGACTGCTTTGATTCTCTTTTGCGTTTTATTTATTTTTAAATGGTCACACAATGACCTCTTGAAACATGCTTCACGTCTTCTCCCACATTGTTCATATTTGCTTTCATCTTTTGTAAAAATGCATCACATCCTTAAATATTTTTTGCTAAGAGTTTTGAATTACAGATGATTGAAGACAGCTTTGAGTATCACTACTTATGACATCAGTTGATATTCTGGAACTTGTTTTGATAATTCTTTTTATAAAGAAAAAAAATTAGGCAAGTAAAGAATTGAATACAAAGCATGCAGCCTACAGAGGAGCTACCAGTAAAAGTTAGTCATGGACCTCATGGTTATCAAAGAAAATTTAACTGTGCCTGTCAAAGGAAAACAAAGGCCCCTCTTCCCAAAACTATAAAATCTCAATTCACTTTATCCTTTTTGTACCCAAAATGTTTTCCTAGACTATCAAAGACCCATCTTTCTTCATCAAAAACATCTGAAAAAGCCTTCTCCAGACTTGTCTTACAATTTTAGCCACTACCCAAGCAAAACTCCATACAATTGAAAGCTTGATCCGAAGACATCTAGCATATGGCCAATGAAGTCATAGATAATCAACAGATTCCGTATCTCCTTTGGTCGTGATACCTTTATGCCAAGTCTATCCTGGGAGCTTGCAAATCATTACAAGTGAAATCTTTGATTTATTGATCTAACCCAAGTAGAATTTCATTGGAGTGGGAGGTTTCCAAATAATCTTCATGGGGGGAATCTTTTCATTAAAGTCAGAGGAGCCCCCTCTCTCTTAAGGGTGAGCTGCCATGTCACATGTACTTGCTAATATCTCTGGAATTTCATGTTGCTTGAGTTGTGAAACAAAAAACGTAATCACTCTAGTTGTAATTATTTACATGTGGCCTCATCAACATCCCATACTTTTTCTGTGAAGGTACTATCATTTTCATGTCGTATGACCGCTTGCCAACGACACACATTTGTTCTTTGTTGTGCATCATTGAAGCATGACAGTGACATCCTTTCTTTCCTAGTTCTTTCTTTTAGGAGGAAGAAATAAAATCAGGGAGGAGGGTTGGAACGGAGGTGAAAGTGAATGAAGAAATGCTGAAAAGATACTTCAAGATGAGCTTCTTTTGGCATGATCGAGAGTGTGATGAGACGCCTTTGAGAGAGTTTTTTCTGCTCTTTTTGTTCTAGCAATGGATAGAGATGGCTCTATTGTTGATTATTGAGAGCGGATGTCTGGCATGAATGTGATGGGTTGTTGAAGATGGCACTCTTTGTTTGTTTTTTTATTTTTTAAAAGTTCTTTAGCAACCTTATGCCAAACTAAGGCATATGATATGGTGAAGTGAGATTTGGACTCTAAGGCAAATTTCACAGTATAATCTTATTATTTTGATTATCCTTCATTACACTCTTTTTGAAGGAGATTTCCCTTACAAGCTCATTTGGAAGCCTTTGGCCCATTTACTTTTTTTTTGGGGGGGGGGGGGGGGTTGCGTGCGTGTGGGTGTAAGCATCACGATGGATTATTTTCACTTGTGATAACTTACAAAAGGTGGCAAAGAGCTTGGTTAATAGATGCTTTTTATGCAAAGGGGATTTGGAATTTGCGGATCACTTGTTGCATCGTTGTCAATTTGCCAGGGTGCTATTGGAGCTTGCTTTTAGATTTAGTTGCTTGTGTTTTCTTATCTTTTTTTTTTTTTTTTTTTTTTGGTGGATAGGGAAAAGGTAATATATTAATGTAAAAAGATCAAAAGAACATATGGATAGAAAGCATCATACAAAAGATTATATAAATCTAAAATACAAGCTGTCTACGAAGTCGGGCACATCCAAAGAGGAACGGCTCAACTTTCCACTATCCCAGAAGTAGAGCGTGTTAATAAAATTATCTTTCAAGCGATGAAAAGCAGTTTCTACATCCTCAATGGCTCTTCTGTTTCTCTCTCTCCAAATGCTCCAAAAAATGACGTGGCGAAGAATTAAGGCAGTCTTCTTCCATTTCACCTTCATACCAAAGAAACTCTCCCAAGCTAAAAGATGATTCTTAATGGAATCCGAAGCAACCCATGGAATGCCCCAACAACTAACTGCCAGATCCCAAAGTGCCATAGCGAAATAACAATGGAGCAGTAAATGATCTATTGATTCGGAATGCACTTTGCACATGAAGCAAAATGATGATTGTGTTTTCTTATTTTTAATAAGGGAAAGAAGAAATCAATGTGCGTGTGTGCGCGCGCGCGCGCGCGCATATATATATATATCCTGAGAAACCAGGTGCTCATGATATTAGGGACTATCGGCCAACCAGTTTAGTGGGATGTGTGTATAAGCTTTTATAAGGTCCTTGCCGCCAGATTGAGAGGTGTCATTGGTAGTTTGATTTCTCATAATCATAACGCTTTTGTTAGTAAAATTCTTGATACTGTTTTGATCGCTAATGGGCTTCTTGATTCAAGGATTAAAGGGGGGAGTCCTGGAGCGATCTGGAAACTTGATATTGAGAAAGCCTATGATCACATCAACTGGGAATTCCTAATCTATATTTTGAAGAGAATGGGTTTTGGGGACAAATGGATAGGGTGGATACATCATACAGTGGTGCATCTCTACTGCAACTTTTGTAGTGCTCATTAATGGTTCTCCTACGGACTTCTTCTGCTTCTAGAGGGCTTCGTCAGGGTGATCCTATCTCTCCGCTCCTTTTCATTCTAGTTGTGGAGGTATTGAGTAGAATGTTGTCTACTGTGTCACAATATGGTTTGATCGCTAGGTTTTCTGTGGGGCGTTCAGACTTAATGCACTTGGATATCTCTCGTTTCCTCTTCGCGGACGACACTATCATTTTTTGTGATAATGATTGTGAGCAAATTATCAATCTTTGATGCATCCTATTATGGTTTAAGGCCATTTCTGGTTTAAGAGTTAACTTGTCGAAGTCCTCTATTCTACTTATGGGGGAAGTGGAGAACGCCTATGCTATTGGAGGCATTCTGGGTGGGTTGCCAGTAAGATTCCCTTCCTTCATTGTACTTGGGGCTTCCCCGAGGTGCCAAGTACAAGGAGAAGTCCATTTGGGAACTAGTTGTTGAGAGATTTGAAAAAAGACTTTCTGGTTGGAAAACCAAATACCTCTCTAAAGGGGGAAGATTGACTCTTATTGAGAGCACCTTCTCTAGTGTCCTAACTTTTTTTTTTTTTTTTTTTTTGGGATCAGGAAAAGAATAGATATATTTCATTACCAAAAGACTGGATGCAAAGATAGCATCCTACAAAAGGCTATACACACCCCATATGCACAGAATCTACAAAATCTAAGAGATCAAGAGAAGAGTAACAAAAGATCCCTTTGTCCCAAAAATAGAGAGCCTTGATGAAATAATCTTTAAAATATTGAAGTGGCATATCCATATCCTCAAAGACTCGTCTATTTCTTTCATGCCAAATGCTCCAAAAAATTGCATGAGGAAATAATCTAGCAATCTTCTTCTTCGCTTTTCTACTAAAAAAGCACTCCCATGCATAGAGGTGTTCCGAAATAGAATTGGACAAAACTCAAGAAACTCCCAAGCAACTAAAGGCTAGATCCCAAAGAGCTCTTGCACAAGGGCAATGAAGCAATAAGTGGTTCACCGATTCTGCTTCAGCCTTGCATAACGGGCACCAGTTCACCAAAATCTTACCCCTTTTTTGCAAATTATCGAAAGTCAAAATACTATCATGGGTAGCCTCCCAAACAAAAAAAGACACTCTAAATGGAGTCAGAGATTTCCAAATGATCTTCTATGGAAAACGCATTCCTCATATTCGATGCAAAGGTGCAGAAGGCATAGAGGCAAGTCTCATATAATAAGACTTCACCGTGAAACTCCTTTTAGGATTGAGATCCCATTTGACTGAATCAAGAGAGGATTGCCCGATAAGAATCCCATTTAGCTTAATAAGCAAGCTTATAAGGGAGACATCATCCATTAAGGCATCACGAATAAAAATAGGTGACCAAATGCATGACCCCGACACATTGTCATAATAAGCAGCCACAGTAGCTTCTTTATTCTCCGCAAGAGTATAAAGAGTCGGGAAAAGGTCCCTCAAAGGAGCACCTTCACACCAGCGGTTATGCCAAAATAAAATGGTAGAGGTGTTTGGTCACTCCCATGCATAGAGGTGTTTGGTCTACCAAAAAAGCACTCCCATGCATAGAGGTGTTCCGAAATAGAATTGGACAAAACTCAAGAAACTCCCAAGCAACTAAAGGCTAGATCCCAAAGAGCTCTTGCAAAAGGGCAATGAAGCAATAAGTGGTTCACCGATTCTGCTTCAGCCTTGCATAACGGGCACTAGTTCACCAAAATCTTACCCCTTTTTTGCAAATTATCGAAAGTCAAAATACTATCATGGGTAGCCTCCCAAACAAAAAAAGACACTCTAAATGGAGCCAGAGATTTCCAAATGATCTTCTATGGAAAACGCATTCCTCATATTCGATGCAAAGGTGCAGAAGGCATGGAGGCAAGTCTCATATAATAAGACTTCACCGTGAAACTCCCTTTAGGATTGAGATCCCATTTGACTGAATCAAGAGAGGATTGCCCGATAAGAATCCCATTTAGCTTAATAAGCAAGCTTATAAGGGAGACATCATCCATTAAGGCATCACGAATAAAAATAGGTGACCAAATGCATGACCCCGACACATTGTCATAATAAGCAGCCACAGTAGCTTCTTTATTCTCCGCAAGAGTATAAAGAGTCGGGAAAAGGTCCCTCAAAGGAGCACCTTCACACCAGCGGTTATGCCAAAATAAAATGATAGAGCCAGCGCCTATCTCAAAAGAAAGATGAGGAAAAAATCTATCCCATCCTTTACAAATAAACCTCCAAAGGCTTACTCCATAGGGACCATTTGGTCTAGAGGGAACCCACCCAAGCCCCTCCTCACCATACTTAGTACAAATCACCCTCCTCCAAAGGTTGGTTTTCTCATTCATGAATCTCCATAGTCACTTACCAAGCAGAGCCTCATTAAAGAGCTTCAGGTCTCTGACTCCCAACCCTCCTTCTGACATGGGAAGCTTAATAATATCCCATCTCACTAGATGATACTTGAAATCAGCACCGAAGGAGCCCAAAGAAGTTTCCTTTGAATGGCTTCCACCTTAGCCGCTACTGACGCCGGTATCGGAAAAAGAGATAGGAAGTAAGTGGGCATGCTTGAGAGGACACTTCGGATGAGGGTGAGTCTACCACCATTGGAAAGATAGTTAGCTCTCCATCCAGAGAGCTTTTTCTCAAATCTTTCCACTACTGGCTCCCAGATAGATTTATCTTTGTAGCTAACAAGCTGGAAGTTATTCAGAGGAGGTTCCTGTGGGATTTTTTTGGGGATGATTTTAAGTATCACCTGGTGAAATGGGCCATTGTTAAACAACCTTTCCCTAAAGGCGGCTTAGGCATTAGAGACTTGATCACATTCAATGAGGCCTTTTTTGGTAAATGGTTGTAGAGGTTTATGAATGAGAAAAGCAAGCTTTGGAGAGCT
>JAKOGI010000139.1:680000-1088125 GCA_029747015.1 Carnegiea gigantea
CAGGCTCTATAATGGAATGGTGGTTTGCTGATTTTCTGCTGTTGTTAAAGTGAATGAGTCAAGGACCAAGTTACGTACCGCGTACAAGATACTGAAGAGCTCCCCACCAGAGTGAAACTTCCAAGCCTCAATGTCCCTCTCAAAGAGCGCAGCAATAATCAAAAACTGTAGCAGGCCGAAGAAGCAAGTATAGGAGGTGACTGAGAGCCGTGCTGGGTACTTCTTCAGAACGGGTGCCTGCAGTACAAGCCAGCCAGACCAAGAAAGGCAATGCCCTATCAGGAATATGCAACCCAGGGTCCAGTTCTTGCCATTGGCATCTCCCAGTGAGAGAAACAAGGGTGTGGTTTTATGGAGTTCTGAGGCTGGACTATATATGGTTGGACCCTTGTATAGTGTGATAACTGATGCCCCAGCTACACAGAGCACTGTTCCAGCCACTTTGGCTATTCCATCCTTTCTGTCTAGCCTCACTTTTTCTATCCTGCATGTCAGACATCACAAATTCCGCAAGTTTTAGAACTTACCCATATATGTAGATAATAGAACATTGAAGCCCATTTTCAGACATTCGAACATCAATTTAAGCTTTTGACTGATTTCCTTGATTGACAATGGTATACTAAGCTTTTAGGTGTCATCAACAAATACATATGTGCCATGTTACTTAGATGAAAAGTCTGCAACATGGGCACTTCGATGTCCTAGTATTACACTTGGAACTTTTTGCTGTTTCAGGTCAAAATGGAAGCGTCGAGTGTCCTTGCTCAAGTGAATTCCGAGTGTTCAACAAAAGTGTTTGATACGAAATGAAGAATCGGGGTAAAGGTCTTATGAAGAGATTTGAACTGAAGCTTACCTGAGAATTGCTGCCATGAGGAAGGTGAGAGCTGGGACAGAATTTTGCACAGCAGATGCAAAAGTGGGAGATGTGTTGTCCAAACCCAGCAGGTAGAATCCTTGATTTGCTGTTATTCTGTCAATGCAAGGTACAAATCAAGTTAAACTCCACAACTAAGAACTCCTACACGCCATTGTGCACTTTTATTATCGATCATACCCAATGAGAGCAAGCAGGAAGAACTGAACCAAGAACGAGAGGTTAATAGGTGGCCTCTCCGTCCTGATAAAAAAAACAGAGAGTTAGATGCAACGATGACCGAAAGACAATTTACTGTAATTTTCCTTGGAGAGAAGCGTTGAAAATTTTGAGGACATACTTTTCAAGAAAATAGGCGAAAGGGAGGAGGAGAAGCAATGCGATGATGTTCCTATAAACAGCAAAGACAAGCATGCTTGTACCCATGTTAAGGGCAGCTCTAGAGACGACATGGAACCCGGCATACCCAAACTGCAACGCCAGCATGGCGGCATGCAGTTGGAACTTCTCGGGCATCGAACACCACATTCTTTTGGCTGGGGAAGCACTTCCATCTGCCATTGATGGAAACTTGATCAACCACAAGAGAGAGGAGGGTGAAGAGGGAATGACAATGAGAGGGAATGGTGAGAGGTTTGAACCAAGTTGTTGGACTATAAATACTAATTTTAAAGGCAGTATTGAATGGGGTCCCTCTATCTGATATTGAGTTAATAGCTAGAGGCTTGAAGTCTAAAGAGGTGTGGTATGTACTCAATGTTATATTCAAAGGTAAAATTGCTATATCAGACATTCTCTTTGTCCCTTCTGATGGCGAAATTTTTAAGGTATTAGATTTGGATTCTGTATGCCGTTTAGATCTTTAGTATTGGAAAATTTTACTCTGTACAAGCATTTTATGTACTTAAAATATACCTACATGGTTTTAATTTTAGTTTGAAAATTTAACATTAAATCTCTTATTTCAAAAGTGGAATTTTACATGCATAATTTCTGGAGGGTTTTTTTTTAATGTCATGTTGGATTATTGTATGAGTTTGGTGTATTCTGAAAATCATTGTTAGCATATGTTTGATTTGGGTTGTCTTCAATTGATTGTTCAAAACACTTGCGGTCACCATGTGTGATTAATTGTTTATCCAATCAACTATTTTGATAATTAAGCAAAAGTCAATTAATATTAAAATTAGACAGTTGAGAAATGTTTCTGGTTGTCTGCCATACCCTACTGCTTTTCCCTTTTTTAAATAAAATTTTTAAATTTTTATTTTTTCCTTTTTTTTAATAGCCCTGCAAGCAAGGTGACGAGACAGGGATTGATTGGCATGAGGAACAAGGTTCTGTTTTGAAGGCATGCCATTAATGATGGATAATTGAATAGGGCTGTCAAAAGTTGATCCGATATGATTATCGATCTAAATTAAATACGAAATTCAGTAAATTTGGATAAAGATTTTCAACCTATTTAATTAAAAGGGTTGATACGTTTAACCCGTTTAATTAATTGGGTTAGGTTTAAGTTGAGAATTTTGATACGAAAAAATACCTATTTAATCCGTTTAATTAAATAGGTTATATAAGCCGACCTGTTTATCCAATTATCGTTTATTTTTTGGGAAAAAATTGTGAAAACATAGGATTTAATTAGTCGATCTGTGTTTTGGAGTCGTGTTCTTGCAGATTATATATAATGGTTTCGCTGTGATTATGTATTGGACTTAAAATAATGGTTTATCATGTTTCATAATCATACTTTAGTCGAGATGCTAAGTGGATAATCAGGTAACTGAGTAACCTGTACCTGATCCGTTTACATTAAATTGATTAATGGATAAATTTCAGGTCAACCCATTTTAAAAATAAATGGGTGCAGCTTAAGGTTTTCAACCTGTTTAATAAACGGATCAAATTCAGGTCGAGGATTCTCTACCTGTTTAAGCTCGACACGAATAAGAATTAAACCCGACCTGATATATTTGACAGCCCTATAATTGAATGAGTAGGGATGAGAGAATTAGCAAACGAGAGAAAGATTGAGGGGGGGGGGGGGGGAATGTGAATGAAAAAAGCAGCCATTGGCATTGATAGATAGCAAAGCACGCACGAGGGGTGGGGGCCTGCGGGGTGGTGGTACTGGTGGGGTTATTCTAGAGCTGAGTATGTTTAACCCGACACGATAACACGACACTAACCCGACCCGAAGTTACAGAGAGAAATCCAAAGCCGACCCGTTTCCCAACTCTAGGTTAATATTCCATGCTGATATTAGTCCCTTTTTAAATTTACCTTGTTCTTTAATAAATTAGACTATCTATCGGATTTTCTATCTCAGTATAAAGTCAATGCTCGATGGTTCAACAAGTTTCGGAGTAAAGGGAACACTAGTAAGAGTGTAAGACCCAACTCCTGAGGCTTAACGTCCTCTGACCTCCCCTCCCAAATAAGTTGACAATGGAAACCCCTCTCTCCATTTTTTTCCCACTGTAGGGAGGGAGACGAAGAACAACAGTGCCAAATAGCTAATAACCTTTTGTTTTTTTAAAACTTTCACCTACGCACTACTCATTTGTATGCTTTATGCAAATGTCAATTATTTCAATTGAGCAAACTTTAAAGTTGAGGAGCAAATGGCTGCTTTTATTTGCACTTAGATAGAGCCGAAATCACTTTCAGAGAAATTAGCCCTGAAAATGAAAATATATTCGTATAATATAAATAGTCTAAGTTGGATATACAGACCACATCATTAGTGTAAGGGGGAAAAAATTAACATGCTAGTATGTTTTTCTTTTTTTCCTTTTTTGGGAAGCATCTACATGTGAATGTTCATCATCATTTGAACCCTCAGTTTAAGGGATCGAAGCTTAATTGAGGTGTTTCCTCAATGTGGGTCGTGCTCTTCTGTCACCACCTTTACTTTATAGGACACAATATGTCCCCACCCCTCCCAAGCAACCCCCCAAAAAAGAACCAAAAAAAAGGAAACAGAATTAATAAAACTGCTTCTTTGCAGAGAAATTTTTAAAAAATGTTTTTTAAAAAAAAAAAGCACACACATTTTGACTATAAACCTCATCATCATCATTGGAATTTTTGTGAAGGAAAATTATTGTGATTTGTACGGAATGCTTTGGTCCTTATGATGATCTTTGAAAATTTGCCTCAATGGACATATATATTACACAAATTTGAATATTAATTGATTATACACAATGTGTATGTCTTCTATCTTTCTCTAAACCGACTAATAAATAGATAGGCAGGCCATAGGCGGCAATTTCTTATGCACTCTGAGGATCACATGCTCTCGTTGTCCATCATGTACATAATTTTTACGCATGTATTTGTTATATATTAATTTTTTAATATATATTTGATGATGTGGCTCCTGCACATACATGTTCCCCGAAGTATGATATACATATTGGTCATAGGCCATATGTTTTAAATTAAAAAATTTAATCAAATATCTTAGCAATTTAGAGATAAAATTTCATAAACATTCAACAATTTGCTCAAATGTAACTTTTTTCTATTGACTTATCAAAATTGCACGTAAATCAAGGGCTCAACCTAAAGCCGTTAAAAACTTAAACTAGGATTTTCACATTATCCCAAATTCAAAATATATAATCCAAATTCAAGAAAACCAAACAAAAGTTCACGGCTAGGTACGTTTAGGATTGAGGTGGCAAAAAATTACCAAAATCATGCAAATTAGATTCTAGTCAAACAGCTATGTAGTTATACTTTTATCTCAATAACATCATACATAATACAAATGAGTGCAATATCGAAGACTACTTAACTACATCGTCGGTCAAGTACTGTCTTTCTATGCTCTCCATCCGGGTTTGACTCGAGGGAGACGTATTTGCTATATATACTTTGTGCGGGGTTGTGCAGTTGGACTTGATTCATTGACTTGTTGCCTTGGCTTTGATATCTCTTGCCTCTTGACCTATTCTGACACACTGCGCACCCCAGAGATAGGGCCCTAGTGAGTTGAGCCCACTCACCCAAAAAAAATAAATATGAACAAGCACGATGAAATTTTCTAGTGCCAATAAAGAGCTAAAATACATTGTCAAAGTGGAATCCCAATTACAGAAAACCCATTTACCTGAATTCAAAATACAATTAACATTATATCTTATTTGTCGACGCCCATATTGTTAAGTCTATCTTTGTGCATTGATTTGTTGCGTAACTAGAGTGTTTTGGCACAATAGTCACAATGCATTTCTAGATCTACTGGCATCGTACGGTGAAATTTCCCTTAGGAGAATTTGCCAATGAGCTCCCTTAGCTTATTGGACTTGGTTACCTTTAGGTCTCCACTAAATCTAGTCTAATATGTGTCCATCCTAGGTATCTAACAAGTTTGAGTTCGCTATGTCCTTACTTATATATTTAACAATTTTATTAGAGTACAGTTTTATTTTTAGGTTTTTAACCATTAGTTTAAACTCTTAATTGAGTTGGGTCTTAAACAAGGTATTAGAGCTTTTTGACTGAGAGCTATCGAGTTCGCTACTCAGCAGCCCTCATATTAATTTACTGCGCAAGGTTGGGAGAACCTTTGCAGTAATCACGCTTCTTCAAGCACAAAGGACTTTGGTGATGTCTATTTGTACTATCTACGGTGAGAAGAAGGGTGAAGATGACTAACCCGCCTAAATAAACAGGTCGGGTTCGATTATGACCAAATAAATTATAGAGGGCAAAGAGCTGATCTCGAGAAATTGAATACTGAATACCCATCTCCGTCTCCTCAACGTCGTCTGGCTTCTTTTGGTCTTGGGTCACACAATTAAGCACATGGCTACAATCGACTAATTTTAATTGGACGAAAGGGACCATAAAGCATTTCATTGTCTGGTTTTAATTTGTCACATTGCCTCAAGGAACTATTATACCTCCTCAAGGGACCATTATAACAGTGGAAATTGATTAGTGGGGCTGGCAACAGTTTCTGATGGTAACGTTAAAATTATATTTCACGTTTTAAGCTTTTTTTAAAGTGTTTTTCTTTAGATGAAAAAGATAGGAAGGAGCCAAACCCAATGGGTTGGGTCTTCATTGGAGATAACTAGATAGTCTAGACCCACAATGAGCACGTTGACAAGGAACAACTTCCCCTCCAATGAGGAAATGTTGTGCTAGCAACTATACTACGTACAAATGTGGGTCTATATAGGGAGGGGGAAAAAAAAACATGGCCTATTTTGAAGGAAGCAAACCATCTGTATATTTTAGGAGAAATCTGGTGAAAATTTGAATGTGCCAAGATATCGTATGGTAAATCATATTAAAGCAAACATGCATAGTGGAGAGGAAAGATCTCCGAGGAAAACTCCAAAGACAATGAGCTACTACTACACCACCAAAGTGAATGGTACTGTTATGAAGTACGTACTTTTGTGGCCCTAATAATTTCTCATACCTAGCACAAGCTAGGCCATGCATGGCTTTCTTGTTAGGTGAGGGAGCAAATAGCTATGTCGAAAAGCTTCTTGTTTTTGTGGGAATACGTACAACTTGATTGTGGTATATATACACGTAAAGTTTTGTTTTTTTCTTTCGCCCAAAAGAAACATTCATAACTAATCGATCGTATTTATGTCCCTACTTTGGGAAGTTCTCTCTAGCTTTATGTGGCTTGAATGTCACATATCTGACTCTCGTTTCCGGTGGACAATCCACTATTGATGCTTTCGTTGCTTTTGTTTGGTCATCTTAGAAAATCCTTGCCCCACACGAATGAAAGCTATCTATACTAGTACGAGCTGAGCTGTTGAATTTGCATTGTACTATATTTTTGGTTTGGTTTGGGTTGCATGTTTGGATAACTAGCTAGGTTGACAGTTCAAGTAAGGAAGCAATTAGCTCCACGTACACATAGTAGTACTGGTTAAGATGTTGAAGTTGCATCGTGCTATCTATATTCGATCTGATCCCTCACACATGAACTCAACACGAGACTTATATTGTGAGTAAAAAGGTGATCATATCACGATAATTACCTACAATGTAAATGTTCAATAATCAACTCAACTAAAAATGTAAACTAATGATTGAAGATTCCGAAATAGGTTTGTGCCTAACACTCACGTCACACAAATGTCTTTTGGCTTTGCAGTTGCTTTTTCCTTGGTAGGGTATCAGCACATGCAATAATTCAGAAAGAAAATGGGTGTAGACATATCAGGTGTGAATCAAGTAGTGGTCATTATTTTTGCCCCCTTTTTTTGACTGGGAATCCTTCTTTGATTTAATTTTTTGATTATCTGACTTATATTTCATTGAATGTCCGACATTGATATATAGACTAGGTTAGGTTGTACGTGAAAGCTTGCTCTCTGGGTCTCTCTTTTGCTGTGGTGAGCCTCTGCAAAGTGTAAAGTGATACCACTGAAACATGTGTGAAAGAGACCTATGTTATAGACCCAAAAAGAGAGAGATATCTTTATATCTATGTGGATGCATCTTAACCGCCACAAATTGGGGTTTAAAATTTATTTTATGTTTGTAATTTGTAATTCGAGGTTGATTTCGTCAACCAAATAACTGAGCCGAATGTGTAGAAGGGATCAACTAGATATAAGTTAAGTTTTATTTTGTCAAGAGTTTATTTCTATATATTTTAAATTTTAAAAGTATTATATCATCGATCAAAAATCTCTTTGCAATTTGTACATTGTGCTCCAATATCTCCATTGGATTGTATCATCCCTTAGGCTGCTTGGACCATCCTATCAGTCTTGGATGGGGCCTAAGAGGGATGGATTATGTAACCACCGAGGGGGGGAAAATATTCCGTACAACATTATTGATTAAAAATTTTAAGATTGACTTCAAATATTTTGCCTCGCACCGTAATGGTGCTGTCTATTGTGATATGTGTTGGACACGTTTTTATGTGGCCTGAGTTATCATTTATCTAATTAATTGATCATTGACCTAATAAATACCCTACGTATTTATTTGGTAATTATTTGATGGACGTAATTACCCTTATGACCTAATTAGGGTTTCCCCTTGGGTGTATATAAATAGAGGTATTAGGCAGAGATCAAGACACCAATCTTACGCCTCCTCTCTGCCTCTCTATTCTCGTGAGTCTCATCCTCACCTTAGCCATCATAACGATACACCCTAAACGGGAACTCGATCTGCGTGAGAATCATGGCCTCATCCCTAACCACGTTTACAGGATTATCAGGTACACATGATTTAATTCCTGATTTATATCTTTTATGTTTAAGAATTGATCAACATGTGGTATCAGAGCCTTATGTTGATGAATCAATTCTTTTTATTTTCGGACATCAGCATTACTTTTCCTTAAAATTAAGATCTAAGTTTTTCGGAATTAATCCATAAAATTACTTTCTTATGCTTCGAATATCAGCAAGTATAATTTGTGATGAATTATTTGAAGTGTTCATCCTTATTTTGATGAAATCTTCTAATTCTGGTATTTGTTTTGGAATATAATTGTGTTTCCTTAAATTGTATGGCATATCTCACTTTTGCATAATATATTCTATTTCCTTATTTATGAATTTATTTTACCTAGAATAGCAAAACTAAGTAAGGGATATGCTAAAATACCATTGAAAAGGTTAAATCTTTTTACTTGAAAATCTCTTGCCTTATACGCCTTTTAATTAAATCAATTTCAATGGGTCCCCAAATTTTTTTGTAGCCCCGCCCGAATCGCTTTAACTTTTGCGGTTAATTAATTATTAACATTAAATTTATAAGTCATTTGACTAATCTTAAATAAAATTCATTTTATGATTAGTTAAATTGATTTATTTTGCTTGACTTGAACAATACCTTAGAGTACACTTCTGCCCAAAGGTGATGTGTAACATTTGTGAAATTTATTTCAAGCCTTATTAAGCATTGTCATTTAGTGCATATCCTTAAATAGATATTTGCATGACACTCACCTTAAATACATAATATTTCCTTTCTGTCCAAAGATGATGTGTTATAATTGTGTACTGCGAACTAAATATATATGTGCATTAAAATTTAAATGTTTCACTTCTGCCCAAAGGTGATGTGTTACATTCAAATTGCACATCATTATTTTATTATTCATAATACTTAAATAAGTGGTCATAACCAAAGTGAAAGCCATTTGTTTGAGTAGAATTAAATTTAGTCTATTATTTTGGTGTTATAATAGACTATTATCACAGCTTCATTACTATATAATGGTCCTTAACTTCGCCAGCCTTAGTTCATTACCTCTTAACTTCTTCTTTAATTTTGTGTCTTATTTCTCTCATCTGAATCCATTATCAGCCCCAAATATGGGAATTGAGACCTTGAACGGTGCTAATTTTTCTTCATGGAAAGATTCACTGATGCTAACTCTTGGCATGTTGGATTTTGATTATGCACTGAGAGAGCCTGCCCCTCCTGCCCTCACTGATAAAAGTACTGCTGAAGATAAAATAGTACATGAGAGATGGGAGAGGTGCGACAGAATGGCTCTTATGCTTATTAAAAATTCCATCAGCATAATCATCAGGGGAGCTATTCCAGATTCATCTAATGCTAAAACATATCTGGCTTCCGTGGAGGAACAATTCAAAGCAACTTCTAAGGCACATGCTAGTACTCTTATTTTGAAGATGGTGACTACAAAATATGACGGGAATAGCGGCATTCGTGAGCACATCATGATGATGAACGACATGGCCCGCAAGCTCAAGGGATTAGACATGGAGATCAGTGAAGGTTTTCTTGTGCACTTCATAATGACTTCTCTTCCTGCATCTTTTGAAGCTTTCAAGGTCAACTACAACACCCAGAAGGTCAAGTGGTCGATGAATGAGTTGATTGCTATGTGCGTACAAGAAGAAGAGCGTCTGAAGCTGGACAAACCTGATGTGGCTTACCTCATGACCACTAATCCAAAGAAGAGGAAGAGAAATGTCGATAAGAAGGAAGTTTCTAAAGTCCAGAAACGTGATGCAAGTGCTTCTTCCAGCTCTAAGAACTCCAAAGGGAAGTCTTACTGCAAGTTCTGCCGCAAGGAAGGACATAGACAGAAAGACTGCCAAGACTTTAAAGAGTGGCTGACGAAGAAAGGTAATCATCTTTACATGATACTTGAGTCCTTTAATTTAAATGTTCCAACTAATACATGGTGGTTTGACTCTGGTTCTATGGTTCATGTAACCAACTCACTTCAGGGATTCCTTACAATCCAGAAGCTGGAAAGAAACCGAAGAACACTTAAGCTGGGGAATGGAACAGAATTAGCTGTCGAAGCCATGGGAACCTTAGAATTAATAATGAAAACTGGTTTATGTATTAAACTTTATGATACCTTATATATTCCTGAGATTACTCGGAATTTAGTATCAGGACCAAAGTTAGACATAGACGGTTTTGATGTTTCTCATGGTCATGGCAGACTTACTATTAGTTTCAATTCTCAAGTGTTTGGTCATGGTTTTCTGGATGGTGGTCTCTATAAATTAGAACTAGATGATGATTTTTCCAAATCTTTGTTGTCATATAATATCAATCAGACACTAACAAAGAGAAAACGAAAACGAGACTTAGAAACTTCATCCATGTTGTGGCATCAACGCTTAGGCCACATTTCACGAGAACGTCTATCTAGACTCGTGAAGAATGAAGTGTTACCATCTCTCGATTTCAATGATTTTGGAACATGTGTCAAATGCCTTAAAGGTAAAATGACATCAGTGAATAAGAAAGGTGCCACAAGGAGTTCTAATTTATTAGAGCTCATTCACACTGACATTAGTGGTCCTTACTCTATCACTGGAATAACTGGACATAACTCATTTATCACTTATATTGATGATTATTCTCGTTATATGTACTTGTATCTCATTAAGGAAAAATCTGAATCACTTACAACTTTTAAAGATTATAAAACTGAAGTTGAAAAACAACTTGATCGTCAGATAAAAGTTGTAAGATCAGATAGAGGAGGTGAATATTATGGTAGACATACTGATGTGGGTCAAGCTCCTGGTCCATTTTATGAGTTTTGCAAGGCCCAGGGGATTGTAAACCAATATACCATGCCTGGTACTCCTCAACAGAACGGTGTTGCTGAGAGAAGAAATAAGACCCTAATGGACATGGTACGCAGTATGTTAGCCAACTCAGGTTTACCTCTATTTCTCTGGACCGAGGCCTTAAAAACAGCTGTTCATATACTCAATAGGGTTCCTTCTAAAGCTGTCCCTAAAACTCCTTATGAACTCTGGACAGGAAGGAAACCGAGTCTAAGATATATGAAAGTATGGGGTTGTCTTGCCGAAGCTAAACTTTATAATCCCTTCTTGAAGAAACTCGACATGAAAACTGTAACTTGCTACTTCATTGGTTATCCTTCTCACTCAAAAGGTTACAGATTTTATTGTCCTTCCCATGTCACTCGCATTGTAGAAACCAAAGATGCTCATTTCCTTGAAGATTTTAAGGTCAGTGGGAGCAGTGAAAACCCTTATGATGAATTGCTAGAAGTACAAGACGCGGGGGGGAGAGACTTGTCGATTACTTTACCTCCAATTACTCCTTTTGTACTCAATGCCAATCCGCAGGACACTGCACCACCTCCTACTCCTAATGTACCTGGAAATGAAGACACCTCAAATGATAACCATCAAGACAATGCCGCCAATGCTCAACCTGAAAATTTGCTCAGGAGGTCATCTAGGTCTAAAAGGCCTACTAACTTTGATGATTATGTTACCTACCTGACTGAAGCAGAAATGGATGCTGGAAAGTTTACTGATCCTACCTCTTATAATGAAGCCATTAACAGTGATCAGTCTTCCGAATGGAGTAAAGCCATGATTGAAGAGCTTGACTCCATGAAGAAAAATGATGTTTGGGATTTGGTTGAATTACCCAACGGTGTCAAACCCGTAGGATGTAAATGGGTCTTCAAAACAAAACTGGACCCGAATGGAAACATTGAACGCTACAAAGCGAGATTGGTTGCAAAGGGCTACACTCAGAAAGAGGGAATTGACTATCAAGAGACCTTTTCTCCTGTCTCTCGAAAGGATTCCTTAAGAATTGTTATGGCCCTTGTAGCTCATTTTGATTTAGAGCTACATCAGATGGATGTCAAAACCGCTTTCCTTAATGGCGATTTGGATGAAGAAGTGTTCATGAAACAACCCGAAGGATTCAAATCTGAAGGTCAAGAGCACTTAGTCTGTAAGCTAAAAAAATCCATATACGGGTTGAAGCAGGCATCACGTCAATGGTACCTAAAGTTGCATCAAGTCTTGAAGTCAGAAGGTTTCATAAAGAATCAAGTGGATCAATGTGCCTACCTCAAGATGAGTGGGAGCAACTTTACTATACTTGTCCTTTACGTAGATGACATTCTATTGGCAAGTAATAGTTTAGACATGTTGCATGAGTCCAAGCGCTTACTCTCGCGTAATTTTGACATGAAAGATCTCGGGGAGGCTTCTTATGTTATTGGCATCGAAATACACCGAGATAGAGTCAATGGTATTTTGGGATTATCTCAAAAGGCTTACATTGAGCGTGTCCTTACACGTTATAACATGCAACATTGCTCTCCTTCTGTGGCTCCAGTAGTTAAGGGAGATGTTTTCGGTTTATTTCAATGTCCGAAAACAGAGGTTGAAAAAGAACAGATGAGAATGATACCTTATGCGTCAGTAGTAGGAAGCCTTATGTATGCACAAGTCTGTACTCGTCCAGATATCGCTTACATTGCTGGAATGTTAGGTCGTTATCAGACCAATCCTGGTCTTGATCACTGGAAAGCAGCTAAGAAAGTTCTTCGATATCTACAAGGGACAAAAGACTATAAACTGACTTACAGAAGGAGTGATAATTTAGAAGTGGTTGGTTATTCTGATTCTGACTTTGCTAAGTGCAAAGATGAGAAGAAATCCACTTCAGGGTATATCTTTATGTTAGCTGGCGGACCTATCTCGTGGAAGAGTCATAAGCAAGAGTTGACTGCAACTTCTACGATGATGGCAGAATACATTGCGCTGTACAACGCAACCTGTCATGGAATGTTGCTCAGAAACCTTATCACTGGACTCAAAGTAGTTAATTCCATCTCTCGACCATTGAAGCTTTATTGTGATAACTCAGCCGCCGTTAGTTTCTCGAACAGTAACAGTTCGACTGGCGCTGCTTTATATCTTGATACAAAGTACTTGTTCGTACGTGAGCGAGTTGAGGAAAATAAACTTTGTATTGAGCATATAAGTACTAAGAATATGCTTGCGGATCCGATGACTAAAGGTCTCCCTCCTAAGATTTTCGAAGAACATGTTTCGAAGATGGGGTTATCTAAAGACCTTATTTAGTTGCATATTGTACTTGCTTGCATTTAATAATAAAATTTCCTCATTGTTTTGTTTGTTTTGTCTCTGAATGTGTCTACGCATGCCTAAAGACATATAGACAACATTTATGTACAAAATAATCTTATGGGTTTAATTGTCAATTTGATCCTTAGCTTATTTAAGTTTTAAATTTGGTATTGTAGTATGATTAATGGGGTCTTGAATTGAATATCGATTCAATGACTGTATTTCTCTGCTACAATTTCGGTTTAGAACTAAAATGAGTATTAAAATCTGATCAGACTTATCTAATACTCATCATAAATGATTACTCGGCCAAGTGGGAGAATGTTGGACACGTTTTTATGTGGCCTGAGTTATCATTTATCTAATTAATTGATCATTGACCTAATAAATACCCTACGTATTTATTTGGTAATTATTTGATGGACGTAATTACCCTTATGACCTAATTAGGGTTTCCCCTTGGGTGTATATAAATAGAGGTATTAGGCAGAGATCAAGACACCAATCTTACGCCTCCTCTCTGCCTCTCTATTCTCGTGAGTCTCATCCTCACCTTAGCCATCATAACGATACACCCTAAACGGGAACTCGATCTGCGTGAGAATCATGGCCTCATCCCTAACCACGTTTACAGGATTATCAGGTACACATGATTTAATTCCTGATTTATATCTTTTATGTTTAAGAATTGATCAACAATATGATCCTAAGATTAACACAAAGGAACTTTAATTATGATTTATATTAGCATAAGGTGTATTGAAATGACTTTTTGTGGCATGGCATGGTAGACATAAGATTACCAATGTTTCTGTGTGGTACGATATCTTGATGTCCTTCAAAGGAAAAAAGAAAAAGAAAGAAGGATTCAAAGATCTTCATGAGTGGCTAGGCATGACTTATGGTAGCTCATGATAACCAGCTAACCATCATCTCCACTATTTATTAGGGTTGGTCTGGTCATGTACTTGCTATAGTAATTTGCTATGAGGAAGAAGACAACAATGGCCCCATATCATCCCATGCATTAAGTGTTCTTTTCCCACTTTGAGATCCATATCTATGGCCGTTAGTGAGACAGAATTTTGGTAGTAATTATTAATTGTTAGACCGTATTATGATGCTATGTCACTATTTATGCAGTTAATATTAATCATCGGACAAACATTTTATGCATATAATGCCATGATGACTCTTAATTAAAATGTATTTTTTTATTGTCGGAACAAAGGGTGGTATATCTGATCATGAAAATTGACTAATTAATGAATGTAGAAATTTAATTCTAATATTAGTGAGTATTAGATATGAGTTTATCGGTCTTTCATATAACACCATGCATGCGTGGACTCCTTTGTTTTTTTAATGACACAGGGTGTCCAAGCCAATAATTTGCACGCACCTTGATTAGATCCCTGGAGGCCTGAAGTTAGCAATTGTGGCCTTGATGGAAGTCGAATTTGTGACTACTAGAATGCAATCCCAATATCTCATCAACTGAGCTGTCTCATTAGGTTAGTACCATGCATGGCCTTCTTACAATGAAACCCTAGTTAGTTAACACCTAGAAATTATACTAACGGACAATGACCCATCAACACTTTAAATTATAACGGTCATCTTTTGATGGAGATAATCTGCTTTAGATTGACATGAAATATCTTAATCATTACACTTAAGTTGACTTTGGTCAACTCGTGTATATATGATGATATATACGATTGGGATGATATATTGATATCTCCCTTATATTCTTCATGCACTTGCCACTAGCTGGTTACCAATGCAAGCTGCTTCGATAACGTTTTGTCCAAAAAGCACTGATTCCGGTTACCATAGATGCTTCCTTCGTACATTTTCGATAACGAATTGTTGAAATTTAAACTAAAAGATGATGAATTGGATAATTTATACATTACATGTACATATTTTTTAGAGTATATATTTTCAAAAGTGTTGTAAAATATATATCGACCATTCGTGTGAAAATTTTAAGGAGATGTTCAATACACATCAATGAAAAAATTACATCTAGCTTTCTTATATATAGTCCTAGGAATATACGTTTTGAGTGTCTTAAAATAAGTGTGGATTTTTTCTTTAATTTTGGAGGAAAGTGTGGAACTTTCGTGATGAAAATGTTCATTCAATTGACAATACGTAAATTATTCGTATATATAACAGATGAATACAACTAAAATTAGATTTGATCCCTAATCCTATTCCTTTTTTGGAGTTAGCCTGTAATCCTATATTATGAGGAAGCGTTCAAAATTCTAGAGATGATAGTCTCAATATGCACCAAATAAAGTTCTCTTAAGTTGGTGACCCTCTTGATCAAATTGGCACTCCATTTTGGTGATGATGGTACGTCGAAGTATGGACGGATTCACTCATAGGGGAGGGTGTTTATGGACACCCCTCTCTCAAAAAAAAAAAAATTAATCAGCTATTTTAAATGAGAATAGATTGGGATATGTATACACCCCTAAATTAGGTCCAAAAAATTATAGATACACTTTAAATATATCCAACTCACATATTAATATTTTTAATTTCGTTAAATATCAAAAGTACAGTTTTAAAGTTGAAATCTGATAGAAAAGTAAAATAAAATTAAATGTGTCCAAGTCCAAATTTCTCTCTCCCCCTCCCTCTTTTATGTAGAGTTAGACTTTTAATTTAGTCTCTTTAGTTTTCTTTTATTGTTATTAGTTATTTTTTTCAGTTGTTTTGTTGCAATGTATTCTTGGTGCGGATTTTTCTTTAACTTGGCCCTAATGATTGATTTGAAATATTGATGCTGTTTTTTCCCCCTTTTGGTTTGATTACCTGGTGTGGATTGCTTATTTACAGTTGTATTTCATGTTTGACATGTTTACTTTATATCTCAATCTTTTTGGGTTTTATTGTTTGTGCTGATGATCTGTCCTCTGTAACCAAATGTTTTAATAAATACTACATAATCGTAACTTTCTGTAATTTCGGCTCAATTTATGTATCAAACTCAAAATATGAAAAATAGCAAAGAACAAATGTAATAGTAGAGGTACCCTAATTTTTTGGGGGGTAAAAAAGTGGGGTATATCCGTATATTATTATTACTTGTCAACTTTCGCTAGGTAGAAATACGAGAAGGAACGTTTGGGGGAAAAAAAAGAAACGGAACGACTTGTACAAAATAGACTACCATACATAATATATATCATATAATTTCTTTTTTTATTGATATTATATTGTACAATAGTGATGACGTTAATAGATGAATATCCTTATTTTAAACACCTAGATCTACCACTGTGTTGAAGGAATCTGCTAGCAAAGTTCCATAAGCATCCGCCCTCCCCAAAATAATAATTTTTTTCCCCCTAAAATGCAAAAGTTCAATATCATATTTTTGTACTTTAGGTTGCAGAGATAATCCCAAGCTTAAAATACATCAAATATCCATGAAATTTAAAGGACATATAACTAACATTTAACAGCATCACATAAAAAAATTAGGACAGAAAATCAAATAAGTTTAAAACATTATAAAGAACTAAATGAATTTCTATTAAAAAAAAGAATTAAACGAGTAACTCAATTATTTAATAATAAAATACCATTAGATAAAAAAAAGCCAAAATTCTATAACATAAAAAATTGTTAGTTAAGAGCTTATTTTTTTAAATAAAAACTAGTATATGTCCCTTATTTTATAATCATTTGAATAGGTATATTGGGTGGATATATGTGTCCCAATAATTCAACTTTAATCTGCACTTGTTGGGAAGAGGCCACAGGCTAACTGTTTTTGCAGTGATTGAAGTGATTTAGAAGCACATTTTGAAGAGGAGCGACAGTCTCTCATTTTTCTCCTCAACAAAACATTTGTGCATGGTCCATTGGTCCTCATTATTAAAACAGTAAAAAAGGGCAATTTTGGAAACTGAGATCTTTAGATGAACTGTTTTGCTAGAATAGCCTCCTGGCAAGACAGTTGATGGATTCTTGTTAAACTATCCCGCAGCCTACTTGCTAGAATAGCCTACTGGCAAACACCAATTGAGGCTTCAAGTGATGGCTATGAGAATTGTCAAATATTCCATTGCCTTCTCATCTCAACATTGCATGGATTCTTGGCTCTGTTTGTTTCCTGGAAAAATAGCAGCAGCAGTGCAGATAGTGAAACTCTAATAAATCAGCCAGGAAAGCTTGCTCACGTTCATGAAAGACTTACTAATGTTGGAAAATGTCGTTAGCAGAAAGAATGATTATCAGATGATAACGTATTCACCATTAATTTTATATCCATTCAATGAAGTCACGTTTATAGCTTACCCAAGTTCATCTTTGTTTGCCCTCTACGTGTCACGTGGTGCCCATGTATTTTTCCACTGATGGACTCACTGCCACTAGAAGGAAATGGGCTTTATGGACTGTAGTCTCGCACTCTGTTGCTGGTTTTGGCGACCTGGGCTGTTGTAAACGATCATAATTAGAGGATAATGGCCCCAGTATTTGGAATTGGCCCAAGTTGTCTCGATTCAGATCCGACCAATTGCCACCCCAGTTGAGATAGCTGACATTGAGCTTTTTGTTGAATGGTTGAAATTAGATTAATGATTTTCAGTTTTACTCAACCAAAAACAAAAAAAAAGCAGTCAATTTAGGGTCTGTTCTCTTCGCCTTATTTTATCTGAATTTGTTCTGAACTTATTCTGAATTTTATTTACTGAACTTGTTCTGAACTATTCTGAACTGAACTTATCTGAACTTATTCTGAAGTTATTCTGAAACTATTTACTAAACTTATTATTCTGAACTTTCTAAACTAAACTTATTTTGAACTGAACTTATTTGAACTTATTCTGTCTGAAAATAAGTTGAAGAGAACAAACCCTTAGTTTTAACTGGTCAATTAATACAGTCCCGATGCAGAAGGGGAAAAAAAAACAGAAAACCAAATAAATAAATGTTTCCCGCCTTTTTAATTATAAACCTGTGTTACTCTTCCATTGGCTGAGTCTATCCTTCTTCCCCTTGCATGTCCAACCTTCACAGATTTAAACACGGAGTCCTCCGACCACCTCTGTTCAATACTGAACTCGATCTCCAATGGCTTCTCTTCTCTCTTCCCCCTTCACTTTCTCTCTCCTCCTCTTCCTCCTCTCTCTCTCTCACGCCACCACCACTACCACCACCACCGACGACCTTCTCATCCGAGAAGTGGTGGCCAGCGGCGGCAAGGACCTCGACCTCGACGACATCCTCCTGAACACCGAGCACCACTTCTCTCTCTTCAAGGGGAAGTACGGCAAGAAATACGCGTCGCAATCGGAGCACGACTTCCGATTCGCTACCTTCAAGGCGAATCTCTGGCGAGCCAAGCGCCGCCAGGAGCTCGACCCCTCCGCCGTCCATGGCGTCACGAAATACTCTGATCTCAGTCCCAAGGAATTCCGGCAATACTTGCTAGGGTTGAATGGAGGAGAGAGAAGGATGAAGCTCCCTGACGATGCGAATAAGGCGCCGATTTTGCCGACGAATGATCTTCCGAAAAATTTTGACTGGCGTGATCATGGAGCTGTTACTGGAGTTAAGGATCAGGTATTGATTTCGATTTTCCTCGTAGTATATGAATTTGTTTCCGGGTGAAATTCACTTTAATTCTGTTTTGAATTGTTTTGAATTCTTTTGTTTATGAGACTCGATTTTTAAAATTTCGAAATCAGATTGAGAATATTCTTTCGCGGAAGAATGATGTAAATTAAGGTCCAGAAGTTTCAATTCATATATACTTTAGCATCCTATGTTTTTTTTTTTTTTTTTAAAGTTTGCTGATAGCACGTATAGTTGAATACTTTTTCTTTTTTAGTAAACACTGTGATAAAAATTGCTCCTGGAGGAAAAACTAATCATCTTTAAAAAAAAAATTGAAAAATTCATCCCTGAAAATTTTTATGCACACAAAAGCATAGTATGAGTCTAAGACGGATGTTTTTGTAGTGGTTTTTAATAATAATTAAGGCAACTAATAGTTTACTTAGGGGTAACTGTAATAAAAATTATTGATAGATGAACTATTAGTTACTCCTAAATTAAAAACTTACTTTAAAATATATGGTTAGTCATCCTAACACCTTGAAAAATTCACTTTAAAAGTAGTCTCACAAATTCTTTTGTGAGACAGTCTCATTTAATAATTTGTATTTTTTATATAAAAAAGTAAAAATTTGTGTTTCCTTCAATTTGAGAAATTAGGCTAAGAATATGCTCAAACGCAATTCAAATGCTAATAGTTTATTTCCTTTTTATTTTTAAACTGCCTGTGTAAAAAACAAAGCTTAGAGCTTATGCGCAATAGCAGTACGAGACAAGGTGAACTGAGCGGGTGAGCAGGTGAAAGGCTTTACTGTTGCCTCAGCATCGTGTCCTTGTCGAGTCCGGCGACAATTATTGTTTAATTCTTGTATGTTTGACTTCGCTTCTATTGAGGATTTCGTTATTATTCTGTTATTAAATGGTGAATTAGTATTCGATTGCTTACAAAAATGGTTTTTATTGTTGAATTATTTAGACTAAACTGTCATTTTGCTAGTGTTTACTATTTTAATTGCTGGTGCAAATCATATGCTTATAGTTTTATATACAAGCAATAGTTACAATTTGTGTACATAAAATATTCTTATTGACAGTGCTTTACAATAAAAATTGAACCAAAAATTCAAGCTAACAAGTTTTATGACCATGTTTTCTTTCATGTGAAGTTGTTAGGGAGAATATCAGAGTAACAGTATAGCGGAAGCAATAGGATGTGCTAGAGATTCAGAATTCAAGTGAATAACAGAAAACAAAAATAAGAAGACAAGAGATTTAACGTGGAAAACCCAATGCAGGAAAAAACCACGGACGGCGACAGCACCAGAACAATTCACTATGAGCAGGAAGAATACAACACGATCACAATCACTACAGTGATTTGATCTAAGAGTAGAATTACAACCTCTCTATTGTAATCTCTCACAAAGTACATCTACCTCTCAATGTATGTATGAGTACTGGAGATATCTCAGATCCTAGGTCTGACCCTCTTTATATAGGGTCTAAACAGTAGGGTTTTCCCCCTTAGCATGCAACCCTAGCCGCCAGGTGGAATCCCCTTCGAACAGAACCCTAACCGCCTTCCGAAAGAGGCAGCGTAAAAACACGGGGTACGACCGTGCCACGTGGCACGGCACCCCCGTGCCGTTTTTCTGTCCTCTTCGACTGGACGTTCTTCGTCTTGACACGCCCGTGTCTTGTGTAGCACGGTCCCACCGTGCTGGTACTTGGATTTTGGGCCACGAAACCCAACAATCTCCACCTTGGACCAAAATTTCCAATCACTGCTCTTTGACTCTGTCATCGCACCCGAAAGGGTGACGCCCCCTCCCTAGGGGCAATGCCCCGATAGGCACTTAGTGGCTGTGAATATCCACTAAGTCCAAACAATGTTCGAACTTAGTCAAAGGTAGAGGCTTGGTTAACATGTCTGCAGGATTTTCTGACGTGTGAACCTTCTGCACTGTTATTTCACCTGCAGCAACTGTGTCTCTAATGTAGTGGTATTTCACACTAATATGCTTGGTCTTCGAGTGGTAGGCATCATTTTTAGTCAGGTGGATGGCATTCTGACTATCAGAAAACACAACAGTCGAAGCTTGTGAGACTCTGAGCTCGATCACAAGGCCCCTTAGCCAGGTAGCTTCCTTCACCCCTTCAGTAGCAGCAATGTACTCAGCTTCCGTAGTAGACAAGGCTACGATAGACTGCAATGATGCTTTTCAGGAGATAGCACTTGCACACATGATGAAGATATACCAAGATATGGACCTCCTCCTATCCAAGTCACCAGCATAATCAGCATCAACAACGCCTACAACATCGGATGTATCAGCTTTGTTTCTATCAAACACCAACCTCTTCCCTATAGTACCCTTCACATATCGAAGGATCCATTTCACAACTTCCCAGTGATCCTTCCCAGGATTGTGCATATATCTACTTACCACACTTACAGCATGTGATAAGTCTGGTCTAGTGTAAACCATAGCATACATCAAACTACCAACAGCACTAGAATAAGGTACATTAGACATTCTTCTGATGTCTTCCTCTGTTTGCGGGCAGCATCTTGCAGACAGTCTGAAGTGTGCAGCAAGTGGTGTGAAAACTGCCTTGCAGCTGTCCATGTTGTATTTACTTAGTACTTTCTCAAGGTACCGTTCTTGAGACAAGTACAGTTTACCTGCTTTTCGATTCCTGTGGATCTCCATGCCTAGTATCTTCTTTGCTGCACCCAAGTCTTTCATGTCAAACTCCTTACTGAGTTGAGATTTCAGCATGCCAATTAAGGTCCTATCTTTAGAAGCAATCAACATATCATCGACATACAGTAGTAGATAAATAAAAGTACTATCAGAATGCTGTCTAAAGTACACACAATTGTCATATCTACTACGTGTATATCCTTTATCAGTTATAAACGTATCAAAACGTTTATACCACTGCCTTAGAGCTTGCTTGAGTCCATACAAGGACTTTTGCAATTTACATACCAATTGTTCCTTCCCAGGAACTGCAAACCCTTCAGGTTGTCTCATGTAAATTTCTTCTTCCAGCTCTCCACATAGGAATGCGGTTTTCACATCAAACTGCTCCAACTCCAAGTCAAACAATGTGACAAATGCAAGAACGACTCGAATAGAGGTATGTCTAACAACAGGGGAGAAGACCTCATTGTAGTCAATACCTTCCCTTTGGTTGCAACCACGAACAACCAACCGTGCCTTCCATCTTGCTTCTTCAACTCCAGGAATTCCTTCTTTCTTCTTGTAGATCCACTTGGCAGTTAAGGCTCTTCGGCCTTTAGGCAGTTCACAGAGTTCCCATGTTTGGTTCTTTTGCAGACTTTCCATCTCTTCCTGCATAGCTAGGATCCAGTTAGGTGAACTTGGGCAAGTGATTGCTTCAGTGTAATTTGAAGGTTCAGCACCTTCAGGCACTTCCTCTGCAACTGAAAGTGCGTATGCTATCAGTCCCTCATCATCGTTGTAACGGGCAGGTCTCCTGATCTCCCTTCGAGGACGATCACGAGCTATAGAATGGGCAACGTCCTCCTGAGGTTGATTGGGACTGATGGTTCCAGGTTCAGTAACCTGGGCCTCCCTATTGGGTTGATTAGTAGCTCCACCTTGAGCTGTAACGGTCTCCATCTCTACCTCCACATTGGCATCTTCCTGATTACCTGCATCAGTAGAAGGAACAACAGTATTCTTCCCAGAAGATAGTATAGCAGTCTCATTGAAAGTAACATCCCTGCTTTGAATTACTTTCTTAGACTCAGGACACCACATGCGGTATCCCTTAGACTCAGATGCATATCCAAGTAACATGCATTTGACAGCCCTAGGGGCTAATTTTCCATTATTCACATGGGCAAACACAGGACATCCAAATATTCTTAAATTAGAATAATCAACAGGATTACCTGACCATACTTCTTCTGGGATTTTGAAGTCAATGGAGGTGTGTGATGAACGATTTATCAGATAGCAGGCTGTAGAAATAGCCTCTGCCCAAAACGCCTTGCGATCCCAAAGCCCGGCATGTGAAAGCATACATCTAGCTTTCTCCAGTAGAGTCCTGTTGATTCGTTCTGCAACCCCATTATGCTGTGGTTTACCAACCAACATCTTGTGCCTAGCTATGCCATTTTTCGTGCAGAACTCTTCAAACTCTGACTCAACAAACTCAAGACCATTGTCAGTCCTAAGTTTCTTGATCTTTCTCCCAGTCTGGTTTTCAACCAGAGCCTTGAACTTCTTGAATATGGAGAACGTCTCATTTTTCTGTCTCAAGAAGTAAACCCAAATCTTGCGTGAGAAATCGTCAACAAAAGTTAACATGTAACGCTTACCTCCACAAGAAGGAGCCTTTGAAGGATCCCACAAATCAGAATGAATGTAGTCAAGGATCCCCTGAGTACGGTGAGTTGCTTTCGAGAAACTTACCCTCTTTTGTTTCCCAAAGACGCAGTGATCACAAAAATCGAGCTTACCCGTACTGGCATTGCCAAGACAACCTTTCTTACCCAGAATGGTCATCCCTTTCTCACTCATATGGCCCAACCTCATGTGCCATAACTTTGTATCATCTATTGCACTAATTGCAGCTACACCTGTAACTGTAGTTCCTTGTAGAATGTAGAGATTCCCTTGCCTCAATCCCTTCATTATCACCATGGCTCCCTTAGTTACCTTTAGGACACCATTTTCCATCGAAATCCTGCAACCATTAGTCTCAAGAGTACCCAGGGATATTAAACAACGAGTCATGTCAGGTATGTGGTGCACTTTAGACAATGTTCTAATTGTCCCATCATGGGTTTTTATCTGAACAGTACCTATCCCTGCAACTTTGCATTTAGCATTGTTGCCCATAAGTACCACCCCAGTGTCAACTGCCTCATAGGTGACAAACCAGTCCTTATGAGGGCACATGTGAAACGTACAACCAGAATCTAAACCCCAATCAACATCCACGCCCCTTTCGGAGGTGGTAGCCAAAGAAGTAGCAAGTAACACATCACCATCAGACTCCGACTCTACTACACAATCAGCTGTAGCAGTTTTCTCCTTATCCTCCTTCTCATTCTTTTTCTTTAATTTCCAGCAGTTAGCCTTGATATGCCCCAATTTGTTGCAGTAGTGGCAGGTTTTGTTAGAATGAGGATTCCTTGACTTAGAACGGTTCTTTTTCTTATTACCGTTCCCCCCTTTCTCAGTGGTTCTACCCCTGACAACTAATCCCTCAGACTGATCAGCATAGATGCCTTGGTCAAATTTTTCTTTAGACAGCAGGTTAGACTTCACATCCTCAAACGATATAGTATCCGAATTACTATATAACATGATTTCCTTAAAGTGTTTGTAGGAAGGGGGTAGAGACACAGCAAGCAGAATGGCCTTATCCTCATCCTCAATTTTAACATCCAAACTCTCCAAATCTACTAGAATATAATTAAATTCATTCAAGTGTTTTTGGACAGGAGTACCTTCAGCCATACGAAAGGTGTACAACCTTTCCTTCAAACGGATCTTGTTGGCGAGACTCTTCGTTATGTAGAGTTCCTCCAGCCGAGCCCACAGATCCACCGCAGTTGTCTTATCCAGCACCTCTCGCAGGACATGTGGTGCCAAGCACAACTGTATGGCTGACACCGCTTTCAGCTCCAGTTCCTCCCATTCGTCATCCGTCAACGATCCACGTCTCTTCTTTACATCTTCAGCCCACTGTTCTTCTGTCATCTTCTCAGGTTTTACGTGAGGTCCCTTCAGAACCTTCCACAACCCGTGCTGAATGAGAACTGCTCTCATCTGCACCTTCCAGAGATTAAAACTAATCTCCCCATCGAATTTCTGAATATCTACCTTCATCATAGAAGACATCCTATAATCAAAGCTCTGATACCACTTGTTAGGAATAATATCAGAGTAACAGTATAGCGGAAGCAATAGGATGAGTTAGAGATTCAGAATTCAAGTAAATAACAGAAAACAAAAATAAGAAGACAAGAGATTTAACGTGGAAAACCCAATGCGGGAAAAAACCACGGACGGCGACAGCACCAGAACAATTCACTATGAGCAGGAAGAATACAACACGATCACAATCACTACAGTGATTTGATCTAAGAACAGAATTACAACCTCTCTATTGTAATCTCTCACAAAGTACTTCTACCTCTCAATGTATGTATGAGTACTGGAGATATATCAGATCCTAGGCTTGACCCTCTTTATATAGGGTCTAAAAAATGGGGTTTTCCCCCCTTAGCATGCAACCCTAGCCGCCAGGTGGAATCCCCCTTTGAACAGAACTCTAACCGCCTTCCGAGAGAGGCGGCGTAAAAACACGGGGCACGACCGTGCCACGTGGCACGGTCACCCCGTGCCATATGGCACGGCCGTGCCACATGGCACGGCACCCCCATGCCGTTTTTCTATCCTCTTCGACTGGACGTTCTTCGTCTTGACACGCCCGTGTCTTGTGTAGCACGGTCCCACCGTGCTGGTACTTAGATTTTAGGCCACGAAACCCAACAGAAGTAATAATGGTTTCTTTGATGCTGTTATTAAAGGATTGTTTGATAGTATATGATCTTCATACCAATTGATGTTTTTCATATCCAAATATTATTATGATGAACTATGCTTCATATTTTGTAAATTGGAACTTGAATTTTGTTTACTGTTATATTTGAAGAACTTAACTTCGTGCTCACCAAAAATTAGAAAAATAGAAGACTTATCAGTAGAACATTACTATTCATATTGAATGCATCTAGGGGACCTATACTTGTATAGTTACAAAAACAATCATAGTATAGAGTTGTAATTTGGGTACGTCGGGCAACAAGCTAATGTGCACCTAAACGAATAACTACAACAAAATACCTACTTAATTTCCATATGTGTGCATATCATTGATCATACATAGGTACATGACTACATACCGAGAAAAAAGGGAAAATGAGGCCTTTTTTCTTTTGACATTTTAATTGGTTTAACTTGAATGCCCTCAACTTTAAAACTACAAAATATATTTATTTTTTTTAGAATATTCTCATACAAATAGATTGAATTGAACTCCCCTTAGCTAGCAAAGTATTTGACTTTAATTCCGTCAATTATAGAACATATTTAGCATTAACTAAGACTGATTATTGTGTAAAAAAAATAAAAATTGAAGGATCGATGTGGGTCTTGCTGGGCATTCAGCAGCATTGGAGCCTTAGAAGGAGCTCATTATCTTGCAACTGGCAAGCTTCTGAGTCTAAGCGAGCAACAGCTGGTGGATTGCGACAAAGAGGTAGTATGTGCTTTTGGCTGATTTTATCATCATTTTCTTTTAGGTTTTCTAAAAACATTTTCTAGACTTGTAGTATATATATATGGTCTTCGTTGATTTTGTATGATATAGATGATTTCGTGTTATCTTCGTTTGTTGTTGCATCATGCTTGACATAAAACAATATGGTTGGCAACATTTTGATTTCGTGACGTGCCTCGATCCACGAATTAAAGGTGACATCACGACAAGAAAGTGCCGTTAATATTAAGTTGCGTGGCTAGTTATTCTATTGCTAGCTAGAATCATCCACGCAGAGGATGCCCAAACAGCCAGCATCACAGCATTTGGTTGCCTTTTTTCTCTGAAAAATAATTTTTTAATTTTTCATTGTTTGGCACAATAAAAGCTGAAAAATTATTTTTCAAGGAAAATGATTTCCCCCCAATGGAGGAAAATGATTTCATTTTTGAGAATATGGAAAGTTGATTTTTTTCTCCTTCAACTCTTTGATGACATAGTCAACTGAATTTAGGTGAAAAATTCAATTTTAACAGTTTGGATCAAAATTTAACTATCCGATGAAAAATATTAAAATAAACTCAAATATAAATTTTCACCTCAAATTTCTTTCATTTGATCGACATTTATCTTCACTACGACAACTTAATCGACATTTTTTGTCACTAAAACAATTCAGTTGGCTCGCCAATAACAATTTTAACGGTTTGGATCGAAACTTGATTATCAAATAGAAAATATTAAAACATGCTCAAATTTAGATTTTGAGCTTGATACTATTTCATTTACTCAATATTTTTTTCCACAACGACAACTCAATTGATATTTTTCACTCCTTAAACAGTGCATTTCACCGCTAGAACAATTTCAATGGTTTGGATCGAAACTTGATTATTGATTAAGAAAGAGCAATATAGGCTAAAATTCAGATTTTGAGTCCGATATTCTTTCATTTGGTCAACATTTTTCTGCACCATGACAATTCAATCGATATTTTTCGCAACTTAATCAATTCAATTGATGTTTTTTGCAACTAAAATAATTTCAACGGTGTAGATCGAAACTTCATAATCTGAGAGGAAGTATTGAAAAAAACTCAAATGTGAATTTAAGTTCGAAATTTCTTTATTTGGTCAACATTTATACCAACTACGACTATTCCATTTAAACAACTCAGTCGACATTTTCCTCTTTTTCATGGAAAATGATTTGTCTTGTAGCAAACAACGGAAAATGTGATATGAAAATCAATTTTCCTTGGAAAAACATTTTCCATAGAAAATGATTTTCCGAGAAAAATATTTTCCTTCCAACCAAACGCTACCTAGGTGTGAGTTTTATTTTTGAAGAGTTTGGGCCTTTGGGGTGATCTTGTGTAGATAACCTTATACCTGTAAATACAGTTGATTAATGAATATTTGGAAATTACGTTCTCTGCAGTGTGATCCCGATGGATTTGGTGAATGTGACAATGGGTGTTATGGGGGATGCATGAACAATGCCTTCGAGTACATACTCAAGGCTGGTGGAGTTCAACTAGAGCAAGATTATTCTTACCGTGGCTATGATTGTGATAAATGCAAATTTAACAAAAGCAAGATTGCTGTCTCTGTCGCTAATTTTAGTGTGGTTTCCACTAATGAAGACCAAATTGCTGCTAATTTGGTGAAGAATGGTCCCCTTGCAGGTATAAACACAACAAATGCCACTCCTCCATATTTATCGTTTGTGTTATGTCACCATATCAAATGCTCGATATTTGATATGTTTACTTCATACTCAATTGCATTTTAATAAGATTTTTGTAAACTAGTTTGACATAATACCGCCCTTTGTGGCTGTTGCAGTGGGCATGAATGCAATATTTATGCAGACATACAAAAGTGGGGTATCATGCCCATACATTTGCCCAAAGAATGATTTGAACCATGGAGTTCTTTTGGTTGGATATGGATCAGCTGGGAGTTTGTTCCTACACACTTCAAGAAAATGAACCATTGGATCATAAAGAATTCATGGGGTGAAGACTGGGGAGAGAATGGGTATTACAGAATATGCAGAGGCCACAATGTTTGTGGCTTAGACTCCATGGTCTCTACTGTTGCTGCTATAAGTTCAATCAAGACCACCCAACAGGATTGATTGAGGTCCATGCCCATCATATCAATATTCCAGCTTCACATGTCCATTATGATGTTACCTATTGATTGAGTATGTATATTCCCCCGTCTATATCTCATACTCCTTTCGTCTCAAATTACTTGTCCCTCGTAAAAACAAGAGCCTTATTTAAGTCTCATGTCAATTTGACTCTTAATATTAAGAGGGGCAATATTTACGGAATATAGGGAGTATATAATATTATTGAAACTTGCATGATTGAATCATGATGACTACGTTTCAATGATATCAAAGCATTTGGGGCAGATGGAGGGGATAGCGTACTTGTTATAATCTCAACTAGTGAAGTTACTTTTGTAATAATAAGTATTATATATTATAATTTCAATTAGTCAAGTGACATTTGTAATTGTGTACGATTCAAGAGTTGAAGTAAATGGTATTAACTATCAAGCACCAAAAGGCCATCCAAAAAAAAAAATCTCCACTCTTCCCATTTATTCCAATTCCTACCCAATCGTTCAAAAAAATATCATTCCTTTCAATTCCTTCGCGTTTCTTACCGGTCCTTCCCATGCCTTCTCATCATGCATGGTGTTCTTTTGATTGGCCCTTGCTTGACGACTTTTTTTTGGGGGGGGGGGAGGGGGATGGGGGATATTAGTCATACTCATACAATATGCAACAGCCCAAGTAGCCCAATTGTACTATTTATAGCCGATGGCCTCATTTACCACTACATCTTCAGTACTGTTTTCGATTAGGCCCGGCCCACCCCTTTCCAGTTATCAGTGGGAGGTAGTGTCTGTAAGGACTAAGGAACAAAGGATAAGTCACTCGTAAATAAAGCAAGAAAACAAAAGTGACAGATCTCTCGCAGGTGGTTGTTTTTGAAATCCTAATATATATATATATATATATATATATATATATATATATATATATATATCTATTGTACGAAATACCCCAAATCTTTGGAGTATCTTTGGAGAATTTGTGTGTGACAAACAAGTTGCGTGCAAGCTGATTATATGAGATGATGTTAAACAATACTTACATAAAATTACATATACACAAATACGCTTTGCATAAAGCAACAAATATTTGTATATTTTGTTTACTGATTTAATATTTGCCAAAAATCAAATATAATGGCAATTCAAAACCAGCAGGAGCAGCATTTTATCGAAGTAATTTGAGTCGTGAATGCCAAGTCGCTCGAACTCAAATGATGTACAAGTATTAAGGATATCAAAATTCTCAAAGTTGGAAGATCTGACTAAAATTAAATCAGCCAAAATCACCTATGGGCATGTACCTCTATCCAGGTGTCGGTCTAATTCACAGTATTCTTATTTGGATGAGATTCCGCATTAAGTTCACGTTGGGTGGTTGACTGGATAGCTTAGTGGCTCAGTGTTCTCCTCCCTTATTCGGTGCTTTTGATTGAGTTAGAAAACAAAATAAACAATCCAGTCACTTTTATGAGGGTGACCCAGTGAGACTTTTGGCTAATAGATCCCACTATGCCGTTTTATTTTCAAAGGATATTCCCAATTTAATGCTAATTCGCAGGCCACGTATCCTGTTTATGTCACGTAGGGTTCGACTTGAACCTGTCCACGTTTCCTCTCCAAATTAGGATTCCGAGGCTTGACTGTCTTGATCATGCAATCACATTGTCATCTTAATTAATTTAATCGGATATGTCAATTGGATTTTGGATTTTAGTCCTAATTTTGGGTAAGTTACTATCATCCTGTTGATTAAATTGGATTATTGTTTTTCATGTACCATTGTCGAGTTATCCCCCCCCCCCCAAACAAAAAAAATGAATAAAACAATCTATTTATCATTAGTTTGTCATATATGAAAATAAAATCACATCGCAAACATTTATTTTGAAACGCTATGGCATGTTAGTCAACATCTTCTAACCCAGTTTGTATTGTGTATCAACCATCTCATAATGAGTTGTTATGATATGATTTCACCTAAAACGTTACAACATAGCACCTAAATTTATGTTGTTAGATAGGATACATCAAAAGATTGAAGAGTAAATCTATTGAAAAGTAATGCTAATTTTGACAATGTGTTTACAATGCTCAACGGATGTTTTTTTGGGATATATACAACCATGGATGTTTTCCCTTGACTTGTCTCGACTTTCGATCTCCATTTTAGTTCCGTATCTAGATGCTCATGATTAACAAGTATTAGATATGTTCTACTTGACTCAAAAGAATATAATATATATATATATATATATATATATATATATATATATATATATATATATATATAGTCGTTTTGGATGGCACCATTTTCATAAGAAAATAATATGAAATGATAATGATACATTAACTAACCAAGAGCTTGTAATTTGATTAGCACTAACTACCATTTTCACATGGAAGATACTACATCAAATCCTATCGTACGCACTTTTTAATTATAAGAGATTTGTAGGGCTCGATAAGCCCATATGCTTGGTTATTAAGTAGGTTTGACCTACCTTCCTTCCATACAGTTAGACCTATTAACTGTTTTACAAAATGGCCCGAATTGGAGAATTTCTCTTCAAAAAACAAATATTATAGATGGCAACATATTTTAGTTTACACTTGTTAATTAATTTCAACAATTTCATGATAACTTATTAAAAACAAAAATTGCAGATGATCTTTACACTTGATTGTGTTTGACAATTAAAGGGGATGAAATTATTCATTCCGATCAACCAATTCACCAAAAAAAAAAGAAAAAATAAAGAAAGCATCACTGTCATTAAAAAAAATAAAATAAAATCTCCTGGGTCAATAAACGTTATGCGCTGTCCACAAGAAACCAAAACATCTGACTTTTTGTATTATTACTGACATATGGAAGTCTTATTTTTGGTGGGACACGTGTCAACATCGCAACGGCTGAATCTCACACCATCCGATCAGCTCTACCTACGCAGCCAGTTTTAAACCCGCAAGCGTCCCCTCACTTCTGCTCATCTCATCCGTCCGCCAAACCAAACATTCCAGCAATGGCGTCCGCCCTCTCTCTTACCTTCTCTCTCGTCCTCCTCATCGCTCTCTACTCCTCCATCGCCGCCGGAGATACCTCCTCTGACCTCGTCATCCGGCAAGTCGTCGGTTCCGAGCAGGACTCCGACGACCTCCTCCTGAATGCCGATCACCACTTCTCTCTCTTCAAGGCAAAGTACGGTAAGAAATACGCATCCAGGGAGGAGCACGACTTGCGATTCTCCGTATTCAAGGCGAATCTCCGGCGAGCCAAGCGCCACCAGATGCTGGACCCCTCCGCCGTCCATGGCGTCACCAAATTCTCTGACCTAACTCCGAATGAGTTCCGGGAGAAGTTTCTTGGATTGAAGGGAGGAAAGAGAAAGCTTAGGCTTCCGGCTGACGCTAAGAAGGCGCCGATCTTGCCGACGAACGATCTCCCTGAAGATTTTGACTGGAGAGATCACGGTGCCGTTACCGGAGTTAAAGATCAGGTTCAATTTGTTTATTTGTTCATTTTTATGGTTTTGGTGTGGCTATTTGTTGCTGGTTCATGGCTAATTTGCTCTTTTGTAGTTATTTTCCACTAGATTGACTCTGTTTCTAATTGTTGACAATTGAAGTTCTGAAGTTTCGTATATTTTAATGAACAAATTTTCCAATTTCTTGATGCGAATTGAATTGTTTAAGCTCAATTGCTTCTGTGTTTGATAGTTGGTATTGAGTTTATTCTAGGATATGTTGAAATGCGATGGACTTGTGTAGGAGTAACATATTCTACAAATTAGGCGATAGTAATTTCTTGGTGGAACCATTGGATGACTAAATTTTTGTCAGAAGAAAGAATTTTGGTTAACTGAATAAATTCTTATGACATGTGTTTACGTTACTCTGTTTCTTGCTTCTTTTTTTTGGGATATTACGTTGATGTATTTAGTTCCTTGTATATTTGAACTTTCTTTCTATTGAAGCTTTTATTAGTGATATTGACTGCTTACCAAATATGTTGATTTTGGTTGATACCCGATTTGAATGAATTCTCAATTGGTTCCCTTGTTACCGCCTCCCCCTAGGCCTCCTGGGCAGCCCTGCACAGGGGCCCAGTGGGTTGGGCAGATATTAGCGTGTGCATGTTCTGAGATACTATCAGCTACTGAATTCATAGCTAGCTTTTCTATTTAAGTATTGGGCTGCTAGTGACTTCTTATTTTTGTAAGTAAAAATCTTTTCTTCATATTGAAGAGTTGTTTGTTCTCAATTTGAGAGACAAAGCTATTTCACTATGAGCATAAGCTGTTGGATAAGATTATTCGTGAACACGATGGTAGAGCCAATCAAGAGCTCTCGAGTAACCCGCCCCCCGGGCAAAAAGTTAACTTTTTGCATAAGGAAAGGGAAGTCTGTGCACCATCTGCTTTAAGCCAAAAGGCATTCGCGTGATGGGGCATTTTTCGAGTATTAAGCGATTCTTTGAGTCTTTAACTATCAACTTAAACCTTTTGTTGAGATGGTTCTTGATAGAAACCGTCGTGATGAATTCATGCCTGCTTGATCTATTGATGGATTTATGTTTGATTTCAATTCCATTGATTGTTTAAGGGAAGTATTCTTGCTCGTTAAAAATGTGACGAAGGAAAAATCATGTGTTCTTGAAGTGTGACTTGTGAAGGTTCTCACTTGTATTGTGCTTTATGTTTGACTTTGGCCGCATTGATTTTATAATTGAGGTACTGACTTTTGATTCCAACCTCAGGGCTCCTGCGGGTCCTGTTGGTCTTTCAGCACCACTGGAGCTTTGGAAGGTGCTAACTACCTTGCAACTGGAAAACTTGTGAGTCTCAGTGAGCAACAGCTGGTGGACTGTGATCATGAGGTTCGTGCTTATGCTCACTTTGTTGATATTCTTGTTGGCTTCTGATTCCCTTTTCCTTTAGGATCTTGTTTGTTGTGCATGACTTTGGCATGATCTTATCGGATGCTAATTGGATGTTACTTGTATACAACATAAGCTTGCAATGAGCCGTGGGCTGTGCTCCGCTAGACTGCAAGAAACATAGTGATGAGAATTCTTTTTCGCTATGATTGCCATTTCTTTTCTACCCCAAGAATTCCCATACACGTGTAGAAACATGTCAAGCAAGAAAATATGTGTGCCACTTTGAAATCATCAATGTGAATTTTGAAATCCAACTGCAGTGTTTATTTCTTTACATGATTGGCATTGATGTTTTTTAAGTGTCATTCCCTTTTCAATGTCAGATGATGCAATCAATTTCTTGTATTGTTAATTTTTAGACCTAACTCTAAACATTATGGATGAATCTTTAGATTACATCTTTTCTTTAAATGAAGTGAAGGCTATACATAGACCAACTGATTTCATCATTACAATTTTCAAAATCTTCTGTATTATGCTTTCTGTTCCCTCCCTCTTCTCAGAAATCCATTTCATGTCCTCAGTCGATGCCCATTACTTCAGTTGCGGGTGGGAGAACCTCACAAGTCCTAGGCTCCTAGCCTATAGTTGGTTTCAGTAGTCCTTCCCATAAGAGTTTTTCTATGGTTTCTACCCAATTAGTTGATAAGAAAATGAAGATAGAAGTATTTAGACAGGTGTTTCAGCATGAGTCTATTTAGCACATGGCTTTTTTAACTTTTTAGGGACCCTCTGTAAATAGCTCAATTAGAGGTTCTTTCTGTTGAACATGAGTGTGTTTCACTTTCAATAGAATGAAAATAAAGATAAGGTGTGTCTGGTGATAGTGGTAGATGCTGATTAAGTAGGCTCTTTATGCTTTTCATATATTGCTTACTTTATGAACATCTAGAATGGGAAAAGTTACCTGAGTTCTCTGGTCTGAATTGTTGGAGGAATGATGTGGTTACTGGATGTTAAGATGAATGAATATTGATCTGTTTTTTGCAGTGTGATCCCCAGGAATACGGTGATTGTGACTCAGGGTGTAATGGTGGCTTAATGAACAATGCCTTTGAGTACGTACTCAAAGCTGGTGGTCTTCAACGAGAGGAAGACTATCCTTACACTGGGCATGATGGTGCTACCTGCAAATTTGACAAAAGCGAGATTGCTGCTTCAGTGGGCAACTTCAGTGTGGTTTCCACTGATGAAGACCAAATTGCTGCCAATTTGGTGAAGAATGGCCCCCTTGCAGGTACCAACTAGTCCTTTTTAGATTTGTTTTGCCTTATGAAAACTTGACCCTTACATTCAGATGAAAGATATGTAAAAGTTTCAAAAACTGAGCAATTGCAAACATGAAATTGTGTCAAACATGTCTGATTGAATTCGGGTAACTCTGGTTCCATCACGTAAGTAAACGCATTGAGACCCCCCCCCCCGGGGGGGAAGAGTTTAGAGCAAGAACTGTATCTTTAAAGTCTATATGTTTTGTCTGTGTCATCCAATGTTGGACGCTCAAAATCCAAGATGGCTATGTGCACCTGATACTCCATGGTTATGAAAACTTTGACTCTTCATTTTAGACCAAAGCTAGACTGGACTTCAAAAAGACGAGTGACTGCAATATCTAAGCATGAATCTGTATCAATCACTTATCATTGCGTAAGTTAGGTTCTGTCTTCTATCTTCCGTGTAAACTCGTTGATATTTGGACTGTCATCCTAGATTTACAAAACTACACCCATTTCAACCAGTTGTAGCTAGATCCAAGTAACCCAGGTTTCATTATTCTTTTAGCTTTGCTAAAATCAAGGTGCTCTAACAAATTTGCACATTTGCTTCTTGCAGTGGCCATCAATGCTGCTTTTATGCAGACTTACATCGGTGGAGTTTCCTGCCCATACATTTGCTTAAGGAATTTGGACCACGGTGTCCTATTGGTTGGTTATGGCTCTGCTGGGTTTGCTCCTATACGGTTCAAGGAGAAGCCATACTGGATTATAAAGAACTCATGGGGCGAAAACTGGGGAGAAAACGGGTATTACAAAATCTGCAGAGGCCGCAATGTTTGTGGCGTAGATTCCATGGTCTCTACCGTAGCTGCTGTAAATCTCAATACAGTCTAAGACCGCCCGGCAAGACTGAGTTGACAATGTCGTGTTTGTGGCGTAGACTCCTTGGTCTCTACTGTAGCTGCAGTGAATCTCAATGCAGTCGAAGACCACCCTGCAAGATTGAGGTGATAATGTCGTGTTTCCGATATCATATTTCTAGGATGTATGTCCGATGTATATATAAGCACATATTGCTGCAGTTCATGTCGCTGTAATCCTCTGGTGTAGCTGTCTGTGATAGTTGTCTAAGGTCTATAGGAGTTTGAGCAGTCGCCATGCATGGCAGTCAATTACGACACATTGTGTATGTATGAAATCAAAGTACTGGCTTACTTGTATTGTATGAGATGATATATTCTATGCAATTCCTGGCTTTGACGCTACTACTTATCTGATGTTTGGTTAGATTTAGGTAATGTTTAGTTTGATGCAAATAATCTTTTAATATAAAAAATATGTAATTGTGTTTCTATTATTGTATTTGATTGTAAAAAAGTGTCGCAAATAATAATTATATTATAACTATGATTACTAAAAATTATGTAACCATATGATTACATTGCATTGCACTCAATCAAGCATTACATTAATATATGCGATCGACCTTAAATAAATCATAATTACATAATTAATTTGTGGTAATCATAATTATAAAGTAGTAATTCTTTACAATATTTTTTGTTTTACAATCAATTGTCACATCACAAGATTATTTGTATCCAATCAATCATTCCTTGCGTTCTTATGTATTGTTTGTCTAGTTTAAATGAGTTAAGAGTATTATTAATAGACATCACAATTAACAGGAGGACCAATGTAAGTCTGAGTTGCAATGTAACTATTAGTTTATCAAAAAACAACTAGCTGTATAATACTTGGGTAAACTTGGAGTGGATTTTATTCAATGTTGTGGTTGTCGTTGCTCTAAACAATTACTTGGTTAGCGACTAGTTTGTCATATTCATACAGGTGGTCTTTCAATCCCTAGTCCTAATGGTTTACTTCAGAATCATGCCTAAAATGTTGTTTTTAAATGTTTTTTTTATTTGAAAGGTGATAAGCACCTGGGATTTCAAACAATGCGTCTCATAGTAGTTAAATTATCCTTAAATTGTTATCCTAGTTGTTACTCTATTAGCTTAAATTACAAAGATTTCTTTCATATCTGAAGGTAATAGCGCCGCCCCGCCCCCCCCCCCCCCAACCCCCAACCAACCCCAAAAAAAGAAAGAGAAATTGAAGGAGAGGGGGGCAATGTTTGAAATTGGATATATATATATATATATATATATATATAAGGGGAACGAGAGAACGGTGAACACAAACCAAGTCCTTAAGCAAATACCCACTGGTGCTCTCGTGCCAAAAAAAGAAAATGTTCCAAGTGAGTTGGACTTGGTCCTGTATAAAGGCACCAACCCAAATTCAAAAGAAGGCCCATAAGAGAGGGTGATTATGTAATTTTCCACTTTGAAAGATTACTTTTTCGACAAGCTGAGCAAGAGACTACCATTTTTCTTTCTCGATCAATCGGTAACAACCCGAGACCTCCATTCGAATCAGCAACTGTCGTCATGGTGTTATACAAGACCTGATTGCCTGCTGCTTTTATTTTGCTTTAATTTAAACTTTCATTAAAATTTCTACTTCGGTAATTAAAAATGTTAGATTTCAGAACCATGCATTGTACTTTAGTTATGAGAAAAATGTGTAATTTCATTGATCGTTTGTCGTTATACTATACTTCTTAGAGCATAATGCATTGTACATCTATAAAGTGTAATCACGAAATTTTAGCTCCATTGAAGACAATTAAACTTCACCTTTAACGGTCAATACCCAAAAGAAAACATGCTTTATCAATATGCATGAAATTTACTATTGGGTAGGCCAAAATGTTGAAAAACGAGTTGTAAATTTAGGGAACAGTGAAAGCACTTCATTAGGCGATGCAAAAGTAATTGACGAGCAATGGAGGATGGGATGTTGATTTGAGATTGTAGCATTCCATAAAAAAGGACATTATTAAGTACACAACACATGGTATTCATTAAGGAGTATAAATCTATATAACTATATATAAAATTGAGTGACTGCTTATACTTTTATCAAATGTCATAACTCTATTGGTTATGACATTAACTATACTTGGTTTATTTTGTCTCTCAATATTTATACAAACTCTTTTTGGTTTTTCCTCTTTTGGAGAACCTGCGAGACTTTTCATCTTCTCGCTAGTCAATCATTTAGAAATGTCATTAATAGACGTTTACGAACATATGAATTGGCACATACATAAACCTAAAAAATATATATATGGATGCAAAAAACATTTAACTAATAAAATAAATCTTAACAATGAAAACAACATTGTTGGCTAAGTATATGACATGTCTAATCCAACCCTTGCATTGCAAGGGAAATAGTTCTAGTTATGACTTATAATTGTGTGATGCTGAATATCTAATACAACTTTGAACCCCTCAATTAATTAGAAGTTTTGCATGGTACATGCGTAGCTTATGACAATCTGAGCATTCTAAGTGGTCCAGATTAAAGTTTCATAGTAATATATATGAAAATATTATTACTTCCTATGTCTTATTTCTTTTAAAATTGACTTTTTAATTAAGGTAAATTCATTCAACTTTAAATAATTTTTACCAACAAATATAATACAACTTGACATTGAAAACGTGATAGTGAAATTTTTATTATCTAATTTCAAGTGATCAACAACAACAATAATAACAACAACTCTCAATATGGGTCTCGCTTTCGCGGGGTCTGGGGAGATCTAGCTGTAGGCAATCTTATCTCTACCGGTATTCCTACCCATAGAGAGATTGATTCCTTAAGACCCACAAAACAGTTTTGAGAAAAAGGTTTAAAGAGAAAACGATTGCAAACCAATTACCAAGGAGGGGAAAAGGGTCCGGAGAGCAAATAAACAGGGGGCGGAGACATACCTCAACAAACCAAGGGTGCTTGATGCCGTCATATCCCAGAAAAACACGACCTGCAGACAAGCACACCAAAACCCTACCCGTCCCACCCCACCAAAGCTACTACCACCTACGAAGCCAGTCCCCTACAATCAGAGACCTTAATCCTATCCCGCCACAGCCTCCTATCTTGAGCCATGTCCTCCGTCAGACCGGCAACTCTCAGGTCCTCTCTAACTACTTCCTCTAGGCTCTTCTTCGGTCTACCCCTCCCTCTCTTTCCACCGGGGGGGTCGATCATTTCACACCTCCGCACTGGGGCGGCCACACTTCTCCTCTTTACGTGGCCGAACTATCTAAGCCTCGATTCCCTCATCTTCTCCTCTATGGGGGCCACTTCAGCTAAGCTCCTGATGACTCCATTTCTAATTCTGTCCAATCTCGTAAAACCACACATCCACATGACCATTCTTATCTCAGCTACCTTCAACCTTTGAACCTGCGTCTTTTTTAGAGGCCAACACTCCGATCCATAGAGAACAGTCGGTTTAACTACCATCCGATAGACTTTGCCTTTTAATCCTAGGGGCACTCTCTTATCACACAGCACCCCTGACGCTGACTTCCACTTTTGCCAATCCACTCTTATTCGCTAGCTAATATCCTCATCAATGGCCCCATTCTACTGGATGATCGAGCCCAGATACTTAAATTTAGCGACCTTCGGTATCACCCTCCCATCCAGTGTGATTTCTCTCCCCTCTTCTATCCTTCCATTGAAACAACAATGGAGGTATTCCGTTTTTGATCTACTTAACCGAAAACCCTTAACTTCCAGTGTATGCATCCAACTCTCCAACCTGTCATTCACCCCCTACCTGGTCACATCGAAAAGAACGATGTCATCTGCAAATAACATGCACCAAGGCACCTCGTCCTGGATTCCTCTAGTGAGTTCATCCAAAACTAATGTGAAAAGAAACGGGCTTAAGGCGGAGCCCTGATACAGGCTCATACTAACAGCGAAGTCAGTGGAGACCCCTCCTGGTGTCCTAACACGCGTCCGCCCTCTCTCGTACATATCCTTGATTACACGGATGTACGCGGGCGATACCCTTTTCTCTTCCAAACACCTCCACAATACCTCCCTCGGGACTTTATCATATGTTTTCTCCAGGTTAATGAACACCATATGGAGATCCACCTTTCTATCCCTGAATAAGCCCATGAGCCCTCTGAGGAGGTAGATCGCCTCAATGGTCGACCTGCCTGGCATGAAACCAAATTGGTTCTCTGATATCTCTACATCCTCTCGTAACATTCTCTCAATCACCCTCTCCCATAGTTTCATAGTGTGATTGAGCAGTTTGATACCCCTAAAGTTATTACAATCTTGAATATCCCCTTTATTTTTGTACAGTGAGATGACTGTGCTGGCCCTCCACTCTGTGGGCATCTTGGCGGTCCTGAAAATAACATTGAACAGTTCCGTGAGCCACTCTAGACCTACCTCCCCCATAAACTTTCAAACTTCCACTGGTATCTGGTCCGGGCCCACTGCCTTCCCATTCGCCATCTTCTTCAAGACCTCCCTAATCTTCTCCTTTGCTATATGGTCGCCCGCTCGCTGATCGCTACACTCTCCGCTCCTACTACAGTCATCTCATACCCCTTCCCCATTAAGGAGTTTAGTAAAGAACCTTTGCCATCTTTAATTTCAACATCCTCAGTCAACACCTTACCCTCTTCGTCCTTGATGCACATTACCACTCCCAAATCCCTAGTCTTCCTTTCCTTCGCCTTAACCAGTCTAAAAACCTCCTTCTCCCCTTCTTTCGTCCCCAATCTATGGTACAGTCTATCAAACGCCTGACTCTTTACTACTGCCACTGCCTTTCTAGCTATCTTTTTGGCCGCCTTGTATCCAATCTTCTTTTGCTCCCTCTCTTCCTCCGAACTGCGGCTCATGAACTCCGCGAAAGCTTCTTTTTTTGCGTTGACTTTCTCCTTTATCTCTTCGTTCCACCACGAGGCGCCCTCCATCCTGTTGCCGCCTCCCCTGGAAAGACCTAGGGTTTCCTTAGCCGACCTTCGGATGCAATCCGCCACAGCCTCCCACATCGAATCGACGTCTTCTGCCCTCCTCCAAGCTCTCTCCTCGGCTATTCTTTCTGCTATTAACTCCGCCTTCTCCTTCGTGAGGGTCCACTACTTAATTCTGGGTTCTCCGACTCTCCTCTTCGTTATCCTAGCATACTTGAACTCTGCGTCTAAAACCAGCAACCTGTGTTGAGTTCCCAGAAACTCGCTGGGAATCACTTTGCAATCCTTACGCGATCTCTGATTTTCCTTCCTCGTTAGGAAGTAGTCAATCTGGGTCTTGCAAGAGCTGCTCTTGAAGGTCACTAGGTGGTCCTCCTTCTTCTTGAAAAAGGAGTTGGCCACCAACAAATCAAAAGCCACCGCAAAGTCCAGCACAGAGACCCCTCCCGCGTTTCTCTCTGCGAAACCGAAGCCCCCGTGGACCCCATCATATCCCACTACCTCCGCACCGATATGGCCATTAAAGTCTCCTCCTATGAACAGTTTCTCGCTCCGAGGGATCTCTTGGGTGACCTCATCTAGATCCTCCCAAAAGAGCTTCTTAGTTTCCTCCGGCAGGTCTACTTGGGGCGCATACACACTCACCATGTTCACGAAAACTGAACCCACCAAAACCTTAATGGCCATAATCCGGTCGCTTTTACGCCTCACTTCGACCACCTGGTTTGCCAAATCCCTCATAACCAGGATGCCAACTCCGTTCTTCGCCTTGGTTGACCCCGAGTACCAAAGTTTGTACCCATCAATCTCTTTAATTTTAACCTCAACCCACTTCTTCTTCTGGACGCACACTATACTAATCTTACGCCTACGCAAAGATTTAACTAATTCTATCGACTTACCCGTGAGAGACCCAATATTTCAGGATGCTAGGCGTACCTTCCGCAGCCCTAAATCCCTCCTAACCCCAAAGCTCCCCAGAGGACAGGCTGAAACAGCTACATAGCTCGCCACAGATGCAGATGCCTATGAGGCCAGCGAACACCCTAGAGATCTACAAACTAAAAAAACACCCGAGAAAGCCACAACCAACTACAAACTATAACAAACTACCACCAGCTAACGACAACTACAACTACAACAAAAACTATAACAAACTTTAACCCACTACAAACCAGCTATTAACAATTACAAACTTAAACAAAAAAACTTTAACAAACTTTAACAAACTACAACCAGCTGCCGACCACTGCAAACTAAAACCAACCAACACTACAGACGCTAGGGCAGCCCCAAAGGAGGCTAACAACAACTACCCACGAACTACTCAAAGCCAAAATAGGCTAACACCCTAAAGGCCCACAAGGAGAATGCCAAAAAAATAGGGAGTAACCAGCGGCACTGAAGCAACACAGAGACAACACAAAGCAAAACAGAGAGGCAACAAAAGCAACATCGACAACACACGTGATAAGGAAGCAACACAAAAGCAACAGAAGCTAGGAGCAACCAGGCAGCAACAAAGGCAACAAAAGCGAAGGAGGTGGAAGCAACACAAAAGCAACCCAAAGCGAAACGGAGAGAAGTGATACGGGAAACCTCAGTCAACCACCGCGCACAACGGCCGACCACCGAGCACCGAGCACTGCGCTAACCCAAGGAGGTGGAAGTCTCGGCTGACCACCGAGCACCCGAAGCTGCACAGCAACCAGAACTGATACGGAAAGCAGCAGGAGAAACCAGGCAGCAGAAGCAACACATGCAGTAAAAGTAATAGAAGCAGCAAAAGTCATAACAGAAACCACACAGGCAGCTAGAGTGAGCAGCCAAAACAGCAAAAGCAGCTAGAGGAGGGGAAGCAACAAGTGCAAAACACACCAGGGCGAAACAGGGCAAAATCCCACCGACAGAGCCCAATTACTAGACAAAATCAAGGAGGATAGGCAGCAAAATTGCCAAGTTAAGGGAACAGCAAATCAAGGAGGAAGAAGGGACGCCTCATCGACCTGGATTTTCGCGATGTCTAGCCTCACCGCCGGTACTCACCTAAGAGGGAGCCAAAGCAGAGCAATCGCGAACCCCCAAAACAGAGCCTTCAGACACTGCCGTGAGACCAGAGCGAACGTCGATGGTCTCCCTTGCCGGCTACCGTCTCCGTGCAGGCTGTCGGCACCGGCTGTGGCTGTTTCCGAGGTCGCCCAATTGACCGTTCTGTGACTGTGCAGAGAGGGCAGCTAGAGAGAGAGAGAGCAGCTAAAAAAAATCTAATTTCAAGTGATCGCATTAAAAATTTCAAATTCAGAATTATTTGTTAATTATAAAATTAACGTCAAAATTTTTCATTAGCTAGTTAAAGTCCATAGAAATTAAAATGATAAAAAAATAAAACAGAGATAATATTATTTTTTTGTAAGCAATTAATATTTAGGCCTTATATATAGGAATGTATTTCACAATGGCATGGATATGAATCATATAGGTAAACCTGACAAAAATTGACCCAACCTGAACCCGCCCAAGAGCTTTGGATTTTGAATACGATTTTTTCGACCCGAACCCGAAATAAACCGAACCCAAAAAACCCGTAATTTTTTGGGTCAAACCCAACCCGAACCCGAACCCGTCCGCTCGACCCAAATATTATATACTTACTTTTTATTTTCTTTAATTTTTTTTCCTCTTAACAATAATTGTTTTTCATTATAACGAATTGTTTAGAGAAATATTATATAATTATCACATCTCTTTACAAATTAGATAACGGCTCCCCTTTTTTTCCTATAAGACAACGTCATATACAACTTATAAATAGTACAATTTTAAAAAATGGCCATAAAATAACTCTAGTATTAACAAAAACAATTTAGAATTAGATAAGTATTGAAAATGTGCGAGTCATAAATATTCTGGTAAAATGAATACATCTCATCGTATTTTAAATAAGATTATTCTATAATAATCTAAAATTTTGACTTTATACTTAATAGATAATTATAATATCTTGCGCGTATATAATATTCTTTGATTTGGAGTCCTTCTAATTGGTCTTGAATCTGATGTAATGTTGGGCGATGGATCAATTTATGTTCGTGTTAGGACCGACATACTAATAAAGCATGCCTGATTAGGTAATGTTAGGTTAATTAACCAAATATCAAATTATTAAACGAGCTATTAACGGATCGAGCCACTCTGACTCGTTAACATGCTTTAGATGGGTCGACCAATGAATGACCTGACCAATTATTAATATTTTAATATATGGGTCAACCCTTCCAAAACGTGACTCATTGCCCATTTGCACATGAATTTCATATATCATGTTAAAAAGTTAGGATATTTTTGGTATTCTTTGAAGAAATTATAATTACAATGCTTGTTTATTAAATACCAACAATTTTAAGCAATAAATGTTCCAAATTTTTGATTTTGAGAAAAAAAGAAATAATTCAATAAAAAGGCGCTTCAAACCCGTTGGGTTGATCCGAAACCCGTAAAACCGAAACATACCCGCCCGTATTTTGCCCGAACTCGAAACACATCCAACTCGTATTTTTACCCGAATTCGAATATACCCGACCCGTATTTTATCCGTCTGTTCGAATTGACAGGTCTACATATAGGTATTATGGCCCTGTTCTTTTCGTTGGTAAATCTCAGTTTACCAATCTCAACCAATTTTAACCTATTTCAACATAACTTCAATAATAAAATATCCACTTCAACTAATTTCAACCCACTCCTACTATTTTAACCAATTTTTATCCATCATATAAAAAATTCAATCCACTTTTACCAATCTCAATCAATTTCAGTCATTTACTAACTCATATTTCTCAATAAAAAGAACATGCCCTAAATAAAGGCGTTTATTTTGGTATTCATCTTCATAGTTGAGTAATTTATTAGGTAGTACGTTAATCAACAATTTAGCAAAGTCTATACTATACACTTGAGAACATATACTCTTAAAAGACCCATTAACAAATAAATATTAGAAAATAAAATATATGATAAATATATCCAAAAATGTATATATAAATAGAATATGAAGGCACGTACTCTCAAGTGTATATAATAATTTGCCACAATTTAGTGACAGTTACAAACAATTAGTTACTGAGCTGACGTATTGATGTAAAGAACAACATACCACGCAAGAACACACATGTAGTTTTAATTGAGAAAATAATTAAAAATATTGATACTATTTCTACAAGCACGAATGAAAAAAAGAGAATGAAAACTCAATGAAATAAAAACCTAAAAATTTTATCAGTTGATCAAAGAGTGATCTATTCTTCATCCAATTAAAAAAAAAAAACAAAAAGAAGAAGAAGAAGAGTGACACATATATTAATCAATGAAGAATTGTGCATCAGTTGCATAATATCTTGATTATTTGATATATTTAGAAAATATGTAAAATTACCATCCTCACATGTAATTAATTAGCATGATGCATCATATTCAATTTGGCATCATGCAACTTAATATTCACATAAGTCCTCAGGCTTTAGGTTAATTTAATTTGTTTATACTTAGTTTATCATTTTTCACTTTTTTTATATTCTTCTGTAATTAGTAGCCAATGCTGAGACTAGAGTTGGAAGGGTCTAATAGGATATGATAACACGATCTGAACCTGACATGAAATTATTAAAGGAAGCACAAATCCTACATGAACTGAACGAAGTCTGCATTTATGTTTTGACCATACAACTAGCTTGAAAACATCTCATTTTTCACATTTGAGTAAATATAAACGATTTTTATGGCCTGACACGAAATTGAACAACAACACCACCACCTCTCAGGATAGTTTTCATTTTCGTGGGGTCTAGGGAGATTCAGATATAGACAACATTACCTCGACAGGCATTCGAACCCTGCATGTAGAGAGGTTGATAACAGAAGACGCACAAGAATCTCATCCAAAGTGGTTGAGGTTCTTTTGGATACATTTTCTTTGTTGTTAACAGACATACAATATACCTTTGTACAAATCAACATCCTATGTATACAATTGTCAGATGCTATTCACACACTGTGTTATTACTTTTGCTGTACTAAGAAATCATCGGTCCTGATCTTTCCTATAAATTCTTGCCATTTGAGATAAACCAACAAGTACTAGCCGAAAACCTAAAAGAAATGTAGGTATGCATGCATGTTTAATTTCTACAGCAATAAAACATGTCAGAAGTGATCAAAGAGGCATAGGTTCATAGGAGAAAGAGGGGGTTGGGGGGAAGGACTTGAAGATTAAATGTGAACACCAGCTTAGATTTAAGGAAAAGAAAATATGATAAAAACAAAGTCATATGGGTTCCCTTCAATTCTTTTCATAAATAAGGAAAAGAAATTTATGACCTATATATCTATTAATCACATCCCATTTTGCCCTTCTTTTTGAATAAGTGCCCCAATATATATAGGAGTCTATAAATCTACACTTACAAGGCACCGATCGTTTCCTTTCAAAATAAAGAAACCTCTCAATCTCCAATCATCTACCCACGTAGGTAGTTCTTGCATTGTACCTTAACGAGTTAGTTTCTGATCTAATACCTCCACCTAATTGTTATTTTTAGTTGACATCTTACAATACACAGTTACATCCCCCCCCCCCCCCCAAAAAAATCCAAAAAAAAGAAGAAGATGAAAAAAGGAACGTCAATATTGTTGCTCGATCTCAATGCTAACATGATTAAGGCTTCTATTGTTATTGGTGTTATTGTTATTGTTAATAATGGTTATACTGCTATTATATATTATGGATTGTTGGTTGTATTTAATAAATTAAAGAGAGGTGAAAAAAATTACTTTTTACAAATTTTTTATGGCTAGGACAATGGGAATCCTAAGCATTGTATATTAGGACAATCTCTATGCATCAAAACGTTAGGATGTGCCATAACATCACCCAAGATAAAACTGTAGAGGTTTTGAAATGAAGTTGGCTACAAATGTATGCTTCTAGAAGTATGGAACATGAACTGGTGTAGGACTTAGCTAGTTAACTTCATTTTTAAATGTCAATTTTAGGACCACAGAAATGTTAGAGAGGAGTGGAGAATTAGTACAATTTCCCCCATTATACAAAAATAAGCACGATATTCAAAGCTTCAAGAACAATACATGTCACTGACCCATATTTAATTTGAGCTATTGAGAAGAGGCTAAGGATCCAGAGAATTTCAATTTTTGAGAACCGATTCGGTCTCATAGCATTAACTAGGCCTCAACTGCTGAGGCAATAAGTCTTATAAAAAGGCTTATGAAATTTTGTAGGGATAGAAAAAAGAATATACATACGATTTTCATCAATCTGAGAAGGTTTAAGATGAGGTACCCAAAAATGTGCTTGGCGGAGTTGCTCGGATAAGAAAGAAACACACTTTATTTGATTATATCTGAGGTCCTAAAAATATATACGAGAGAACTAAGACAACTACTATGGATGGGCTCACATAAAATGTTCAAGATAAAATACCATGGTAAGTAGTATATGTTATTTGCAAATAACATTGTCTTGATATACAAGACTAAATATGAAGTTAACGATAAGTTAGAAAAGGGAAAATATACTATAGAGTCTAAAAATTTTAAACTATGTAAATCAAAAATTACGTAGAAGTTCAATGTAGGAGAAGACAAGACCATAGGAAAATTCACCATCAATGACATAGCAATTAAAAAAGCTAAGATATACGACAAAGGACAAGATACTGGTCACTGTATAAGATTGTGACAACAAAATGTAGACCGTAATTAAACAAGAAAATTTGTGGGTCTCATCATAATTAATATTAATACCGATCAATTATATATATGCAAATGCAATTCATAGAGAGGAAATTAAGATGACATGGATGAGTTTGGTTTTGATTGTATACGTCCGGCAAGTGAACGGAATTGCTGGGAAAAGTAGCCACCTCGAGTTCCAAACCCCCTCCAGCGCAGGCAGGGCAGAAAGCAGCTCATATTATTACACCAGGTAAAAAATACTACATATATATAATAGAAATTGTCCTATGTGTAGGCACGTAGTCTAAAATTACAATGCTATTATTAGCTTCAAATTATTATATATAATCATTGAAGGTCATGTTTGAAATTTAAAAAAGATCAAATTTGAGGTTGTATATTTATTATGAAAGGTGAACCCTTGTTGAAAAAGGGTAATTAAGTGCTAAATTATGATGTCACTTGTTGGAGAAATTTATACATCTCACCTTGGCTTTGGGAAGTCAACATATAAAACCATTCACATGTACAAATGAGTTGGATTTAAATTTCACATTTAGACTTTCGGATTTAGTAGTACTACCTCGTATCTGGTTCTTAAGTCTGATTTCTAGGGTTTCCTAAGTCCAACAAGTGATATTAGTCAGAAGTAGCGTCGAATAGTTCTACGTTCTGAGGTGTTGGAAGTTACATTGTTTAAGGTGGAATTTTTATGGGAAGAAATTGCAAAGTAAAAGAACAACAACGTGCAAGAGTTAATTTCGATTTATCGATCCTACATGTGACTTTCACTATCAAACTCTTTGGAATAATTAGCCAATAACTAGCTAATTGATAATATCCCCTCATCCCATAATTTCCATGTGTTTTATCAAACAAAGAAATTATTCAACCAACGTCTTTTCACAACATTTTTTCCGTTGAATAATCATAGTATAGTACATTTCTTTGACTGAATTTATACAACTAACTGTTCCTAATATTGGTTTAAGTAATAAATATTTCTCTATACGACTAGCATATATATAAGAAAAATAAAGCATATTATATATTAGAAAACGAAGAGGAAGAACCAAGCACAATCAGAATCAAAATTGAAATCTGGAAATCAAAATCCCAAGAAAAGAAATTAAAAACATTAATTAGTTCAGATTTCTTAAACTTGCATTTTGTGACTTCCAATGACAAGGTTGACAAATGAAAACCCCTAGAACATCGATCGCAGTACGTAGCTAGAATGTTTTCCTAGTCTCATCTACTCACGACCTCCAATCACAGACACAGAATTTTTAGCACTTATTTAGATTAGACATCAGAAAAACAAAACAAGATGAGAGAGATTTATTTTCAAGACCTTGAGTGCGGGAACAAAAACTGCGTACCAGCCATGAACGCATTAATTGGAGTTGGGTATACAACACTAGTTGTACTGTTAGGATCCATCATAGCAGTGCAGCCGCCGTTGCCGATTGGGCTGGTGGTAGTAGTGGCGGTTAGGAAGAGGTGGTGGTTCTGTTGAGCATCGCCTCTTCCCCCACCGCCGCCACTACTACCACCAGACGAGCTCTCAGTAGCACCAGCTATGCGTGCATAGCTGGTGTTGCTATTGTTCTGATCAGGGCCTTGATCGTAGAGTATCCCTTTGAAGAGGTGCCCTCCTATGTTGATGGCTGTTTGGTACGCGATGTGCTCTTCTGGGTCGTCCTCTGTTGCACTCATTACCTTCACACATCGGAACATTGCCGAAGAGCTCACCTCCGATGGTAGCGAATTGTGACCCACCTCCAACCCTAGTTCATGCACACAATAATCAAATTCATTCGTAATGAAATATCTGCTAAAAATTCAATGTAGACCCGAAATTTGTGGTACAGAATACGAAGTAAGTGAGCTAGTTTTGTAAAGAGCTTGATTGAGCTAGCGACATAGGTCAAGTTAACATCTATCTAGGTACAGGGGGCCCCGGGGGAAAGAACCATAGCTAGCTAGAGAGATCACTATTGAGGAAGACTTCCCAACAAGCAGATTGATGGTAAGTTTTGTTGGCTACGTACCATCAAGCCAAAACTAAACTTCAAGGAGAGAAAAAAAAAAAAAAAGAATAACCCTAATTCATATCCCAAAAAAGAAATTGATCGAACAAAACTTTTGAGTGATCTGATCCATCGTAAGGGGGCATATGGGGTTCAAATCCACCCATCAATCTACCAAAATTAATCCACTCACTCACTCTAATTATTCATACAATCCAAGCAATTAAGTAATATATACTGCCACAATTATATAATCTAGGTGATGAATTATTTACCTGTTGTAGTCGGGGGGATAAGGGTTTGATCAGGTCGAATCTCTCTCATCCTTTTCTCTCTCCTAGCCTGCTCTTCCTCCTCGGCACCCTCCTGCAGCTGCTGATGGCGGAGCGCCACCTGCTGCTGGTGGCGCTCACGGCGTTTAGCGGCAGGGACCCACGTGCTCTTGACGTGAGTAGGGCAATCAAACCCTCTACTCTTACAACAAGTCCTGCACCTCAAATGAGCACAATCCTTCTTCGCTTTGTTCCCACAATCTTGACAGTTCATCCCGCCACCACCACCAGCACCGCTACTTTCTTTAAAATTCAACAACCTCCCACCACCACCGCCACCGGTGCTTCCTCCGTGGAGGAGGAAGGAGGCATGAGGTTCCGGGTGGCGGTGGTGGTGGTGGACCTCCACGTACTGCTGCCATAGCTGAAATCCCCTAGTACCCGGCTCCGGGTCCGGGTCCTGGTCCGGGCTTGGGTGGGGCCAGGTGAGTGGGTAATGGTAGATCTGATGGTGGTGATGATGATGATGATGGTCTGATGATGATCTGGGGTGATGTTGCGGATTCTGTGATCCGCTACTCCCGGGTGTACCTAGTGAGAAGAAGGCTGCCATGACAATGATGATGTTGAACTGATGATCACCTCTCTTAGTACCTCTAATCTTAGCTTCATATTCATCCCCCCTCACAATTTTCTCTTTTTTTTTTTTTTGGAGGATGATTTTGATTTTGATGATATATATATATATATGCTATTACTAATACTACTAGCTTATTTTCTGTTAGGGCAAAAGAAAAGATCAAGAAGAAATCAGATTCGTGCTCAAATTCTCTTTCTGAAACCTTCTTCCAATTCTCTCTCTCTCTTTTTTTGTTTCTGATTTGTGACTGACTGTTTACTGCCACTACTCTAACAGTGATATATATCTCTCTTTTCCTCTATCTTAGAGCCATCAATCTTGCCCAGAAACATCCAACCTGAGCCGTTGGATGAAGAATCGAGCGGTGAAAATGAAGCCACGTGGATAAGATCAGCATGCTTTTTTGTGACAGTGGATTTGTATTCGTACCGAAAAACCCGCTCTACTTTTATTACTCACACATGGAATGAATTGAACAGGAAACGGAGAGCAAAATGAGAATCACACCACTGCTACTGGATGATTAATATAATAATAATAATAAAGCGTTAATGATTGTAATTATTAATGTGATCGTTGGAAACACAGCGCCGATTTCAAAGTCATTAGGTCAAGCCAACTTCTAGTGCATCTACTCCATTCATTTTCAAATGATCTTACGATTTGTATTGCACGTCTTCTTTTTTTTAATTATTTATGGGTATTTTTTGTTCTTTTTTTTGGGCAACTTACCCCTATCTTCTTTTGGTGTTATTATTAACTCAAGCGAAAAATTGTAAGTACAATGATCTTCAATGTGGGTCTTTATTCTACCTAAGAAATGAAACACTTTAAGGGTACATTATTTTGGAATTGGTCTCTCAACAGGTTATATACCTATAAAGATAAGACTGCTTATATCCAAATATTCTATATCCCGTATAAGCGAAACTCACACTAAAAGTTGTTGTTGTTGTTTTCCATAAAAGAAAAAAAGGAACAAATAATTTGGGATAGAAGGAGTATATATAAAGGGGGATGGAATTAAACTTCAGGTTTGAAACGTAAATCTCAGTACAATGTATTAGTTGAAATTAGTTCACGTACATAAGGTATTCATGTATGCTTATATAAAGGAGGATGGAATTGATTTTAACCTTTGTTTCCAATGATATCTTAAGATCGATTCATCTACAAAATGAGTTAAGATCATTTATACTAGGATGTTTTCAATGATCAAATATCACTTTTACATGATTTTAAATTTTTAATATCACTTGGGCAATTAACAAAGAGTCATATACATAAATTCAAATGAGATTCCAACCCAAAATCAATTGATAATGGGTAGAGTAATTCACAAGCTTATATATAAGTTCAAACCCTTGAATTTTATCCATATGGGGTAACATTCACTTTTATATTCTTTATATTTTATTAATGTGGGATAATACTCACTTTCATACTCCAACACAGAATCTACATCAGATAGAGTTATTATTGTTCAATCAAACTCTCATTCATTTTAATCTCATGTATCAAATAACAATGGTCGCTTGTTAGTGACTTATTTCAAATCTTATTGACTCCAATTGGAATAATATGTGCACTTTCTTGTCCATCCACCTAGCAAATTAATTCTAATTGTGTGGCTGAAATGACCATTGAGTTCTACCCGTGAAGTTATTGCAAGCGTCAAAGTGAAGACCCCACTCATATTCTTTGATCTTTGTCAATTCTAATCATAACATTTGCCGCCGCTTAAATTAATTAATTAATTAGTTTCTTTGGCGGTGAGGAGACTTCATACCACCTCATTGACTTTGGTTCTGTTTGACAAACAGTTGTTAACTGTTAACTGTTAGCTCTTTATACTAGCTGCTAGCTGTTCGCTGTTTGAATTAGCTGTTTATTGAAAAACTGTTTGGTGAATTAGCTGCTTCTAATAAAATTATGAGACAAAAAACTAATTCTTTAAAAAACTCATGGAATTAACTTTTTGGACCCAAAAAACTCTTCTAAAAAGCTTTTTCACTAAACACCTAGATTACCTTTTTTACTTGATCAAACAGCTAACCTTGATCAAAAGAACTCTGTTTAGTCAAAAAACTCTTCAAAAAACTATTTGTCATACACCCCCTTTGCTGATTTGCTCTTGCAATTTTAGTCATTTTTTGAAATAATGTTAATATATTTATTTAGAATTTTCATAGATCATGTTCAAATTGTTACCTACTTTTCATACCATACGATCTAAGTTTGGATGTCTGTTTTAATATCATATTATGTTCAAAATTTTACATATATATATCTTCAACTAATGCATACCATGTTTAAAGTTTTGCACGCTGAGAAAATTTTACACTTAATTTTTCCCCAAAAAAATTCACTATACTTGATCCAGTTAGTAAAAAACAATCCTTAAATATCCACGGTGACTATGATACACCCCATCTCAACTTCTCCTTCTCCAATTTATGGAAAAACATATAAAGGGTACTTTGAATGTTATGAATTTTTGGTTTTTATATTTTAACTAGAAAGATATTAGACTTGTATAAAAACCATAAATGTACCCTAAATGAAGTGTAAATCTCTTAACTTTTTCATGTACTTTTGTTAGATAAACTCTAAAATATATTCTATTCGAAACTTGTAAATAGAAAAGGACATTAAACATATATAGCTCAGTGCTCATTACTGAATATAGAGCAATAGCTACTTTAGTTCGACCAAATTGGTTAGTTTTTTTTATGCAATTGCATGCCTATGATATCTTATTTCGGAAACTTTAAATTTTCTTATTGGTTTGTTGTAGAATTTTGATATGCGAGGATAAATAACTGTCGAAAATTTTGCCTCGGTAGCTAGGCACGTTTGATATATGTTCATAGCCCCATACATCATAACATCAACGTTGAATATTGTGTGCACCTAACAAAGTATGACTATTATCACAAAATGACACTCTCTAGATGAATCCTCTGATCTCCTGTACGTGTTTATGATTTGCTAGTGGATTGTGACTCCATCCGAAGAATTTAAATGACACTTTAATGTATCATTGAATGAAACATGGAAAATAAATTACCAAGTCGTAAAGACAAATCAAGTAAGCATTGAATTGAATTGTGTGTTTATAAAATAAATATTCAAATAGAGTTTTTTCAAGGCAATATCGTCATTTCATGAAAGCGATAATGAATGGGTATTTCGAATATTTTTCTTTTTAAACAGTCTATCTATTGAAATAAAATATAAAATAAACTTAATTAATAACAAATATTGTTTCGATAAGCACAAAAAAGATTAATTCTATTAAACAAGAAAGAAGGTATAATTTGAATGCACTTCAGGGAAAACCTCATCTCAAGGCTTTTCAAACAATAAAGGTCATACAGGCCCTTAACGTTCCTACTTTTAGCTAAGGCTGTCAAAAGCTGACCCGACACGATTACCGACCCGAACCGAACACGAAATTAGGCGGGTTTGGGTAAAGATTTTCAACCCGTTTAATTAAATGGGTTGACACAGCTAACCCGTTTAATTAAACGGGTTAGGTTCAGGTCGAGATTTTCGACACGAAAAAATACCTATCTAACCCGTTTAATTAATTGGGTTAGTAGGTCAACCCGACTACCCAATTACCATATAATCGTTTAACCCGTTTAACCCTTTTAATATATATATGTATTATATATATTTTTTGTTGGGGGCAAATTTCTTAAGGTTTCACAATTTCAAATTTTATTTTGAGGGTCGAATTTTATTTGGACGCCATAAGGAACCCAAAACAGGTATTTAGCTCCCCTTTTTTTAACCTAACCCACTAAAAGTCTAAACCCTCTCTCTGCCTAGAATCACTTCGGCTCCCTCACTCAAAGGGCATTGACCTTTTGGGGGGTGTTTGTATTTTTGGGTTTCCCAGACCGTGCAACCCCTCTATTCCATTTTTAAAGAGAAGTCGTTTCCATTAGATTTTTAATTAAAGAGACATTAACTGATGGTTGGTTATGAACTAAAGAAGACAATGCATGATTTGACTACTGCACCATTGCATGTATTGTTTACAAAGTGTTCATCTATAGTCTCAGGCTCACACACTTGTTAATATAAAGTTTGAAACTTAAATGGGTTAAACACGTTAAACGGGTAAGTGGTACCTAATTTTGACCCATTTAACTTAAACGGGTTAAACAGGTCAGAATCAGGTTGACCCGTTTAAATGTTAAACGGTTTCAGGTTGGATTTTTCAACCCGTTTATTAAACAGGTCAGGTTCAGGTCGGGGGGTTTTCAACCCGTTTAACTTCGACCCGAACACGAACCCGACCCGACCTGACCTATTTGACAGCCCTACTTTTAGCTATAGAGATTATCGACATTGAAAATTAGTTATACAAGCCCTTAACCTTATGTTTTCTAGTTATATAGGCCACTGTGTCACCAAAAAAAGAGGAAAGTGTTTGGACACCGACAGATGACAGTGGAAAGAGGGAAAAAAAATGTAGGTGTTTTCGCTTTCAATTCTTCTGATTTTTGTAGAAAATAAAAAAGACACAAAATGAACGATAATTTTTTTGTCAAAGTCATGTTATATAATGAAAACTAATCTCAAGAACCTATACGATGCATGGAAAATATCATAAGTTTTTTAATTGTAGTAATTGTTTGTAGGTTGATATTAAAAATATCACAATAAGAATTTCTACTAAAAGGGAAAATAATCTTACCACCAAAATATTAACAATACTCACTTGGACTCATGTACTCTGAAAATTTAAATAATCTGGTAAGTTTTCACATATTACTACAATAAGAATACCTTAAAGGAAAAATAATCTTAATTACAGCCATTGATTGTTAATGTTGGCTTGGACTCTCGGTACCTTTTGGTGATAATCTATTTGTGGTATTATTTTATATATAGAGCCTGTAATTAAGACTATATTGTGTTTAAGATCTTGAATATTTCATGCTTGTATTTATATTTATGTTTAAATAGATAGGAAAAAATACTAATGATGAAAATCAAAAATCTTTCACTATTTCTTTATAATAATAATTGAATATTTATAGAAAATAAGATATCAAACATGCGTATGTGACTCTATCTTTATAATATTCCACATTGCTTGCCACCATTTGGTCAAATTGTCATGCCAAATATGCAAAATAGATTCTTTGTAATTGGAGGCTTGTTTTTTTCGTTGGTTTTTTTCAATTTACTAACTTCAACCAACTTCAACCCACTTTAATAAAAAATACCAACTTCAACCAACTTCAATCAACTTCAACCAACTTCAATATACTTCAACCCACTTCAATCAACTTCAACTCATCTTCTTCAAAATTTTATTCTCACTATTTTAATTAACTAACTCCTATTTTTTTAAAAAAGTAAAAATTATTAATTATCTTCCACCTACGAGAGTTTATACTGCACTTTCCTACCTGTTGGTAACAGAGTGACCTATTTAACCAGAAAACACAATATTGAGGGTTTATATAGCTAATTTTCAAAATCAATCGCCTTTATAACTAAAAATAAGAACGTTAAGAATTTATATGACCTTTATTACTTTTCAAATTAATCCATAAATCATTATTTTACGAATAGGATTCTTTTTTTTTTTTTAATTGGTAGTGAGAGATTTCAGAGTTTTGAGATCAATTCGGATATTATTCGACCGGCTATGAAACACATGAAATGAGCTGAACGTGTTAGGTGTCATTCATTCCCCCCTCGAGCCCAGCGTTCTTTCTTAATAGCATCATGTTTTTCCTTTTTTTCTTATACTTTTTTCTGCTGTCCCTTCACAGTAAATTAATTATAGGTGTATCACTTGAGTTGGTTAAACTTTAGGCGACACATCGGGCGAGATATTGCCATAATAATTTCTCCCGCAACATTGATGAGATAAAACCGATACTGTATTTAATAATGATATATATCTTATAGCAAGATAGTCTCTTGCCTTCACTAAAATTAACATATTAAATTATTTAAATTCACCAAATTTTCAATAGTCAGACGTAATTATGAATTGTAAAACCCTAGTATTTGTTAGCTACATCGACGGACACAAAATAACACCTTAATCAAATCAATCCTATATGCGAAAGCGTATCTACGTGTAATTTTTTGATTGTGGAAAAACATAGATAAGAAGATGGATTTAAGCAATTTATCATTTCTTAAAAAATTTAATACATAATAATATAACTTTTTAGCTCAAATAAGATATTTAGGAAGTCACTAGAGCAAGATTCTTACCATTTTGCTATTATATTATTATATTTTTGAGAATATATAAAGGTAGTAAGATGTTTCTCAATGTATTTTAACATACGTCTTTCTGTAATTATTGTTTAGATTTACATCATCGATGTCTCATAAAACTTTGTGTTATCTTATCCAATGAGGCTACATACTGAGATTCAAAACGGGCCCTCTCATGTAGGAAAAACTCTACTACCATATATACAAATTAATTTGACCAAAAAAATTAAATTTAAGTTGACGAGTGGAAGTTTAGGAAAAATACTATGATTAGACCTGATCAGCGGGTTGGAGTCGTCCGACTCGAGTAAGCGCTAAAAAATGACGGCATGATCAACTTTTTTTGCCATTAATCTGCCCCGACTCTCAAATTGAGAATATCAAACTATGACGAGCGTCGGACTTGGGTAAAAGTTTTGACCCTATGACCCAACCCGTTGACTCTTGCTTTAAAAAAAAATAATAAAATTTAAAGTCAAAACAAAAGACTTTGGGTTTGTTCAAAGCATTTCGGATTTGTATTTTATCGTCTCATCTTAACCCCCTTCTCACTCAACCTCCCCATGTCTCACTAGCTACTAACCATCTTACTCTCCCTCTCTGATGTTTACAATAGTTTTTTTAGTGAATTAATTGTTGTGTGCATTAGAATGTTAATAATTATGACACTTTTTATTGGAATATTCTATTATCGCTCAACCTTTCCTTTAATAGGATGAGAATGTTGAAAGTTTTTTATCATACAAAATGAAACTTAGTAAAAATATTATTTTTTACATAAGAAAGATTTACGGGTTGACCTGATAACCTGAGATACCCACAGGATCAGGTCAGGATCAAGGGTATTTCGACTCACATGAGAGTCGAATAGGGTTAGGATCGAAAAAATCATACTTACCAGTCCTTGTGGCCCGATCCTCGACCCATCCCGACCCTCAAATTAATTAGATCTAATTATGACACAGACCAAAAGAATCTTAAAAAAAGAACCTCGAAAAGGAAGTTTAAAAAAAAAAAAAATACTACAAGAAAACTAAGATGGACACATATATATGTATCAATGTCTATGATCTACTTTCACTTGGAAGTTGGAACCGTTGAAAGAAAAGAGAGAGGGATAACTTAAACGAAATCATTTAACTAACAGCGGACATTTTAATTAAAATTAGTTGCCCAAGTCCAACCAGTGTAACGATGCAGTTTTGTCTTCATAAAATTGGATCATATGAGAATTTTGATATATAATTAGGGATAGGAGTATAACTTGGATTTGAAAATTTTGTTTAAAATTCGAAGCATTTATTGGTGAAAATAGGTTTTAAGTATACAAATTTGGGTGTTGCTTTTAAAAAATAATATTGGGTATGAAAAATCCTTTGCCCGATTTATATATTCATTGCTACTAATGGGCCCCAAAAAATTCAAATTTGCTTAGCCTAATGGCTTGATTTGTATAAGAATGTCTCCTCTAGTAGTCACACCCACCCCTAAATTCGTAGTTTTTGAAGAGAAAAAAGGCCTCATATTGATTTATTCAGCAAGCAAAGATCTTTTGATAAAGAATTATCGACGACATTTAACCCTTCCTTTAACCATATTCGATCACCAAGTCTAATCATAGTAGACTTGCTCGATATGCAAATATTAAAATACATGTATTTTTTCGGGGGGCGGGGGGTGGGCCGTTTACTAGCCACAGTGTCCTGAATGAGACCCAATTCCACGCCCACATCAAGTACCTAGACATTGTCTCACATTAGGCTTTTGCCATTAGGAGTATCATTTGATTAGATTAGGCATTATTGTTGGAGACCATCACCTCATTAAAGTATTACTAGTGGCTTTTTGTTGGGGTTTTCTTTGGGGAGAACAATGAAGTTACCTGACCCCTAGGTAACTATCACTTGAAGGTTGCCCCTAGAAATTGGGATTGTGACCCTTTGTGGGGCTGTCTCCTATGTGAATATGACTACCTATGTGGTCTAGCTAATAGGATATAAGTAATGATTGCAAAATTAAGCCAAATTAGCCAACCCTATGTTTGAAAGTGTTACCGCCCTATGTCAAATTTTTGCTTTAGTCTGGGTCACTTTAGCCCATAATTGAGCAACAGTAATTTCTATAGTGAATAAAGGCTAAAAATATGACTTGCGTACAGTTATTAAGAGCAAGCTCAGCCATTGGAACACATTTCAGTGATGGGGTCCATGATCCACTTGCGAAATGTGTAGCACACGGTCGGCAAGCCAAGATAGGCGAGTCGGTTTGTTCGCTCACTTCACCCCATGATACTTCTTTTTGTCTTCTTGTGACTACTTGATTTTTTTAAAATATATTTTTTTAAAATATATTGTTTAGGTAGTTAAAAAATAAGTTATATATTATGGGCAGGTCCACGATAAATATTTTATTGGGTGATCCAAATTGAAGTTCCATAGGTTGAAGAGGTGAAGAAATGCAAGTTTTAAAAGATGAAACTTCTGATGATGTGGAGAGGTGGACACCGGAAATTTAAAACTTCAATTGGGGATGCTCTAAGGTAAAATTCTCCCAAAAAAAAAGAAAATTGTGAATTAATAGGCGTGCTAAACTGCTAATATGACGTATTTTAATAATAGACATGTTTATGATTTTTTTTTTTTTTTTGATCATTGAAATAGCCAGGAATAGGACCTTGGCAGAAAAAACATAAAACGATATGTTAAGAACCTAGAACAAGAAGGCTATCGAAGCATCGAACACCTCTGCTGGGTTATACAGGAAATTATCCTTTCATAAATTAATCCAGCACCCAACCTGAAATTTAATAAGAAACAAGATATGCTCCAATTGGAATGCTTGGCCACCAAAAATAAGATCATTCCTGCCTTTCCGAAGTGATCATACCAAGTAAAGAAGACAGATTTTCGAAATTTAATAAATTACTATGATCATTGTAAATGACTTGATGTAGAGAGAGTCAAATTGTGGCAAATTTTTCAAGCTTGTTTATAATGGGCTAAAGGTGGGGACTACATAATGTCTTGGCCCATATCATCGGCTTGAGTGATGGGAATATCACCTTTAAATGGACGGGGTTCTGGGCTACCAATCTATTAGATCCAAATAAATTCAGGCCACTTATTAAGAAAATTGGGCTTCGCCTCAGAAATTGTTATTTTTGGTACATCTTTCAAGTGGTCAGATGTCAATATCATTATACGCAACACACTTTTTTTTTTAAACGGGCGTAAATATGAACCACCACTGATGTTATTGTTAGGAGCATCTACTCGTAAGAGTGTGCCCAATTACACGATCAACTAAAATTTGCTTCAATTGTCAAAGCTCGCTTCAACTGTCAATCTCAACCTCTCGGGCAAAGCTCCTGGTTCTGCCACTAGTATAAAGGTATCACCAAAATACGTTGCTTATGCCTTGAGTAACCCACCATTCCTATCCTGGATTATGAAACCTCTTGTTGTTGATGAATTGGAGAGTAATCCATCAAAATCAAGTTTAACGAACCCTGAGGGAGGGAATGCCACCTCACAAGATGAAATGAGGTGGTAGAGATTATACGCAACACACTTACAAAAGTACCCAAACAATGTTATTTTATACCATACAATTAGAAATCATGGGAGATAAAGATGTAACCAAATTGGGCTCAAACAACCATCTGAAACACAACAAGAGCAAATTTAGGTTACTTTAAAACAATATAAATCTTATGCAGGTTATTTGGGCCTCGTTCTTTCAACTTACTTTTTGTCAAAATACTTAGTGAGTTCTAATAAATCACTACAAGAAAAATGAGTTTGAACCAATTGAATTCGTCATAAACAAATTCAGTTCAGAAATATGAGTTCAATTTAGCAAAATATTTTGTATAATTCAATATAAATAAATTCAAATAAGTTTAGATAAGTTAAGTTAGGTTAAAATATGTTTACTTCGAAAGAAATAATTTTTATTAATAAATTTAATTCTACGAAAATAAGTTCAGAATAAGTTCAGCAAAAATATTTTTTTATTTTTTATTTAAAAAAAAAGACTTAGGTAAAAGTTAAAGGGTAGACTTTAAGTTTGATGACTTTATGAACGAACTTAAAAGTCTCATTGTCTACATTGTGCCATGAATGAGAATATGATAAACCAGCTGGTATTAATATGTCAATCTAAAAAATGCGGTGAAGACTCGATTCAAGATGAGTAGAACCACAGGGATGAGATGCAAATTTATAGGACAAATTTACAGGAGATCAGATTTTAGTAAAGTCAAAGAGATATGTTGATCCTATATCTAAAATTAGAGTTGGATAACGGGTCAGTTCGGGTTGACCTATTTAATAAGCGGGTCAATTTCATGTCAAGCTTGTAAATAGTTTGGACGTACTCAAAATTGAAAAATAACATGTTTTCAAGCTAAACGGTCAAATCGTGTCGACATGGGTTCGATTTGTGTCGGGTTCGAGTTTCTCTCAGTGACTTCAGGTCGGATTTGAGTCGAATTATCGTGTCGAATCAAGTTTTCTCACCTCTATCTAAAATGTCATATCGAACAAGGAATAGATTGCTTTACAAATGGAACACTACCGCTGACACACTACCATGAAAGGTAGATATAACCACCTTGACAACCTTACAACAAAAATCATTGAGTGGCTAGCAGCTGTATGAGCTTTTCTGTCTAATGTATTCTCTAAGATGCAACAGTTGTCTTCTTATTAATTGTGTAATGACTGTACCATGCTTTCTTTTTTTTTAATGACTTTACCCAACTAATAATCAAAAAAAAAAAAAAAATCATTGAGTGTCACCGTAGCACAGGTACAGTACAGGGTTGTTTTTGTGAACATACAACATATTGCTTTTGTAACTCTCTCTGAGTTGAAAAAGAAAATACAATTATAAAATAAATTTTACAATTTTCACTCTCTATGCGGCGTATTATGTGCTATCTGAAAACTTCATACATTGTGTTCTTCCAAATCATTTTATATAAATACATTATTTGGAAAGCTCCATTTATCAACCATATTTATTTTGAATCACTAGTGGAGTAGTTAACTACTAAACATTAATTGGTAATACTCAAATAGCTGACAACTTGCAAAATAACTAGTCATTACTAAAATAATTAATTTTACCAAACACAATTTAAGCAGTTTTTTCAAAATGCTATATAAATATATAATCATTACGTCAACCACTATTCTACTATGCACTTAACATCTGTTCATTTTAGTGTATAGAATTAGGGCCTAATGGTTAAAAACGATTCACTAAGCATTCCACCGTTTACTATTTGTTATGAATATAACGATTACCAGCTTTTAGTATCAATTAGGAAGAACATTTAGGTTCTGTTTGGACCTCGGAAAGTTTGGTGGAAAAAAAAATTAGGAAAGTTATTTTTTTTCTTGTGTTTGGTTTAGAGAAAATCACAAAGAAAAAAAATATGGAGGAAAGTTCGGTGAAAAAACTGTTAGAAACAAGTGACAAAATTTTCCTCATAAAATTGTGAGGAAAGCTTGAGAAAAATTCCCAACCTTCTCCAACCTTGCATTGTTTAGATGGCATCAAAATGATTTAAGTAGTTCATTAACATTTAAATTTCTCATTCAAATTATTGTATTTTTTTCTTGATCCAAATAAGAAAAAAAAACTCATTTTCTTCCTACTTTTTTCCTTCATATTTTTTTTCCTTTAACTTTTCTTTCCACCAAATTTTCTAAGCACCAAACGGAGCCTTAGAGAACAGTACATATTGGTTAGCCAATGTTTACTAGTGGCTAGGATTAATGGTTAGCAGCGTTTAAGAGAGGTTAGTGGTTGGCAAATGCTTTCTAACGCCGAAACAAATATAGCTCTAAAGTAGGAAATATTAACAATTTGACCTAGTCAAATCACTCATCTCGACTTCAACTTTTAGTTTAGACACAATGTATATTTCATTTTAAGGTCACAGAAATGCATTAATGTCTCATGTACTACCTTTATCTTTCATGTAACCGCTAAATTAGTACTATTTTTCCCAATTTTGATTTCGCTCTCGATTTTGTTTTAAACACCTTTATCTTTCACGGCATCTATAGAATTCTAGATTTCGAGATGTTTGGAAATAAATGTTAGCTTTTAACCATTAGATATTTATATATGTTTTAAACTATTAGCTATTCACATTCGCTATTTTAAGGGGGCAAAAATTATTAGTCATTATAATAAAGTTATGAGACAAAAAATAATTCAAATTAGCTTTTTGGATCAAAAAACTCATTTATAAGACTAATTTATCAAACACCCATATTAGATTTTTGACTCGATCAAACAGTTAATTTAGATTCAAAGAGTGTTCTACACTTCTATCCCTTTATAGACCTTAAGGCTCCAATAATCCGACTTCAACAACAGATGTTGAAAGAACCCCCCCCAAAAAAAAAAAAACAATCACCAAACTCCCTCTTTAGTACATGGTCCAGAAACCAAGCTCTGTCTAATTGCCTAGTAACCCCCTCCACCTCCGCACAACCCAAAAAAGAAACCCAATGTGTTATCAGTGAGGTAAAATTCACCCCATAAGATATACTATGCCAATTTTTGACCTTTACATTTTAAAAATAATTTTCACCCTTCATCTTTATATCAAAGAGTTCATAGTTTTGAAATTTACGAAAATACTTTGAAAGCAATAACATTAATGTCCAAGTTAAGTAATATGGTTGTTGAACTTCTCTGGAGCCCATACAATTGAGTTTCTCTTTAGATAATCAAGCCTTGTGGGTTTTGAAACATTCAAGTCGAGAATTACTCGCTTGTCACTATTGCTAAGATGAACAAACACGATATCCCATTGATATAGACAGACACGATTTTGGATCACTTATAGAATATGTTATTTTAACATGAATAGCACCCCTAGTCATGTCCTTTTAGTTTTGTAATTTTGTTAGAATAAATCGTACACAATGGGTGGTAGATAGATCTAGTAATATATGATCATGTATCTTTCGATATTGCACAGATGGATGAATCAACTCCATGTATTTATTTTTATTCTAAGAAACAAAGTAAATATTAAAAAGATAATAGAATAATAAATTATAAATGACATCAGAAAAAAAAAGTGCAAATCTTTTGAAAATTCAAACTCATGCAAAATGAAGGACACATTCGCAAATTAAATTTAAAATTATGCATTTACCACTATAATACACAGATAATGAGATAGCATGAAAATAGCAGAAGTGAATCTGAATCGTTAGATTAATTTCTAGCGGCTAAGATTACCCGAGTACATTAACGAGATAGAAACATGCTCTGTTCCGTCTTCTCCTCCGCCCTCCTAACGCTCTCGCACATTCCCGCACCTTCTTCCGCCGTCCTCTCCGCCGTCTCCGGCGAATGAAGGAAAAGGCGGTTCTAGATTGTCTAAAACCCGAGCTACCGCTTTGCGCGCTTCATCATCCTCTCTCCTTTCTCTCTCTCTCGATTGCGTTTCAGCTTCCTCTTCGTCCAGTAAAGGCGCTTGGAGTTTCGCCGGATTCCACCGATGCGTCGTTGTTATCGGAAGTCAAAGATACTCAGCGGTAGCGACGGCGGTCGGAGATTTAAACTGCCGTGAACCCGGAGTGCGTTTTCGACTTGATTGCGCGAGAATCTCATGAATTCCAGCAACAATTAGTCAATTACTTCCGAAACTACCGCAGGCGCATTCGTCGCCGAAATCGGAGCCAAATATAATTGCCGACGCCGCCATCTCAGGCGGGGGAACTACGGGGGGCGTGGCCTAGACCGCCGGGGGATTCGAAACGTTCATGTCTGCCCAAAAAAAAAAAAAAAAAAAAGGCAAAGGTGATGGGAGAGAGAAATCACGGTAATGAGGTGGCATAATGTTGGCCGTAGAACCAATCAACGGTCCCTCAATGGATCCTCACGTATGGCACCTATTCCTTATCTCATTGGACAATTCCCTCAATTTCCTTTTAAATAATATATTACTACTTGTTTTTTGCTTTCTGTGCAAATATTTTTATATATTTAATACACTTCCCATACCACAACTGGGTTTATAAAAGGCAGAGCAAAAATGGCTACTAGTAAGAGCAACCTCAGTTGGAGCGCTAATTCCTCCATTGCAGCTAAACATTCAATCCCATCCTCTTTTCTCTCTCTATCTCCGTCCCTTCTTCCGGTGCGGCGGCGGCGGCGCGTGAACCTCAATCTCCGGCGCGACACGGCTGGTAGTCTGAGAGTGAAGGCAATGGCGACGGCGGCGACGGCGACGGAGGTGGGAGAGATGAGGACAAGGGAGGAGTTGAAGAAGGGGATAGCGGAGTTGTACGATGAGTCATCTGGGATTTGGGAGGACATTTGGGGAGACCATATGCACCATGGATTCTACGACCCATCTCAAGAAGCATCTCTTTCTCATCATAAGGCTGCTCAGATCCGCCTGATCGAGGAGGCTCTTCGTTTCGCTGGCGTTTCAGGTTCTTCTCTCTCCTCCAAATATGGTGATGAACTTAGTCAATGATTATGATATTATGATTATGCTCTGTTTAGCTTAAGACTCTGTTTGGGTTGAAATTTGAAAATGGAGGAGGAAAGGCAATGGAACATAGGCTAATTAGCCCGTTTAATCTCATGGGGATTGGAGGAGAATTTAGATAGCCGTTCACTGGCTTTTTGTCCTCCCATTAATGAGTTCATCTGCAATTTGGCAACTTTCTTGAAGAAAATATCTCACCAACTGTGATAAGCATGTAAGTGAAGAGCCATAACCATAATCGTTTTTGCTCAATTTCCTTAAGTATAGGAACACCATGCGTTGATGAGACTTGATAAGATTTGGCAATTTTATCTTAACTGGGGATCAGCTTTTAAGAAATTGGTTTATAACATTAGCGTTGAATTATAATAGGTAACATTTTTTTTCCCGTTACTTAGTTACGTATGACCCTTGTAATAATAAAGAAAGATAATATAGTTACTAGACTGTTTATAAGAAAAAATAGCTACTACAACTTATAGTTAGTACAACCTACAAACTGTAAATTGCAAACAAGTAAGCCCAAATAAGTCGATATTTTCAAACACAGGGATCAACTAAAACAGCTGGAGATAGCCTAAAAGTATAAATTTTTAGTCTGTTGTTTGTTTTTCAACTCTTTCCTCAAACTTCTTGTGATTCTTCTCATTGTCGGGATCTCATATTCGATAATAGAAGTATCAAGTCTTTTCCCTAAATCTAAAACTTATTTCACAATTTTAGTAGGGAAAAAAAATCCACTTTAGCTCAGTTGGTAGAGTGGAGAGCTGCTCTTGTCAGTCGCAACCAGAGCATGCAAAACTAGAACGCGGGCCCATCACGCCACCTGTGGCATGCGCATTGCATTGTCAGACAAATGCCACGCGTGGTGGAACTGGGCAGAGTTCCACCATGCGGGTAACCAATTTCTGTTTTTAATTATATTTTGCTTTTTTTTAAAGGATTAAATATATGATATTTATATGATTAAAAAAGAGAGTTGTATATTATAGGGTGGGTCCATGATAAATATTTTTATTGAGTGACTCAAAGTAGAGTTCTACGGGTTTGAGAAATAATGAAATGCAAGTTTCAAAATTTTGAAACTTTTGATGATGTGGCAAGATTGAGTTCTAAAAAATAGAACTATGGTTGAGAACATTGAAGGTTAAAATATATGCTTTGACTAAAAAGATATTTAAACAATAACAAAGTACACAACTCTCCATTATCTGTTTTTTTCAATATAATATGCTTTAGATGCCTTAAACTATATGCTTTAGATGCCTTAAACTATGTCATATTCTGTGTAGCAAAATTGTTAGTTTCAATGCTTTCTCAAAAATCAAGAGTACCTTTGTGAGTTTTGGATTTGTGGGAGTAGCCATAAAGTTCAATGCAGTTAATCTCCCCAACTCCTGCCAGTTGGTGGAGCTATATTGAACTTTTGTTGTTATGAATTATGACTTATGACTGTAGACAGTATTGAATAGAGCACCTAATGTAACGCCCCCAACCTAAGGAGAGTCACACCGTCAGGACTTCCTAGAGAGAAATCCTCAAGGCTCTTGAAGATCGAGGGTTTGGATTAGCATTTAGATAATCATTCTAAAACAAAACTATCAGAGTTTTCCCTGTTTTAGCAACATTTTAGAGTCTTAGCTCAGCTAAGGGTACATGTAAACTGGTAATAAGGTATAACATATGCTAAAATAACCCCAGTTCACTGCCTCGGGCCACTCGTCCGGATCACTAATGATCAAACAACTAAAAGAAGGGTTAGAATGCTACATATGCAGGTAAAGAGCCGGCTACATGCTTTCACATACAACAATAAACTTAAAAATTTACAACGCGGTAGGCTTCAGACACTTTGCAAAGCTGGCAGAGACTTCTGAGGGGTCGGCATCAAAACAACTTCAAAGGACCTCTTATACCTGTAGCAAAATGATAAATATTTTATTATGATATATATTTTTGTAAGTATTTTAGATACTATACTATGTATTAAATTGAAAAAAAATAGTATAGTTGAATATTGAAAGGGTATTATTATTTATAAATAATATCTTGTCTATAATTTTTCACAATTATAAAATAACATTTATGATATGCTTTTGTAAATATAATTGATCTAAGTAAGATGTCATTTGACGAATTTTAAAACTTCACAATTGATAATTAATTATAAAAATTAAAAATTTAATTATTATACGTAGGTCATATAACGCATTAAGTCAGATTAAGGCAAATATCTTAATTATCATAAGACATTTTAACACCCTATTGCACATTCCAAACTCTATCGATGATCATCTACCAAATGTAAGTTTCACTATAAAAGTTTTACAACCCATCAAAATTTTAATAAAACGTTTATGAATTTTGGAATAGATCTGCTGTGTTGCAATGCACAAAAACCAAGTGAGATACTACTACATAATTAAAAATTAATGGGAGAGAAACTAAAAACAAATTTTTCTGCACAAAGAGGTGATCTACTGTCCTTTATTTCCTTTTTTGGCCCATATGCGGAGTGGGACAGCAGTAGATATGATTTCCTGACAATAGTGATTATGTGTTCTAGACCCAGTTGCAGTACATACTGCCCATTGGCAGGTTGAGGTCGAGGTGGGACATCTGCGTTATGCTTTGTTTCTTTTCTTTTTTTTTTTTTTTGGGTGCTCTCTGATACTCCCTTGTGCACCGTCCTCATTTCTCCATGCAGACCATGCTCTGCGGGTCCCTGTCTGTCCCTTTCACCTATGTACAACTGCACGTTCATGGATTGGCGATCACTGGATAATATTTTTAACACATGATTTTGGTCATCAATATTTAATAGTCACTATTCATTCTAGTTGCTTCTGTTCTCGTCTTGTTGTTTGCTTGGAGCCTCCCAATCTTTCTTTCGCTTTCTAGTTTTGGCTTATTACTGTACCATAGTCACTTGATTCATTTTGTGTAGTGCCCACAATATTGGAATGATACATATCTGCTAATCAAACACCGTGTTTGATATATTCTCAAGTCATCTTAAAGAAAAATATTTATCACTTACCAAGAAAACAGAAGTACACAGTGCCAAATTATTGATTGTATGCTCTCAACGTGTATTTTTGAAGAACTTTTATAATTATATTGGGCTTATTTGGGGATAATTTCTAGGATAAAGGTTTGTATTTGACCGAGTAGAACAATATAATAATTTAGTATTCAATAGTTCTTCAAGTAACTCTAGAGTTTTCAAGATTGCTACTCACATATGATGTGATCAAGAGTAGTTTATGAGGTTGAGACTTGATGTTGAAACATCTAATATTAGCTTTTTTAGTTTTTAGGTATAATATGCCATTTCAGTTTAAATAATTAACTAATTCAATCATCAGTCCTACTGAACATGTTTTTAAATAACCACCTGGACAGTTAAGAGTTGGCGAGCTAACACTTAATAAAAACAACTAATCCATTATGAATCTATGTAAAGAGGTAGATACAAATGCATGCAACCTTATCATTTGTGAAGAGGATATGTCCATTGCACTGTAATCAAATAGCTGACAGCAAAAACAATAATAACAGCTGACTTCTGTAAAATTAACTGCTTTGATTGCTGGATACATTCTTTTTCTGATAAGGGATTTTGCTGGATATTCCCTCATAAACTTGTGTACTTTTAGTCATTAATACGTTGATATTACTTCAGGAAAACTTGGACTGATTAAGTTTCTTTCAGGCTAGAACAGCAAAGTCTGAATACTGCTAATTTAAGCACTCACCCTTATATCCACTAGTACAGATGAGCTAGACTTTTGAGACCTGTCTCCTAAATTCTTGTTGTGAATATTCCACGATTTGGTTTGCAGACGATCCCAGTAGATTGCTTAAACGTATGGTTGATGTTGGATGTGGGATTGGAGGCAGCTCCAGGTACATGGCCAAAAAGTATGGGGCTACATGTCAAGGAATAACTTTAAGTCCTATTCAAGCACAAAGAGCTCAAGCACTTGCTGTGGCTGAAGGATTAGCTGATAAGGTAAACATTAGGCATGCCGCATGTTGCTTGTTGATAGAAATGAGGGTTGAAAATTGCTTACTCTGCTAAATTTGGATCAAACTATCTGTAAATTAAGGCAAAGACTTGAATTTATGAAATTGGCAGGCTTTCTTTCAAGTTGCAGATGCTCTCGAACAGCCATTTCCTGATGGACAGTTTGATTTGGTTTGGTCAATGGAGAGCGGTGAACACATGCCTGACAAAAGAAAGGTTTGCTTTCCTTCTGTTATTTTCTTTTAGTGTTGTCTTTTTTCTGAGTTCTACTCGTACGCCTTCGAAGTCAACTCGGTTGAGCATGGATTTTGGATTAAAGTCTGAAAGATGCTTCGAGGTGATTAATGTAGTTGCTCGCTCTTTACTGTTTCAGTTTGTAAATGAACTGGCCAGAGTTGCTGCCCCGGGTGGTACAATCGTAATCGTGACATGGTGTCACAGAGACCTCTCCCCATCTGAAGAATCCTTGAAGCCCAAGGAGAAAGAACTCTTGAGAAAGATTTGTGATGCTTATTACCTTCCAGCCTGGTGTTCTACCGCTGATTATGTCAAGTTACTTGAATCCCTCTCTCTGCAGGTCCTCACCTTTATTTTGCAGCATTCCTGTGTTGATAATTTGTTGTATATATTTTCCCCCTCTTTATTGAGCTACTTTTAGCGAGAGCTTTGAGATCAATGGAAAAACCAATTTTTGCTTAATTGTGCTGTGGATTCCTTGAAATCAATCCTTCTTGCTCGTATAAAGTTACCTATATCTAAATATCTGAAAACTTCCTTAAAAGAGGATTCACACAGTATTGTTATTGTTCTAGCATGTGATTTTGAACTGGGGATTTGGATAATTTACTGTTCTTTCTTTAGTTGTGAATCCAATTTCCTTGGCTTTTATGCAGGATATAAAGGCAGCAGATTGGTCCGAGCATGTTGCTCCATTTTGGCCTGCTGTTATACGCTCAGCATTGACCTGGAAAGGCATCACTTCATTGATTCGTGCTGGTATGTTTCAAATACAGATTTCTATAATTGAAGACCATCAGCATGTGCCTTCGCGCGCACACGCACACACTTTGCAAGTTGTCTGATTTGCTCAGATTTGCTTATTGACGGGGCTACGAAATTTTTAATGCTGTGACAATCACAGCCTAAAACAGTCAGTTGAGCTTCCAAACTTTGAGTGGAGCTCTGAAACTGGCTCCATGATGTATTCATAAAAGATTAGACGAACACATGTTGATTAGATGTAGATAAAAGATTGAATGAACCTATATAGTCAGTTACGTACATGCATATCATTATATCAACTACAATCAACTGTTCATAAGTGGACTGGGTTTTGCTCTCAGGATGGAAGACGATAAAGGGAGCATTGGCGATGCCACTGATGGTTGAAGGATACAAGATGGGGCTCATCAAATTCGCGATCATTACATGTCGAAAGTCGGAGTAGTGATTCTGCAAGATACAACCACATAAGGCTTAACTAATAGGTTCCTTTATGGTGTCATTGCCATTGCTCAATGCCAGCTTAAGTTTTAGTACACAATAATTGGGGTAGCATTTTCTCTTCTTTAATAAATTTTCCTTAGAATTTTTTGTAGCTTCCGTCTTTACTTGCACATTCGGATTCAGTCTTATGCTATAAGGTTATGGCTATTTGACAATTCAATGTGTCCGCTTGCTTTGATGCTAAAATGCTTTGTTCTTTTTTTTTTTTTTTTTCCCCGGGGGGCAAATGAGGTACGAAGGTTGATATAGGTAGAATTTAAACCCAAGTCTCTAGTAACAACGGTCAAAAATTTTATCAATTGTGCTAATTGAGACCACAATTGAAATGCTTTTGTTTGTATACCCACCTATCCCGATCAATTTTTCCCCATTATTTTCATTTTTCTGTTTTGATCTCTGCTAACTGAAATTGAATCAACTATATGAATTAAGTAAGAGTAGATAATGCAAATTGACTAAATGTCTCATCAATAATTGAGCAGTAGGGCACAAATTGTGCATAACTAATTTTATCCCCGACAATGAAACGTATGAAGCTCCAATTACTATTGTATCAGGGCCCCTGTTATTGCGATTTGTTCTGTTCTTTGTATGTCTTGTTTGCATAGGTAGAGTTGAATATGTAAACTTCATAAACTTTTTGTATGTGCACAATTATTCGATTTGAATAAACATATCTGACTTGGGTCCGACTACAACGTTAATTTTGAGCTTTAGAACAAGAAAACAAGTGTATGTGTTAAATTTTATATCAATTGGGCTTTCAACAACGGAGTCTTGTATACAAACTCAAATGAAGTTCCTACCTAAAATTAATTGGCTATGGGTGGAGTAACTCACAAGCTTATATATATGTTCAAATCCCTTTAACTTTATCAATGTGGGACGACGCCCACTTTCATATTCTTTGTATTTTATCAACATAGGATAATACCAACTTTAGTACTCCAACAGTATGTCATTGTCACAAGTCTTGTTTTCAACTTTCTTTTATTATGATTTATGACATTGATTTTTCGTCGTGCACAAGCACACGCATCCCCAAAAAAACACTGAATAGTCTTTATAAAAAGTGACTAAGGATTTTAACAAACCCTTTTTCGAATAGCTATACAAATTAACACATCAATAATTAAAATAGATAAATAAAGAATGTATCCATCACAATTACTGATAAGTGATGTGATTATGCTATGTAATCCTTATCTTGCCGGATAAGGCCTCCATAAGGACAAAATAATACCATTATGATGGAAGTTGAACATCGCATGTGAAATTTGCTTGTGTCAATTATGTGGTTCCTAAGTTGCTCATAAATTTTTTTCATTATTAAAACTCTAACTCGAGACCTTCCTTTATAAAAAAATAATAATAATAATTATCAAATCACTTAAACCAACCTATACTAATTGTTCATTTTGAGATTGATTGGTTCGAGCGAAAATGACTCTATTTTTATTCAGATGAATCGAAACTAATGAATTTGGGTCGAGTTCAATTGACATCTTTGTCAACCCACCCTTGGCTATATGTACAGCTATTGCCAAACTCGTAAATTTCTTGATCATTCCCATTTCTAGGGGGAACCTCCATGAATATTAATTACTGATGTTTACGTATTAAGTTGCGTTCTCAAGCCATGCCATGAGAGAGGTTATCTACAATCTAATCAAACAGATTTACTTGTTTTTAAGTGGGAGAAAAAAAGAGATTATCTGTTCACAGGCTTTGATTTTGATGTTGGCCTCCTAATTAAATTTTAGATCGGAAAGTAGTTGGAGTAGTGGATGATCTTATCTTTCGCTATGAGAATAGCGTGTTTGATTAATGGCACGTCATTTAGATATAGTTCGTGACAAGAAAAATATAATTTTTAATTGAGGTCGATAGTGATTAGATATTAGTAGTCTTATATTCTTTTGGATTTCTCATAAATATTTATTACTAGTATTCAACAACTTCAGTATAATTCATCATAATTCAGCATCATTTAACACAATTCAACTCAATTCGGCAATATTCATAACATTCAGTCCAATTAGTCTCTAATGATGTAAACCAATTTATCATATTCAATAAGTTTCAACAATAAGCACTCATAAACATTGAATAATAAGTCCAAAAAACATATCTTAGATCTTATTGCTTTTGTGATGTGAATAGTAAGTTTAAATTGCATTTAGTCGTAGCTTAAGGTTGGAAAATAATTGATTATTAGTGTACTCTACTTGGTCAAATTCTATAATTTAGGTTGAATTCGACCGCAAACTTGCAATTCAATTTTTAATCTAATCTAAGCCAAACCAAATGTGAAATTTATACTAGCATTAGCTAGAATTTAACCAAGTTGATTCAGATGGGGTCAACAGGTTTGCATATCTTCTAACTTGGTCATTTATAGGTGAATTCACTTGCGTATGTTTCGATGTCTGGATAAATTATGGATTAATCAACTAGGATAAGTTGAAGAGTCATAGCTTAAACTGAGAGCTATATGATGACAAAATAATCTGCTTAAAAGTCCAAAAGTCATTATGATTGTTAGTTAGTTTAACTAATAAAGTTTTAAAGGTTATTGTTAAAAACCTGCATTAGAATCCTGTCTATATGATCTTTGTTCCTATGTTTACACCAAAAATTGAAGTTTACCCACTGATATTAGATTTTAAACCCAAGTCTCTGGTAACGACTATCAAAGATTTTGTCAGTTGTGCTAATTGAGACCACAATTGAAATGCTTTTGTTTATATACCCCACCTGCTCTGATCAATTTTTTCCCATTATTTTCGTTTTTCTGTTTTGATCTCTGCTAACCGAAATCGAACCAACGGTATGAATTAATTAAGAGTAGATAATGTAAATTGACTAAATGTCTCATCGATAATTGAGCAGTAGGGCACGAATTGCGCATAACTAATTTTATCCCCGACAATGAAACGTATGAAGCTCTACTTGCTATTGTATCAGGGCCCCTATTATTGCGATTTGTTCACGTTCTTTGTATGTCTTGTTTGCGTAGGGGGAGTTGAATATGCAAACTTCATAAACTTTTTCTATGTGCTCAATTATTCGATTTGAACAAACATATCCATCTGACTTAGGTCCTACTGGAACATTAATTTTGAGCTTTAGAACAAGAAAACAAGTGTATGTCACTGTCACAAGTCTTGTTTTCATCAACTTTGTTTCATTACATGATAATGAATTTTGCCCCTTTTAACGTGTGTGCACACACATCCAAAAATAATAGAATACACCGAAAAGTCTTTATAATAAGAATTTTAACAAGGACCCTTTCTCCAATAGCTATACAAATTAATGTGTAAAATAGATAAATGAAAAACGTATGCATCAGAAATACTGATAAGTGATGTAAAATTACTGTATTATAGGCTTGTTCTTTTCGTTGGAAAATATAGATTTATAAATAGGTGAAGTTGATTGAGATTGGTAAAGGTGGGTATTTTTTTGTTGAATTGGATTGAATTTTTTTTTTGTATGATGAGTAGAAGTTGGTTAAAATAGTGAGAAGTGAGTTGAAGTTGGTTGAAGTGAGTTGAAATTGGTTGAAGTGGGTTGAAGTTGGTATTTTTTTATTGAAATTCGTGAAATGGATTGAAATTGATTGAAATTAGTTGATGTTGGTAAATTTGGATTTACCAACAAAAAGAACAAGGCCTATATGCAAATGCTCAATCACAAGATTATGCATGTAACCGTTATCTTGCCGGATAAGGCCTCCACAAGCACAAAGTAATACTATCATGATGGAAGTTGAACATCGCATGTGAAATTTGCTTTCATCAATTATGTGGTTTCTAAGTTGCTCATAGATTTTCTTCATTATCAAAACTCAAACTCGAAACCTTACTTTTAACAAAAAAACAATTATCGAATCACTTAAACCAATCTATATTATTCATTTTGAGATTTATTGATTCAAGAGAAAATGACTCTTATTCAGAGGTCGAATTCAATTGACATCTTCTCTTATGTAGAGCTATTGCCAAGCTCGTAATTTCTTGATCATGTCCATTTCTAGGGGTAACCTCCATGATTAATTACTGATGTTTACGTATTAAGTTGCGAGAAAGTGCAGGAAGCAATCGTTCTCAAGCCATGCCATGAGAGAGATTATCTACAATCTAATCAAACAGATTTACTTGTTTTTAAGTGTGAGAAAAAAGAGACTATGGGGCCTTGGCCCCTCAATAGCTCCAAAAAAAAAAAAGAGATTATCTATTCACAGGTTTTGATTTTGATGTTGGCGTCATAATTAAATTTTAGATCGAAAAGTAGTTGCAGTCTTTCGCTATGAGAATAGTGTGTTTGATTATTGGTATGTCGTTTAGATATGGTTCGTGACAAGATAAATATAATTCTAATTAAAGTCGATAGTAATTAGGTATTAGTAGTCTTATGTTCTTTTAGATTTATCATAAATATTTATTATTAATATTTAACAACATCAGTATAATTCATCATAATTCAGCATCATTTAATGCAGTTCAACTCAATTTAGTAATGTTCATAAAATTCAGTCTAATTAACTTCTGATGATGTAATTCAGCACATTTCAATAACTTTCGACAACTTCCATTATGTTTCACGAAGTTAACAGTAACCATAGATAAACACCTAATAATAAGTCCAGAAAAACATACACTAAATCTTATTGCTTTTGTGATGTGAACGGTAAATTTAAATGGGATTTAGACCAAGGCACGTGGCATAAGGTTGGAAAATAATTGATTATTAGAGCATTCGTAGCGCCATGTGCAAAACAGGAATGCGGGCTCCACAATGCCATGTGTTGCAACATGAGAGGGGAGGGAGAAAAGTTGCATATGTGGGAGAATGCCTGTGCGCATTACCCCGCGTTGCAACTTTTACATTATTTTAATATGTTTTTTATTTTTTTTGTTTCTGAGTAAGTAAATAATTTTCAAATGATTAAAAAAATAAATTGCGTATTATAAGGTGGGTCCATGACAAATATTTTTATTAGAAGATTAAAATTAGAGTTTCATAGGTTAGAGAAATGATGAAATGTAAGTTTCAAAATTGTAAAACTTTTTCTTATGTTGTAAGTCAGAATTCTAAAAATCAAAATTCTGATTAGGAATGCTCTTAGTATATTCTACTTTCAGTGATGAAAGCGGTGGATTTAGGGGTGCAATTAGGTAGTTCCATCCTAAGGCAAGGTGGCCCCCACAAATGAAAATTATAAATGTCATTATAATCAGTGGCATACATCATCTATAATTTAGGTTGAATTCGACTGCAAATTTGCAGCTCAATTTTAATCTAATCTTAGCCAAATTAAATGTGAAATTTATATTAGTATTAGCTAGAATTTGACCAAGTTGATTCAAATGGGGTTAACAGGTTTCCATATCTTCTAACCTGGTCATTTATGGGTGAATTCACTTGAGTATGTTTCGTTGTTTGGCTAAAATATGGATTAGTCAACCAGGATAAAGTTGAAGAGTCATGACTTAAACTGAGAGCCATATGATGACAAAATAATCTGCTTAAAAGTTCAAAAATCACTATGATTATTTGTTAGTTTAACTAATAAAGTTGTAAAGTTATTGTTAGAAACCTGCATTGGAATCCTGTTTATATGATCTTTGTTCCTAGTTTACATCAAAATTGAAATTTATCCGCTAATATTAGTGTTCAGTACGAGATCATAGTCAAGCCTCATATAACCATCCACATTGGGACATTTTTGTGAGGTCTTATGAGGGAAAAATTGAATGTCTTTGGTGTGAGCTTGGTCTTGATATATAGAGTCTTTAAGTGAGTCTTGTGAGTTGTGAATACCCTAAGAAGAAGAGAGAAGGAAAAAATACTTCTGGAGAAATTAGTAAGACCTGCCTTTTCTCCCCTGTCTCCCTCTCCCTCTCCCTCTCCCTCTCCCTCAAAGAAAATTATTCTCTCCTCTCTCCTGATACTTTTCTATTTTTCTCTCTCCTAATATAATAAGATGAGAAATGTAAGAATCTTGGATGGGAAAGTTGATTAGATTATATGTGGACTGAAGACAGCTGAGATATCTTTTGTTGAATAATTGATGATTTGTAAATTAGGATTAAGTCAAAGACAAGTTGATGAACTATGACAGTCGATACATCCCCTTTATTTATTGTACTATTTTTAGTAATTTTATATAAATCTGTTACTTCAACAGTTATATTTACCAAACATATTTATTTTAAATCGCTAGTTGAACAGCTAGCTCTAACCACTAATAAATTATAATTAATCGTTAGTACTGCTAACAATTAGTGAAATAGTCAACTATTATTAAAATATCTAATTTCACCGAACGCATCCTCAAATTGGATCAAGTTGTACTCATATTGATGGCAGTTTTGAATATTAAACAGGGGTGTCGTGGAGGGATAAGCTCCATTTTTATTGGGGAGGATGCATTTCGAATCTTATTGGATGCACTGCGGGGCCTGTTGGAGAGAGTCGATCTTCCTTTATCAACATATCTTCTTTACTAATTAAGTACTTCCATGAGAAATGGGTGCCAATAAAGTGAAATAATGAATCATTCAACCTTGGAAGTGTTGCTTATGTTATATTTATAAGTGATGTACATGGATAAAATTGTATATAGTAAGTATCTTGTTATTAAGTAGTGTTTATGGATGTTGATCAATGTTTTGCATGTAATATGAAATCTAGGCAAAAATACATAGTATGCTAGCTATAATTAATAATAAGTATCAAACCCAATTTAAATAGATTTAATTTTGAGATATTACTGAAAATTGGTTCAAAAACACAACAAAAAATAATTGATAAAATTTTTGGAAGGCTCTATAAACTTTATTTTTTTAAAAAATAAAAATAATAAGAGATTTAGTTGATAATAGAATAAACTTTTGCCAATTCGTTCCTTTGTATCCATTCTTTAAAAAAAAAAATCTTTGAACTACTTTACAAATGTTTCAAAAAACTAGTCAGTTTTGTATATGACAGTTTCACATAAGAAATATTATAAGATGAACAAGTCTACGACAATCTTTAATAATTTTGAGGATAATTATTTGTTAATTTCTAATAAACTTAAACAATTCATCTCTATAAGACGATTTATATTGAAATTTGTGACAAAAAACCACACCGGCAGGTTCAAGAAATAAAATTAAGAGGATCAAATCATTTTTCCTACCTCATTTTAAATTTTGGTTGATGAGAGTGTATCATTTAAAAAAAAAAAAAAAAAAAAAAGGCCCGCAAGATTGCCACAAACACAAGACGGAAAGTGTGAAGGAAGCAAGGAAATGCAGAAGACAGGGACAGTTCACCGTTCCTCTTCCTCAATGGCAATTCACTAGAACCCTTTTTCCACTGCCTTCAAACCCTTTCACCAATTCAGCAAATTTTCCCAGTTATGGCGATTTATCCTTTTACTTTCTCTCTCTTCAATTCCCACATTCGCCTTATCCCACCCCTTTTCTTCTCAATTTCGAATCACATTCACATTCTCCCTCAATTGGGCAAAAGCGGTGTTGCACAGAGGAGAGAGAAAGTGAGGTATCAACAATGGCGAGAGGGAAAATTCAGATAAAGAGGATTGAGAATCCGACCAACAGGCAGGTCACATATTCAAAAAGGCGAAGTGGGTTGTTCAAGAAAGCTAAGGAACTTACTGTTTTGTGTGATGCCACTGTTTCTATTATCATGTTTTCTAGCAGTAACAAGCTCCATGAATTCCTCAGCCCTGGGGTTTCGTACGTTTGTTTATCTCTTTCTCTTATTGTTTTTCTCCCCCCCCCCTATGGGGATTAGTGTTTTTGGATGTGGGTTTTTTGTGGGTTGATGAATTTCTGGGGTTTTGATGTGCGCAGAATGAAGGAGATTTATGACAGGTATCAGGAGACTACAGGGATTGATATTTGGCTCACTCAATACCAGGTAATGCTATGAACTAATTGGATTTTTGGGTACATTCAGATTGTTTTATGAATTGAATTTATTTACCCCAAAAGAGGGGAAAAATTGCAGAGTGATGACATGTGGGAAAAAAAGGGACGGGGAAGGTTTATTTGAGCAGGGTTTAGGTTTTCCTACACTGGAACTTTGGAGTTGTAGGAGAGGAATTTCTAGTTACTGGCATATTGAGTAAATTTGTATCAAATTGATGGATTCTGTCAAGGGCTAAAACTTGGTGTTCTGATTTGATGTTTGCGTTTTGCTTAATATCACGGGATGATTCTTCACTCAAGCTCGACTCCCGCGTAGCCTAGCATACTTCTCCCTTGCTTGCTTGCTTGGCTTCCACAAGTCTAAGTCAAGCTCAAGCGTACTCGAGAAGGCTTACTAGCAAACTTGAGAGGTCTTGAGTGAAGTTTACGACTTACGAGGCCGCACGGGAGTTGAGTCTGATTGAAAAATCATCCTATGACATTAAGCTCCAGAAGTGCTACTTTATCGATCTAGGGAAGCCTATGTACGTGCCAGGTTGATCTCTAAAATTGTGAGGTTTAACAAGATTTCAAGAGTTTGTGTTGATTTGCAGAGAATGCAGGAAGATCTGCAGAAGTTGAATGAGATAAACAAGGGCCTGCAAAGGCAGATCAGGTAACAAGTACACTTAATCATAGAATCATAATTTAGTTATAGTCGCCAGACCCCGTTTGTGTTATGACATATGTTGCAATCTCATTGGTTTTGGGTGAACTTGGGCAAATTTGATAGGCAGAGAATGGGGGATTGTTTAGAGGACTTGAGCTTTGATCAATTGAGCTGTCTTGAGCAAGATATGGAAAATGCTGTGCAGTTTATTCGACAACGCAAGGTTTAAGATCTCTTTGCTTTGCTTCAGTTGAACTTTTACTTTACTACTACTATTATTATTATTATACCAATCTAATTTCATTTGTTACGCTTGTTGGATGGACTAAACCTGCCAAGCCTTAATTTTGTGTAATTTCATGGAGTCTGGAGATACTATCTTCAGGGATGATCCAAAAGTCAGCAATCGCTGATTATGCCATGCTAACAGTAATTTTCACCCGTATCTACCAGTGTTGAGATATTGAGGCGATTAATTACTAATATGTTGCTGAATATCATCAACTTGGGCGTCTCTCTCGGTCCCACTTATGGCAGAGTCTTTTGTGTTTGGGATGATGGTCACATCTGTGTGGTTGAGAGAAGTGCTTTGATTTAGATAGTATGAAGATTTGTTTCCCTAGGTGTCGAGTGAGAGTCAAAGTAACGACTGGTTATTATGGAGGAGAGACCTAATCAAACTCCAAAATGTCCATGAAGACGTAGGAAAGAGAGATGCATCTACGGAGGGCGATGATTTGGAGTCGAATATGCTAGTTAGAGAGACTTTAGCAGCTTGTCTGGTAGCTTGTAATGACAGCCCCTATGGATTTGGACATTGCATGCTGCAGCCTGGAGGGCATTGTGGAAATCTACGAGGGCCAAGGAATTGAGTTTGGATGCTAGTTTAGAAATAAAGCCGATGAAGTCTAGCAATGTGAGTATATGGCTCAAGCTTCTGGATGCTTGTGCAACATTGAAGTAGCCCCAACGTGATGATGAGCTTCCTAAGTTGCGGGCTCAAACTTCATTAGTTTCATGAAGCGCAGGCGTAGCTGCATGAGGGCTCGCTAAGTTGGGGGCTCAAATTTCATCACCTCAGTTCTCAGAGACTGAGGGAGTCGTGCTCATTTGTGCACCTCTTGTTGAGGCATGATGTGCTATTAATTGATATTATTAGCAAGAATGGCATAGATGAGATGGTAAACCATCAAGGCTTTAAGTGTCACTCAGTTGATACTCACCCTAGACAATTGATGCAATTTTGAGAAAACACACTTAAACAATTGCATCAAATTTCTTCTAATTAAACTCAAATTGAGTGATAATATTAGTTTTAACTCTAATCCTTGAATCACAATTAAGACATCGATAGGTGAGCTTGGAATCCTACCAGAGAAGCTGATTTCTTCAAATCTTTTGCTTATTTCCATTGTTTTAAAAATTTTCTAATTTTTGAACTGAAGAGGATTATAAGAATTATTTACAAGTGAAATTAGAATATTACGAAAATAAAGCTTTAAAGCAAAAATATAGTCTGGCATCCATAAAGCGTGTATCATTTTGCTTTTGGACATTATGGACTTGAGCTCCCCTTGCCCCTTTCAAAAATAAGTCTGAGAGATTCTTGCCACTGTATCTCTAAAATCTCGTAGGATTTATAAACATTACTTTAGGCAATTAATAGGCATTATGATTTTACTGGCACCAACTTTATACATGTTAAAGCATACTTCTAAAATGCCCAAAAAAAGCTATTATAGTGGGACAGCCCATTGTACTGTTTAGAGTTGTTCTATGATACCCTGAGACAATTTGAGGGCTGGTAAGAGTATATAATCACATTTGAGGAATGATGGGGAATTTTATAGGGGGTCTTGACTCTTCAGAGAAGCTTTTCCTTCTACCTGTAAACTATTAAGATGTCTTAAGCATCCCCCTAATGAATTTGAACGTGTATAGTGGTATGCAATACACTTTGAAACACGATCCTCCTGATCTTAAAATACCGGAAATCTGAAACACCATTTAAACTCTCAGAAAGGTCATTAGGTGGTATGCGCTACACTTTGAACTGCCAATAATGGCTGTAAAAGCATTTTGAGGGGTTAGGAGTACATAACAGCCATTTATAATTCATGGTATGCTTCCCAAAAACCACGAAAACCTTGAGTAATAGCCTTCAATTTGGTGGTCATAGGTGGCTCTTACCACTCGTAACACTAAATATCCTAAGACGCTTTAAGTATCTCCTTTGTCTATTTCAATGGGAGCGATGATTTCATTGTCATTTTGAAGCGTGATGCAAAACATCTAAATGGGGCATTGTGGTGGTGTATATTGTATAATGCGTTAAAATTTTTCGAGAGGTCACAAGGAGCACATGGTCGCCATATGATAATTGTGGAGCATTTCTTAAAATCCTGGAAATGTGTATAATAGCCTTCATTTTAGGGGTTCATGCGAGGTTCAACTTTATACATGTCAAGAAAAGAAACAGAAAGTTTTCTGATGTTAAGGGTGTAAGTTTCAGATTTGGGCTGAAGGAGAAAGGAGATTGGCTTTTAGATTGATATATTTAACGAAAACGTACAATGTTTACGACTTACAAGTTGAGAAAACAGATGGTGGCTAGCTTTGTGTTTTTGTTTCTTCTCTTCTGTTGATTCTTGCGCTTTGTTGAAGTAAGATTACCCTTAGCAAATTCAACATTCTGATATTGGTTTGCAGTACAAGGTGATTGCCACTCAGATTGACACTAAAAACAAAAAGGTATGTCTTTTTCCGATTTCTGCTTCGTCATTAAACTCGGTTCTTGTGCTTTATCCTTCTCTCCTCACCTGCTAGATCTGATTCATCTGTTTTCACCTTTATTTGTCCTAGTTGCGAAACGAGCGGGAAATTCATAGAGGTCTCCTCCAAGATTTTGTAAGCATGCCATATTAATCTTATAACTGAAATGTTAAATTTCCTTTTTCTTTCCTGGGCTGATGGCAGAGCCAAGTCTTTTTGCCCAATTCAAGCATGTGGGTTTGGCTAATTTGGCTCAAAAGCTTTATTTGCTCGAGATGAGGTTTTTAGTAGCAGTGTTTGAAAAACTAGTCTTCGACGGTTATTTTTGGGGTTATATCTGATATGGTTGGAAAATTTCTGTAGATATCTGAGGCAAATTGGAGATTGCTTAGCATCTGAAGTATGATGCAACATTCTAAGATTCCATACTAGTATGCTACAATAATAAGGAATAAAATGATAAACTCATCATCAAAAGTACATAGCTTTTCCCGTTTCAAAGGGGAGGGAAGGAGAATATCGACACATTCTAATTGCTAGGCAATCCTTTTTGCAGGATCTTCCCAAGGAGGAACCACCATATGGACTGGTGGATGACGGGGACTACAACCATGTGCTCAGGTATGACAAGAGCTCCCATGTCCTTGCTCTACGGTTGCAGCCATATCCACTTCCACCCAACCTTCATGCCGGAGGAGCTGCAGGAACAGGATCAGGATCCTGTGTTACAACGTACACGTTGCATTGAGTGGCACCAAGTATCACAGTTGTTGAACCTCGGACCTAATTAACGTTTGTGTGAGATGATGAAGTTGGTTCCTAATTTGTGTGAAGTTAAGTAATATGAAAATGTTTCGTTGAATAGAATGTAATGACATATATGCTGCTGTTAATTAATGTCATATCAAAGACAGGATCATACAGGCTGTCTCATATAGCAAGTAGACGCAGGCAAGGTAGTCATATTTATTGGGTAGTCAAGAGGAAGAATATAAAAAGGAAAAGAAAAGCTAAAAAGGAAACAGATTAGCCAAAAGGAGAGAAATGATCCGTGTTTCCCTATTTTTTGATCAAAATATTTTCTAAAATTAGAAAAGAGAAATGATCCGTGTTTCCAGAGTTTTGGATCAAAATACTTTCTAAAATTAGAATTTTTTTCATGAGATAGGTTTATTTAAAGCTTATTATGAGACAAGATTCAAGATGATCTTTAATAAATGTGAGAACAATTAATATTTTGTTCTAAAATACAATGAATTATTAACCATTTACAAATTAAAAGTCTATTTTCATATAAATTATCAACTATTTCAAAACCTCCCATTTAAAAAAAAAAAAAGACACTAATCCCCACTTTGAGTTCTAAAATTTGAAACTATAACTTACTACATCAACCAAAGTTTCATATTTTAAAACTTGTATTCCTACACTCAAACCCATGGAATTTTATTTTGTATCATTCAATAAAAGATTTGTTAGGGACGCATCCCATAACATATGATCTTTTTTTTAACTACCTAATAAATATTTTTTAAAACAAAAAAATCATTAAAACATAATAAAAAGTGAAACTCAGGATGAAATACCAAAGCGTTCCACCATGCGTTCCATGCCATCAATAATGCTGGTTGCAAGCCTGGAGAGTGGAACTTGGGCTCCACTGGAGGAATGCAAATAACAGGTTACAAATTATAGCTGGAAAAGTCTGATTGAACATAATAACTCAACCCTAACCCGATCTGAAGTTATTAAAAGAAATTTGAAATAACACGAATCGAACCAATTTTGGCCCGAAGTTAACAAGATTTTATCATTTAGCTTAAAAACATGTTATTTTTTAATTTTGAATCTAAACTATTTACAAAACTGACATAAAATGAACTAATTTATGAAATTAATTAATCAAATCGCCCCATTATCCAATTAAAAAAAAGGAAAAAGAAAAAGAAAAAGAGCAACGGAAAATTGAAACTTTCCGTTCTGCCGTTTTCGGTCATCCGTTTCGAAACCCACGGAGCGCAAAGGACCATTTCTCTCTCTCTCTCTCTCTCTCTCTCTCTGATCTCCACAGTCTATCCTCATGTGCTCCAAAATTCGGTTTATCACTATCTCTGAAAGCCCGCGCAAATTAGAGAGAGAAAGAGAGAGGTATAGAGAGAGAAAGAGAGCGAATGGGAGCGGTGGTTCCTACCACCACTCCATGGACTACCAAAGACGATCTCTTGCTCAAGAAAGCCCTTGAGGTAATCTTCACCTCCACATTTCTCTTACATAATTCCTCTTCTTTTGCGGAATTTGAGTTAGGTTTGTGTTTAATTTCCATGTTTATGATCGAAGTATTTCACTGCTGATGACCCCCTTTTTTTTAACGAAATTTGTTATCTTTATTTGTGGACGGGGGTTTTGAGGTTTTAGTGGTTTCAACTTTGTACTTGTGACTGAGAAATTAGTTGGTTTGTTGTTGAGATTGAAGAGCATTCAGGAGTCATCATTTTGATTGCTCGGGTTTCGGGTTCAGGGTTTAGGGTTTAGGCATATCTAATTTTGTGTATGCATTGTTGTAGATACTAGCTAGAGAGTGTGATTGCTTTTAAGAGTGATGGTGGGGTTGATGACGGGTCTGATTGGGATTTGGGAGTGCATTACAAAAATTGTGATCGTCCATCTGTTATGGTCGAGAAATTTCGAAACAATATTTTCATGTACTAGTAAGGATCACGTGGGCAAGATGCTGAAATTGCTGATTAAGCGTAATTAGCGAAGTTGAGAGTAGTGATTGTCAAAAACAGTGTGTGACATAACTAGTTGATGTTTTTAAATTTGCTTCTTTTCCCCTCTTTTTTCCATAAAGATCCAAATGGAAATAGCCACTCTTTTTTTTAAAAAAAAAAAACCCCTTATTTAAGATGGAAAAAAGCCCAAATTAACAACTTAATAATAAATACAAAAACAATAAAATACAAAAAGCTCCTCCTAACTAACAAGTAAAAAAGAAAATCTAAAATCTGCTTAAAAGGAAAAAAAAATCCAACATAACTAATCTTTTTTTAAACAAAAATCTGAAACATAATTTATCCAAAATGCCAACCACACATGGAAATTTACATTTGTGCCATTACTATTCATTTGAATAAATAAAAAATTATTCGCCTTTGGATTCAAAATGTGGCCATTCCTCGATGAAACGACTGCATCGTAAAGCTCTTTAAGTTGAGCGCTCTGTGCTTTCACCAGGCAACAACCGCAATATACAACTCGATTGCCACAATAGAGCGATTTTTCCATACCACGATTGAATCCGCATTTTGAATCCTTGTGTATAAGGATGTGATGCTTATATGCTTATGTCTTTCCTCTCTGTTTAGCTGTTATGTATGAGATACAGACACTGTAACAGTGAAGGGGGTTTGCATCATAAGATTTACTATTTGAATGCAGTGATTTTCAGTTGAAGCATCATAGGCTTCAGTACTTTACCTGTGTATCTGGAAAAACTGCCTGCTAGCATTCCGTCTTCGGTTCCGTTGCGATGAATCCTTCAGAAGTCAGAACTCATGCTTTTTACATAGTTGTGGATTAGTGCTCATGTAGAAGAAAGCCGGTTTAGAATGAAAATGGAAAATATGTAATTGTGTACTGGACTCGAGTGACCTAAACTACACCCCAGCGGAGACTGAAACAGGACCATCTGATTTTGACCCAAATATGTATTGAATGGATCCAAACCAATACCATCACAAAATGCTCAGAACACTTGGTTACATGTTCAAGATAGCTTACGGGACCAATTGATAGTAGATCTAACCTGTCATTGCATTACCTCACCTCAAATTTCATTAAGCTGATCTCCATTCTACCTGAAATTAAGCTGGTCTGAATCCAAGATGAACAGCCCATTGGCCAAGTCTTTGATCTTAATTGGCTATGATGATCTGTTATGCTGTTTACTGGGATATTTGTAAGCTAGTTATCCATTTTTCGTAGTTGTTGGCTTATTAATGTGATGTCTTGTAAAATGATTTTACTTCCTGCAATTGACTCAGATTCCTTGATGTTCAACATTTGTTTGCTGCAGTATCATGGCATGATCAAGAGAGAAAAACTGATAACAGTGGTCCCATGTCCTCTGAAAATCCCCGAAATCTCCTTTCGTAGATGTCTTTAAAATTTTCTGAAATTTCTTTACTCTGGAAAGAGATGGCCTATAGAAAGAAAGTAGATAAATAACATAACAATGTGCCATGCTCCTTTAAGCATAGGACAAGCTAGCGATTCTTATAATATTAGTGGAAGTGAAGCTCCTGGTGTGAATACCATGCTTCCGGATTGGGTGGCAGACCAATTTGGGCTACAAGATACTAGTTTGCATGATTTGAATGTTTATCCTCAGGTCACGCGGAATGAAGCTCTGCCATGTGGTGTTGGTGCATTTCCAAGTGAACAACTTAACAGTCTTGAAGATTGTATTGAGAAAAACAGTGCACAAAAGGGGATCCCTCTAGAGGATAGCATAGCATTGACTGGGAATTGCACAAGACATGGGGCAAATGGATCCATCAAAAGAATCGCCAAAAGTTCGTTAAATTTTCCCAGCTATTGAGTCAAACCCAGTGTCTAATGGCAAAGATACTACGTCCTCCAATTATGGAAGAAATACAGTCCTGAATTCACCTGTTCCTGACTGCAAAACTTCATTCAACCCCACGCCTGATTGGGAAGAAATTGAGGGTGTTTCAGTGCAAGGATTGCCTGATGACGTCAACCATATGCAGGATACGTCCACACCATCTGCAATGCCTGATTGGGAAGAAATTGAGGGCGTTTCAGTACAAGGATTGGCTGATGACGTTAACCATATGCAGGATACATCCTCACCCCCTGCAATGCCTGGTTGGGAAGAAATTGGGGTGTTTCAGTACAAGGATTGCCTGATGATGTCAACACAAAGGAAACAATGTCCTGACAGGGGAGCCATTTAGCATTTCTGATGGTGGTGATGCTGGTAAGGGAACGTCTGATTGCAATGTTATCAACATGGGTGACAATCATATGTTGTGTGATGAAATGAACAATGTAACAGATTGAACAGATGGTTACTTTGTGGAGTTAGTTGATACTCTCTTTGACTTCGATAATGAGGAGATGCATGAGGATGCTATTGATAAGTCATATCTTGATGGTCTGCATTCTCTTTTATTGAATTCACCCTATGATGCTGATGATTAAATGCCAAAAGTTCGTGAAACAGAAGAACCAGCATATGTCAAAGAATGCTTTTGACACTCGGTATGTGGTTGATAGTGTCTACACTACTTATCTGACTTGTTCACTCTTCCTGAATTGGTTAGGTCTTACTAGGAAGACAAATAGATGGTGTTGCTGTTGATATTGACTTGGGAATGGAAGGTCGTGCAAACATGATATCAAGGCATCAGGTTAGATTTTGATGCCAATGTCTTGTGATACGAGTGACTCTATCCTTTTGCATTATTGATCATCCTTGTCCAATTCAATCGTGGTACTTAGCTCTTGTGAAATTCACATTCAAAATCCGAACTCATACCCTGAAGGTCCACCTATGGGGGGAGGAGGTGGTTAGATGTACCCTATTTTCCAAGTTGGGAAAAAGTTGCCTACAAGAGACTTATCCAGATGTCCAGATGGTGGGATGTAGTTCTCGCAAAGTGCTTACTCTTATTTTTTGTGTATATGCGGCTATGCGCAAGCACTGAGGCATTGATGGGAATGGGGTTAATTCCTGCTATGAAAATGGGTGCCAAGTATCTTGTCATTGATCGCCATGCCTTGGAAACTAAGGAACTCTGTCAATTCTTCATATTTTTTTGGCTGATCAATTCTTCATATTAATACTCTGTGCAATCAAATGATAAAATAAGATATGTAATGTCTATTATTCCCAAATCCTAAATGATGACTAACACTTATTACCACGTCTGTGGCCATATAGCTCATCAATAGATCACGGTTTGTGTGATGCCCAGATGCATTTTGAGCGTATAGTGTTTTTCTTCCCTCTTGTATGCTTTTCAGCACTTGAAATAGAGGACAATTTTGCCTCTATGTTTTACAGAAGTGCACAGAAGGTAGATTCTTGCAATTTCTTTGAGTCACCTATAGGATGTGATTCTGGTGGAGTTTTGTGCGGTTACAGCTGGTTGCTTTGCTCCATGTGTTATTTCATCTTTCTCCTCTTGATACTAACACTACTCTTCCATTGGGGAGAAATAAAAAGGAGAGGCATTTTAAAACCGTAGAAATGATATAGCTTACAAATTAACATCATAGCTCTGTGATCTGTTTGTTTGATTCCTCCAGATAAGTCCATCTTGGCCCTGGAGCCTTGGACTTCTTGGAATGGTAAATTCTGCAGTAGCTTGCCCTTATTGAATTTGTCATATGTCCATCTTGGGAGCCACTCTTGGCTATCTTTACTAAGCTTGGCATCAAAGTTTCTTCGCCTTCCAACATTCTCGGAAAGAAGCATACCATAACTATGCACATCACATTTGTTTGTAACAGGGTAGGGCGTCCACATCTCAGGAGTTGCATATCCAGGTGTCCCTCTGTAACCCGACGTGGAAACATGTTCTGTTTTGATTGCAAAGCATTGCTAGCCCAAAATCGGCAGCCTTTGGGATCAGGTTTGCATCAAGTACATTTCTGGTTTTATGTCATAGTGAATGACTATTTGTTGGCGCTCGTGCAAATATGCAGTCCCCTTGGCAGTTCCAATGGCTATGTCCTGTAGTTTCGCCCAGTCAATAGACTGGTTTAGCTCACTAAATAATACTTAGTGGAGTGATCCGAAGTCCATGTACTCATAGACTATACCAGATAGATTAGCTCAGTCTGTAGAAGTGAACTCGATACTTTTGCGTAAATATTCACTTACTGGCTGTTTATCAGTTCTGCGTTCAGCATTACTGCCTATGTGTGAAGTACCCACTTTTTCCTTTTTTTCCTGATCCTGTACTGTAACTTTCCAGTCATCACTTTTTATATGGCATGTTTGTGGCTTTTACAACTGATTTCTTTCCTTCTCTTTCTTTCTTCAATCACCAGGCAATTATCAAGATGGATGAGCATGGAACTTTTTATATGAAGAATCTTGGCAAGCTCCCAATCTATGTGGGTGAACATGAAATATCCAAAGGCAAATGCCTGTCTTCACTCATATTGCTTAATTCAGGTATGTGTTTACAGAATGTGCGTGGATTCACTCAAAGTTCCATTATTCAGCTAACCATGGACCACCGTGTAAGTACAGAGTGTTCCTCAGGGTTGAGCAGTTCATTTTAACAGTACCTTTTATTCTCATTATCTTACTCAAAGTTCCATGATTCGGTTAACCATGGACCATGTCTGTGTAATTACAGATTGTTCCTCAGGGTCAAATAATTCATTTATCAGTACTTTTAATTCACAGTAAAACATATCCAACCTGAGCAAATGCATCACGTGACTGCATACCGCTGACCCGCCCCCCCCCCCGGGAAAAAGAAGAGATTTTTGGACTTCAGTAATCCCAACCTTTGTGTATCGGATTTGAATAATATGCCTTTTAAAGTGCCCTTAGCATGCCAAACTTTGAGGATATCTAACGTCGTTATACCACCAACTCCACCACCAAGTCAAATTAATTTTGATGTGCTAATTTGATGTTGTGGTTCTTTTACTGTTTACATATGGTGCTTATATTGTCCCGTCATTCTTTCATATCACCTTTCACATGCAATAGATGAGTCACTACATCATCATATCATTTGTACCGCCATCAACTTCTAGTCATAGGCACTTTTCTCACCAATTTGACATGATGTAGTTTAGTTATCACTTGTGATAATATATTTTTGTTTACTTTTCAAGCTCTACCGTCCATGTCTAATGAATAAGCTCCCATGCCAGAAAATTTGCAAGTCAAATTGTTGGACTTAATGGTGGTATGATGACATTAAATACCTTTAAAGTTCGACATGGTGAGAGCCAACTGTGAAAGTCGGATTATTCCTGGCCGATGCTCTTAGAGTTGGGATTATTGGCGTCCAAAAACCTCAATCAAAAAACAATGCCCTGAGTAGGACCTTGGATATTGGTTTACGTTGACATATTTTTTTTTGTTATCTGAAAAGTGAAACACAAGTATTGCATTTATCTTGAAAGGAGCAATAGTATTGGGTTGACTTCTACTGTAGAGTTTCGCTGAGTAATATCATATTGAAGTGTCTTCAGATATGTTTATCTGGCTTTTGATTATAACATTATTCTAGAATTACACGCACGTGCATAGACACATTTCTGTCATGGCATTGCTGGACTCATCTTGATTTCTTCTACTTTTTATTTACAATTTTTTCTGCAATTGCAGTAGAAGATGGTTTATTATTACAGCAACATGCAAATATCAGCTCAAAAATTCCATGATGTTGGTTCTATCTTGCAGATTAGGGGAATGTCGTTCATGTTTGCGTCGGGGAAGGCGCGTGTGAAGCAGTATCTGAGCAATGGTGCCCGAAAATCTTAGGCAAAGGTGCTCAGCTTTTTATGATTCAGACAACCACAGCCACATGAGGTGCCCATTTTACGCTACATATGAGCATGTCTAGGGTCTGCTCATTGTATATATTATCTAACCTGACAGGGGTACGTAAGTAGGTAAGTAGGAGTGACAGTGATGTTTAGGAGTAGCCTAAGTTTGAAATTGCATGCTAACTTGGTAACTAGTAGGAATTACTTAGGTCTACACACGTCCCTGCATCTCTTCAACTCAATGAAACCCTATTTTGCTGCTTCAGCCCCCCCCCCCCAGTGCCCAATTCGCACGGTTGTGAAGAGAAATGCAAAAAAGAGAAAAGGGCAGTGCCAGTTTGGGCTGGCACGGAAGCTGTCGAGTTTTGGCCTAGGGCTAGCAACTAGGTTAGCTCGGTGGATCTGAGGTCCGACTGGTCTCAGCTGGTTTGGTATGAGTGGAATTTGACTGGATGATACCGAAGATGAGACCGAGCATATGATAGCTTTCGGAGTACAAGTACAATGGGGTGTTGTCTCGAAGATGAAATCCTTGTAAATTATTAGTAGCAGTAATGATATCGTATGGAGGATATTAAATAACACCATCTGCTTGCAGTGGTACTCTCTCTATGTGCTTCATTGATTATTTGTGAAAAATATAATATTTCAATCAAAATGGACCAATGAGGCGGCCTTTTTTTTTTTTAATTTTTAAAAAAGGGTTCAGCTTCACATACTGAACCTTCAACCTTAACGCATACAAATATGTAATGAACTTGATATGGCATCTTCTTGTGTTCATTTATCGTTAGTGAATTTGATCTTGTAGCTCCAAAATGCACTCCATTTTAGTTATTATATCGACGTTCGTCTATGGCCTCGTTCATATCAATAGGGATGATAATTCCTATTGTAAACCTTTATATTTACCCTCAATAATTTAGGAAAATCCCTAATTTTTTTGTAGTTAATTATTACCTGAATTACGATACGATAAAGTAGAGTTAAATGCCACTATGTAAGTCTGTCATATGGTAAAATACTAGCTAACTAGCTAGCTAGAACAAAACATATACATTCAGACACAGTGCACAACTGCGATTTGAACTCAGAGCAACTGCTGGCCTGCCTTAGCCATTATTGACTAGGATGAAGCATGAGCTGAGGGAACTCAATACTGTAGTGTCAATCGTGCACGATGAGTATGATGCGGGCAACCATATTCGCGAATCTCCAGTATGCGAGTGGCAGTCGATGGTAGCCTGCTGGTAGTACCTCAGTCTCGAAGAGAATCTCGATCTCATCCCTGTCAGGCGGAATATCATCATCATCGAAGAAACGAGCATAGAAGGTATTGAGGACATCGTTGGTGAGGCCTTCCACACAGTCATGTTCGTCGATATGTATCTTGAAGAGGACCACGCGTTCTCCAGTCTCGGGGTCTTGTTCAAGCACATCCACTAACCTGGGGAAAAAATTATATGTTTTGATTAAGTGTTTTGCAATATAAACAGGCTCAGAGATCATATAGAAATGAAATGAAATAGTATAGTATATTATATGGTCAGCATTAAATTAGTGAAATGATGTGAACTGGTGGTACTGTTTTAGGTTGCCTGCCACTGTCATCAGCCATGGGAGCAAGATCAAACAGCAACGAAATCAAGTGAGAACTTTTTAAAACAACACAGGGTGAAATTTTTTTTTTTTTTTTGGGGGGGGGGGGGGGGGGTGCGCGCCTATTTATAGCTGTTGCTTGTTGTTGATATGTATTGATCATGTATTTTGTATGAATGAAAATGGTGGGTTCGAGCGAGGTGGAAAAATATTTAAGAGATTAAGGTAATAATTTATTTGGGGAAAATTTTTAGACATTTATTAAATTTTTCTTTGAGATTACTACGAATACCTAGAATAACTAATGATAAAACTATGAGCTTTGAAGCCACAAAAAAGAAAAGTGAAAAAGTGTCTTATAAAAATTGTCATTAGTAAAAATCATGTACTGGGTATTGATTTTTAATTTTTTATTTTTTAAAAAAGGGATGTGGATGGAGAAACTATAATTGCACACGTGGTAAGTTAAAGTTAATTAATAGATAAAATTAAAAAATGTGAATGTAGTAAACGTTGGACATCTCAAGTGTTAATATAAGACATGTATAGAAATATGACTAATAAGTAGACAAAAATTAGTTGTATTCTACTTGAAATCAAATTGAAATCCTTCAAAAATTTTGGATTTGATACAATCCTTTCAACTCAAACTCAAGATAAACCAAACTTGAAAATTCTGCAGATTAACTAGCGAACCTAAACCGAACACATTCTAAGGAGTAACTAATCTTTAACCATGGCGTTTATATCATAGTGAAAAGTTTTATTGATCCCTTCAATAATCTCTTTAGTACTTACAATTGCTATATTGTTTCATCAACTACAAATAATTTTTTAGATAATAAAAAAAGGGTCTCCAAATATGTTGGATTAGCTTGAAATCCATAAAATCAAAATATATTCATCTCTATTTTACTATATCTTGAATTATATCTAATCTATGTTTTATCCTGATTTCAATTACATCCAACTCGTATTTTCCTCTGAACAACTAGTCTAAGTTAGGGGATCCCCCCCCCCCCCCCCCCCAAAAAAAAGAAAAGACTTAACTTAAAAACCTATTAACTAAATAAATTTTCAAAAAAAATAAATCAGTTCGATCAACCAAACCGGAAAAAAATTTTAGTTTTCATTTCGGTTACAGTTCGGATAGTTTAAAAGTTCGGTTAACCAAATCGAAATTAATTTTTTTAAAAAAATTTAAACATAGAAAATGTAAACTCTAGATAAGAAAGTACACTTTTTATTAGTGAATGGTAACTGAAATTTAATTTTTTATAAAAAACTTTTAAACATAAAAAATAAGAAAATTTAGGTAAAAATGTATACTTTTTAATTATATGTGGACGGTTAACCGGTAACCGGGTTTTGGATGAACTGAAATTTTTGATTAACCGATTCAATTCAATTATAGTTCTAAATTTTTTTAAGCCAAAAACCGGTTACTCAATTCTTGATTAATTAAAACCTCGGTTAATCGATTTTGTACACACCAACTCTAGGTGAAACATACGTATGGTGAATCTTGAATCTTATTTTGGATTTGTGCAAGTATTGAACATGAGATATACGTGAAGCCCAACAGCCAATAAAGAACTGAACCCAATAAAAGGCAGCCAATAAAGAAGCGCCAACGTTAATTAATTTGTTCCACTTTTTACTAACTGATTCACTCAGGAGAGCCGTTAAGGTGGCCCCGATTACATGCTTTCAAAATTACCAGTTGCCAAGCAACTATGCAAGTTTCATGACTACCCAATATTGGGTTGGAGGTTGAAAAAATTCAAGACACTAAAGAAAACTATGAATTAATGAATACTCTAACAAGAAATCCTAAAATGATGATATTATAACAAATGGGAAAAAAACGGTGAAAAAAGATCGTGTTAAGAATTAAAGAAATTATCACTAATAAAAATCATAAATTAATAAGTAATTGTTTTAAAAATGAAATATGAATAGGGTAAAATTATAAACGTGCATTGTCTAGTCTAAATGTGTCAAGTGTTGATCTAAGAGATGGGTAGAACATGGGTATAGTCATTTTATTTGTGATATGGGTATTGATATAAGAGACGGATAAAATTATAAACGGTCTGGTTGCTCTTCCACTCATACATCCATTCTAAGTGCTTATATGTACTAAGATTTGAATGTTGTCCAAAGTGGATGAAAATAATGTGCCACTTGTGCTGCAAACACTTGGGCAATTGGCTCATTGTTGATTGGTTATCAATATGATATGAGAGGTGAAGCTACACTGTGTTACCTTCAGTATTGATATAAAAGTTAAAGATCTTTCTTAGTAAACAGCTGTTAGTTGTTCGTTGTTAGATATTCGTATCATTTGTTTCTATTGGTTGATCAATAACTGTTCGTTGTTAGTTGTTTATTGTTAGTTGATTGCATGTGCACTTTGTAAAAAAGTGTTCAGTGAAATGGATTGTTTATGTAAAAGTTGTTTGATAAAGTTTCTTTTTTATCGTGTTTCTCTAGTTTATTATTTATTAGCACGTGATTTGTATTCTTTACTTGCACAATTTTCTTCAATTTATGAATTAATATTCATGTAACATGTACAATAACGTTTATTCAGAAAGTCTTGTTTTGTTACTTAATTGTACTTAATTTTTTATCTAATCTTCTTTTCAATACTACGAAGTGAAATTTACACAGCATCCACTATCCTTAACATTATTTTGCTTTTTATTTTATTATTAATATATTTGTATTTTTCAATGTGAGGCAAAATTAATGTAATATTCAAGATACCCGTTATCTAAAATTAATTGACATAAATAATTTAATCTTTTTACTGGAAATAAAAATTGATGTACTTTAGGTCAACCTTTAGGCATTTTGGTAATTTGAAAACCAAAATCAAAAAAATAATTCCAAAAAGTTACTTGGTTTAAATTTTTGAGGACTAGCTTTTTGGGACCAAAAAGTTATTTCAAATAGCTAATACCAAATATCTAAAGTAGCTATTTCACTTAATCAAACAGTCAAAATGCTCCAAAACATCAATTTTGATAAAAAAACATGCCTAATGTAAGTTCAGTGATCATTGTATCAAATACTTAGTACTAAAGTTTAGTGATTTTTCAAACCTTTTTAAATTTTAGCAAATTTTTTTGATAGAAAATTTTAATGTTCCTACTATTTGAATAAAATTTGAATAATTTTTCAAATTCTCTCTTTAAAAATAAAATCAACCTAGGAAAAGATATATAAAAATAAATTATCAAGAAAAAAGGTAAAGAAAAAGAAAAAGAGAAGCTGAAAAGGAAACAAATTATCAAGAAAGGGGGGAAACTGGAAACGATCCGTATCTTCGTATGTCCCGGTCAAAACACTTTCCAAAATATCCCGGGGAAATAAAAAAGAAAAAAGAAAAAAGAAAAAAGGTGAGTTTAGTTTAACTTCAGTTACGTGGGAAAAATAAAAAATAAAAAATAAAAAAATATCAACAAATCGAAACGGGAAATTTAAAATTTCCGTTCCGCCGTTTTCGGAGAACAGTTTCATCTTTTTCTCTCTCCTTCGCCACCGTTCTCCCCTGCCTCCCTCTTCTGATCACTATCCCGCGAAAACTAGTGAGAGAAAGAGAGAGAGAGAGAGAGAATGGGAGCGGTAGGCCCTGTCACTCCATGGAGTACCAACGACGATCTCTTGCTTAAGAAAGCACTTGAGGTAATTTTCACTTCCACATTCCTCTTTTTTTTGGGCCGAAATTGAATTAGGGTTGTGTCTAATTTCCATGTTTTAGTCGAAATCTTTCACTGTTGATGACCTTTTGTTTTATGAAATTTGTAATCTTTATTTGTCGACGTGATTTTTGAGGTTTTAGGGGTTTCAATTTCGCCAATGTACTTCTGACCAAGAAATTAGTTGGTTAGTCGTCGTTTGCAGTGCTAGGGTTTAGGGTTTATGGTAACTAGAGAGTGTGATTGTGTGTCAGAATTTCAAGGGCTGAGCAATCTTCTGAAGACTGGTTTCAGTGATCATTAGTCATGATCGGGTTTCCGGGTTGGGGATGGGCTCGGCTGGGACTTGGGAGTGCATTTAAAAAATTGGAAACAACATTTTGATATATGTCTCTAAAAGTTGTCATAGACCTTGATCCGGAAAAGAAAAGAAAAAAAGGGTTGCAGTATAGTACACTACCTGTGCTAGTTGATATTATTGACGGGTCTTTTTTCTTTTTCTTGGTTACATTTTCAGGACGGTGCTTCCTTGGAATCACTCGCTAAGGGTGCCGTTCAATTCTCTCGTAGATTTACAATTACGGAATTGCAGGATAGGTGGAATTCTCTTCTCTATGATTTAAACACCTCTATAGAAGCTTCAGTGCGAATGATAGAGTTTGAGCGTTCTGCATTCAAGCGTACATCAAAATTGAAGAGACCTGACCATTCAAAATCAAAAGAAGATCATTGTGGCACTGGAAAAAGGAAAGCTGATAGCGTCCGTAAATGCTACTATGCTATGCGGAAAAGAATGCGCAGTGAGCCACTTAACCGAGGCAATATAAGCTTTCCGGGTGATTCTTACAATATTAGTGGAAGTGAAGCTCCCAGTGTGAACAACATGCTTCTGGATCAACTAGCAAACCATTTTGGACTTGAAGATACTAGTTTTGATCATTTGAATGTTTTTCCCCAGGTCATGAGAAATAAAGCTCCGCTGTGTGGTGTTGGTGAATTTGCAAATGGACAGCCAAACAGACTTGAAGATTCTATTGAGCAAAACAGTGTACAAAATGAAATCCCTCTAGGGCATAGCATGCTTGTGGCTGGGAATTGTACAAGACTTGGGCAGATGGATCCGTCAAAGAAACTGGGAGAAGGTCGTCACATTTTTCAAGCTGTTGAGGCCAACCTGGTGTCTAGTAGCGAAGGTATCATGTCCCCCGATTTTGGAGGAAATACAATCTTGAATTCACCTGGCACTTATCGTGAGACTTCATTCAGCCCCATGCATTATACATCCACACCACCTGCAATGCCTGATTGGAAGGAAACTAAGGATGTTTCAGTGCAAGGATTGCCTGATGATGTCAACATTAAAGGAAACAATGTCCTGACAAGGGAGACCTTTAGCATTACTGATGGTGGTGGTGCTGGTGAAGGAACATCTGAATGCAATGTTATAAGCTTGGAACACAATCACATGTCATTTGATGAAATGAAAATTTCAACAGATCGCACAGAGGGTTACTTTGGGGAGTTAACTGATACTCTGTTTGACTTCACTAATGAGGAGATACTCGAAGATGCTATTGATAAGTCATATCTTGATGGTCTGAGTTCACTTTTATTGAACTCACCTTATGACGCTAATGACGAAATGCCGAAAACTCCTGAAACAAAAGAACCAGTTGTGCCAGTTACATATCCTGATATAGTCAGCACAGATCTAGAGGAAAAGATTGGTATTGGAGACAGTCATTTGGGTATGCATGAATGTACTTCAGAGAATCAATATCCAATATCAGCATCAATTCGCAGCCCTCAGTTTCCGGAATGTTGTGATGGTGTTATTTGCTGCACATTGAATACTGAGGATCCAGAAGTTCCTTGTAATGATCATATTGTTTTTCCTAGTAAGCCGCGACCAGCATTGGGCCATAGAAGAATTCGAAATGAGGCTCATAAACCGGTGCGATCTAGTAAGGATGACAATGTCCATCAAGCTAGTGAGAAAGGCACAGTGAGAACAGAGCCAAAGCAATTTGGAGAATCTAATTCAACTTCTCATATGCAATTTCCCAAAATACAATTGAACCATAAAGTTGATGAGTTCGGGGTAAAATTTGAGACATCTGGAGTTGAATTACTGAATCGTGCCAAGAGTCCTAGACCCAATAGTGAAAGGCCATGTCATAGCAGTCTGCCTATAAAGAAGGAATCTTCAGAGCTTTTACTGGTTGGAGAATCTGGTAGTTGTGTGGTTGATAAGTCATGTCATGTTTCAGATTCAGGCCATCTACAGTCTGTTGCTGGTGGAATTAATCAGGAAAGCCAGGAAATGCTGACTTTTAGAGATCAGGGATGTTCTGGTGCAGACCTTATGGCCACAGAACTTGGAGGAGAGCTAGTATTATCAGATGGATCTGAGGAACAATATTCTGAGAGTGATACAGACATTCCTTCTTTTTCCGATGTTGAAGCGATGGTACTCCTAGTACTATGCAGTGAGCTTGTTAGCAAATGTTACTGTGACAAATGCATCTGCCACAGCTTTCTCTGATCACTTGACTTGTTGCCGCAGATACTTGATATGGACTTGGAACCTGATGATGGGGACTCTTTATGTAATGGGGATGGTAACCTACTCATTTACCCGGGTCATTTGCTTCTCCATTTGTTTGGCTCAAATTTGCTCCTATTTTGGTTATCAGCAGATCTTGATTGCAAAGTCATGTTTACTGCTTACCATTTTATCAGCGAGTAGCACGGGTTATTTATGCATTATGCAATGGTAATCTGTAATCTTTGATGATGCGGTGATAACATGTGCTAAGGCCTAGACGTTTCTTCCTCCTTTTGTTTGAGTATCATTGTTGAAGAGCCTTCTGAATTCAGGTTATCGTGTCCTCTCTGGACCTAGTGTGGCATCAAAATTTAAGCATATTAAAGTTATACGATTTTACTTTTTCTTACCTTCCAATTTTGAGGCAATTGCAAATTCAAGTGTCCCTACACGACTTTGTTTCTTTCATAACAGGCCTCCCAGTGATTGGCATCTGGGCTTTTTGTTCAAAAAGAAAAAGAAAAGGGGGGGGGGGGATCGTTAAGCCTTTGAAATTTGGATGTTTTTTTTTTCTTGTTTGTGGGGTGAATTTATGTGAAGTCTTCCTTCAATAATTTTCTTACTGAGGTTTTAAGCCGAAATTTGTTCCCTACAATTTTATTTTTTTATTGGTTTGTTTTACTGGGTCTCATAGAATCAGCCTTCTAGCAAAGGCAAGATTGCTTACGTCTAGATTTCCCTAGACCTTACTTAGGTGGGATCCACATCTAGAGTTGTGGTTGTTGTAACCTATGTGCAGCACCATGATTATCTATTTATTTATTTATTTATTTATTTATTTATTTGTATCTGGTTTGGACCTTATGTTGCTTCTTTCAATTTCAGTTTCAAAATATCAGAACGAGGATGCTAGGGCAATCATTAGGTTGGAACAGCATGCTGATTCCTGCATGCAGAGACACATTGCAAGACATGGGGCATTAGCAATGTTGTCTCGTGGGCATTCAAAGTACTATATCAAGAAGCCTGAGGTACTTGAGCTGTAATATGTTCCTGTTGCTTATCTTTATCATTTATGACATGCTTTTGACACCCAGTATCTGGCTGACAGCTTTCTACACTACCTATTTGGCTTGGTCACTCATATAACTTGCTTGAATTGGTTAGGTCTTGCTCGGAAGAGGAACAGATGGGGTTGCTGTTGATATTGACTTGGGGAGGGAAGGCTGTGCAAACTTGATATCAAGGTGTCAGGTGAGACTTTTTGATACCAGCATCTTGTAGTTCTAGTGACTCTATGCACATTCGGATCCAAACACATACCTTGAAGTCCCACCTATGGGGGAGGGGGTACTTAGATATACTAACCTTGCCCCTGAATTATTGAGAGTCTGTCCTTTACACCCTAGATTTAAACCGTTGATCACCTCTATCAGCAGAAAAATATGTAGAGGATAGCTCAGCAAGGCATTTGTTTTAGTCCCTTATTATCCAAGCTTTTGGGTTGGGGGGGGGGGGGATTGCCTATAGTTATACTTACCCTGCTAACCAGAAGGTGGGATTTAGTTCTCGTGAAGTGATTGATCTTTTTGTTGTGTACGCGTGCGCTGTGTGAAGCATTGATCGGAATAGGAACAATTACACCTTATTGTAGATCAGTATACTGCAATGGAATGGAAACATAAGAAACTATGTAGATTCTAAATAATATACTCTGCGAAATTTAATGATCAAATAAAATATCTAGTGTCTGTTATTCTTAAATCTTAACTGAAGAGTAATAATTACTAACATGTATTCGGCCATATAGCTCATCAATTTGTGTGATGCCCATACGGCCATGTCTATTTGAGCATACAGTGTCATTCTGCCATTTTTTAACCTTTTTCACCACATGGACAACTGTGCCTTTATAGTTCATAGAAACAGGAAATACAGGGAGCGGGATATGAAGTACAAATGTTGTTGTTGTTGGGCGGAGCAGCACCTCCCTTATGATCAGATTAGAGAAGCAACACACTGGGAAAGGCTGTCCTAATTTGATACAACCTGATTTTGATCAACACGTACATTAGCCAAATGATCGGCCACACTATTAGATTCTGAGTAGCATTGGGTCAGCTTGACAATGCATTCTTCTTAAAACTGAAGAGCTATTTTCAGAGAGAAGTCCTGGACTAGCTACTGAACTAGTTCATTGGGGGAACAAACTATAAGCTGGAGAAGTCTGTCGACTGGCTTGATTCACCACTTGAGAATGATAGTTAGGAGTTAGACTTTCCTGTGTTGTTAGATTTGGTGCAAAGGGCGATCTTTCGCTGGTAAGAGTTTGCAATTGGAGCTCGACTTGTTGCCCTTCTGAAACAGTTGATTGAGGGCTCTGATTAGCTCATAGTGCAGTTGAGAAGATGCAAGATCAATTCTGTGTTTACTCTAGTTTTCATTTGATACTGATTTGATGTTCAAGCCTCTGTGGCTGATGCGATTGACGACATGCTGTAGCTAGTAGGTTCCTGCAATTTGTCTCTTCCCTTGGTACCATATTTCTCAATTCTCACCTTGATACCAACGGTGCTCTTGCTTTTGGGAGAAAGAAAAAAGGACAATATTTAAGACAATATAAATGAATCGACTGCAAGAGTTAGCTCAATTGCAGAATGAACTCAACTATTGTCTAAAAGTTCTCTGTCTGGCCGTTCATTAGTTCTACATTCAGCATTATTGGCAGTGTGAGAAGTACCCACTTTTTGCTTTTCACTTTGCCTTACCCTGTGCAAGACTGTGCAGCCATCACCTTTGATATGGCATCCTTGTGCTTCTTACAACTGATTTCTTTTCTTATCAATCCCGCCCCCCCCCCCCCAAAAAAAACCCCCCTTTTGGATGACCAGGCAGTTATAAAGATGGACAAAGATGGAACCTTTTATATGAAGAATCTTGGCAGGCGCTCAATCTATGTCAATGGCCAGAAGGTACAGAGGGAAGCATGTGTCATTCTTCCCTCACTTTGCTCGATTAAGGTGTGTAATTACAGAATGTGCATTGGATTCACTTAAAGTTCACTGTTCAATTAGCCATTGCCAGGTCTGTACTTATGGAATGTTCCTTGGCAGAAGAACAATAGGATTTACAGACACTACCCTGTGGAAAATATTCCTTGACATCGTCAAGGTCATGTAATTCTTTTTGACAGTACCTTTTACTTACGTCAAAGCATAGATGGGCAAATGCATAATGTGACTGCATACATCTGATGCCCAACCCCCCCCCCCCCCAAAAAAAAAGGAGTCAAAGCTCCCCCGGGGAGGACCTTAGATGATGCTGTGTGCATGGGTTATGATATACTAATATTTTGTCTGTCATCTGAAAAGAGAAAACAAAAGGACTGCATTAATTTTATGGAGCAACAGTTTGAGTTATTTCTGGTTTAGGGTTTCTATAAATAATGTCATATTAATACTACTATCATATTAGTACAAGAAATTGCATAATCGGTTCAAAAGTTCTCATGATGTTGGTTCTATCTGCAGATTACGGGAATGTGGTTCAATTTTTACCATTTGAGACAAAGCAGGCGTGTAAAGCAGCAGCATCTGAGCAATGGTGCTTGATAATCTGAGGCCAAGGTGATCAGCATTCTATGATTCAGACAATCGGAGCAGCTGCATGAGGTGTTCGTTCTAATGCACTTCTGAGTTTGTTTAGGGTTTTAGCTTATTGTGTCTATCATCTAAACTGGTTTTTTTTTGGGGGGGGGGGGGAGTAGGAGTAACCATGATGTTTAGTAGTAGCCTAGGCTTGTAAATTGAATGCTAACTTGGTTACTAGTTGTAATTAACCTAGTTAACAAAGCTCCCTGTTTGGGTTAGTGTGGAAGGTCTCATGTTTTAACAGAGAGTAGGCAATTAGGCTGCAACCCCTAATGCGTGTTCCACTCTTAGATTAAAAAAGCCCGAGGCGTAAAAAAGTGCAAAGGATCCTAGGACCTCGGGAGCGGGCTTCGAGGCGAAGGCGCAGGTTTTTTAGACATGAGACGCACTTTTACTAAGAAAATGCTTGAAAATCATTCCAAAATCATATTTCTTCTAAAACCAGCTAGATAATGACATCAAATAAATGATTTTCACCAAAAAAAGAGAATCAATTAAACACAACAAGATACAAATAAAGCATTAAACACAGTTCAATTAGATTATTATAAATTGAACTCCAAAAACATAACACATGCTGCCAGCATGCTAGGAAGGAAGAGAGAGAGAGAAGAGAGATAGACAGAGAGAGACAGAGAGAGAGAGAGAGAAACGGAGAAAGATTAATAAGCACAAAAAAGAAGTAAGGGTTCGGTACCATGGATGAAGAAGGAAGTCTGAAAGAAGATATAAGAACAAAGCATTTATTAGATTATTATCAGCAGGGTTAGAGTTTCCAATTCCAAACTCATGTTCAGTAGTAGCAGTATGTTTTGTTTACTTCTAGTAACAGCTTGATTGAAAAGCTTCCACGAACAAAAAGAGGGGTCGAGGCCCCTTAAAGGTTTTTTTTTTCTTTTTTTCCCCAAATGGTCTGTTATGATCTATAAAGCGCGGGCTTTGTGGGTTTTAAGCCTCGGTTTGAAGCCCAAAAAAGCGCGGGCTTTAAGAATGCACTGAGCTTGACCCATTCCAAGGCGCAAGAGGGTGGGCTTCGGGTTTTGTGAACTTAGGCGTGCCCCGGACGCGCTTTTTCAAACACAGGTTCCGTTTTTGCTAGATCTAGAGAGTTTCAAATGTAGACAGTCTTATCCCTACAAGCACTTGTCTAGTAAAGAGATCGAAAAGACCGGTTTCAAGAGTTTCACAAAAAATTTCATTGAACATTCTATCTAGAGTTGGCAAGTAGGATAGGTCGGTTAACCTTGGCTTCACTTGGTGTCATTGAGCCGGCTTCAACCGTTTCGAGTCAATTTGGTGGCAAGAGGGGAACTAGACCGAATGTGGTGCTTATATGTTCTTTTTTTTTAAAAAAAAAAAAATTGTAATGTAGGAGAAGGAAAAAGAGGAATGATATTGCCATTTCAGTTTACCACTTTACCCTCTACCCCCCCCCCCCCCCCCCCGGGGTGCGTTGGAGCTATGGAGGTTGGGAGTGTTTCCCAAGTTGTTGACTTTATTGATTCTTACTTCTATATATTGGGTTTGTAATTACCCACGCAATTAATTAGCCCAACAGATTATTACCTTTCTAGACAACTTAAGACATCTTAATTGGTGTGGATCCCTCATCAGTTAGACTTCCTACTATAATTCGATCGCTATATTATATACTTGTAAACAAGTGAACAACTGTATACTATACAATGCTTACCAATACAGGTTGGTTCAAGTAGTTTGGTTCTTGTTCGCCTTAAGTATGATCTCGAGTTTGAGTTTTATGAATTGAGAACATTTGTGATGAAAGAACTCTATCCGTTTATGAGCTAACAGTAGCTTGACTATGATAACAGAGGTTAAAAGACCAAAAAATACAAGGCTTTTTAGAAAAGCTTTCTTTTTTTGTATTTTTTTCCCCCCGGCTTTGTATTAGGGCGTAAAGGTTGTAAAGTGACATTTGACACAGGCCTTTGGTATCAAACAACAGCACCCAAATACAATCACAGTGATGAACAAGTGTACAATTGGAAGTGGGGAGAGTGAGCTTGAACAAATATTTCTCTTTTCATGTCTCTTTTCACACTGAAGACATAGTTAAAAAATAAAATAAATGAAAATGATATCTGTATTTCTCATCTAAATACAATAATTATATAAAACTGAGGGAATGTAGTTGAAATTCTCCCCATCAACGTTCAATTCAAACATGAGGGCTTTATACTCTGGAAATTTGAGGAGCCTCAATTGAACCTTTGGGCTTGGGTGTTGTAGTGCTGCTGCCCATCCCCCCTACCCAACCACTAGCCCCATTGGATTACCTTGTCAAAGGGCCTCCATGGTATGAAATCTTTGCCCACCAAAATAACAACAACAACAACAACAACAACAACAACAACAACAATAATAATAATGTGACACTAAAAAGTGTATATAACTGGCCTTGGTGCATTAAGGGATAGCAAAAATAAACATTCCAAGATCTGAACCCAGTCTCTTGCAATAAGCTCTAAAAAAGCTTATTAATAGCCAAAATAGTCCACATAATTATATGTAAAATCTCATATAACATTCATTTGAAATAATTAAGATCTCTAATAAGAGATAAAAGTCATTAAAATACGACAAAAAGAAAAATAAAATTTGATAACTCTTATATTCATGACCTAAGTTTTAAAAATCTATACCCAATTTACGTTTTTGTTTTCTCTTTATAAAGTTTGTTTGAACCACTTTTCTAAAGAAAAAAAGAACACCTTAGGACCTGTTCTTTTAGCTGATCTTTTTCAATTTATCAATTTCAATCTACTTTGACTTATTTCAACCAACTTTAACCTACTCCAATAAAAAATATCAACTTCAGCCTACTTCAACTCACTTTAACCCACTTCAACCCATCTCCTTCAAAATTTTATTCTCACTATTTTAACTAACTTTTAAAATATGTCAACTTCAACCCACTTCAACCTATTTCAACCCACTTCAAAAAAAAAATGCCAACTTCAATTCACTTCAACCAACTTTATCCTTTTATCAACTTCAATTTACCAACAAAAAGAATAGGCCCTTATTCATAATGTATAACATACTAGAGGAATGGTCACAAGTTATAACCTAGCTAGACGACCAAGGTGGGTGTGGACTCCTATCCTTTGGGCATTTTACCTTTTGCCCACTCTTCTTTGGGGCAGGCAAGAATTCAATAGATCCCCTCACCTTGCCCATCCATTCTGCCATCTATCCTCACATGCCTTTTCTTTTATTGGCTAGTTTCTTGCTATTGTGTAATACAATCTCAAATATATTACTCCTTGTATCTCAAGAAATTAAAAAAACCAAAAAAAAGGTTCTTCTAACAGTTTACAATTTTCAAAACAGTACAGTAACTATTGATTTTGTTTTTTTACAATTAGTAATTATTGATTTTTATCAAGATATATTAACAAGTTTGGATTTTAAAAAAATATGAATAACTAATACGATCATAAATAGGACTTTTAAACAAATGTCTTCTAAAATGTATCTAACAATTACACCTGTAATCAATATATTGACATATTTTTTATCAAATGTAGTAGTTTTTGACCTTAGGGCATTTCCAATCAGAGTTCTAGTTTTTGGAATTCAGGTCTCTCACGTCAACAGGAGTTTCACTTGCATTCCATTCAATTTTTCAGCCACTAGAACTCATTTCAGGATAATTAAATTAAATATTGTTATAGAGCCCACAATTAAACATAATTTATTAATTATTATTTTTTATTTTGTGTTTGTGTTTCAACTTTTGTAACATGTGTGAATGTTTTTATTTTTTGAAATTAAGGAATATTTATTTTGTTGACATAAAAATGAATAATTTGATTTTCAGATTGAGAGAAAATTTGAATTTCATTTTTCATACATCCACCTTCATATTTGTATACACAATTAAAAATTAAAAAAAAACCATAAAAAAGTCTCAAACTAACCGTTGGAAGCAACGACTCAATAATACAGCCCAAAAAATGGCCCAAGTTCCAATTGCAACGGGCTATCTCCAGCTTTTACCCTTTTTTTGCTACCCACTCATCAAAACACATCACCCCATGTGTAATAATCATGTTAAACGCTGCATTTTAGCCCCAGAAAAAGACAAAAAAAATTACTCGTGGGATGGAGTTCCATCCCCCGATCTACGCCACACTTGTCACGGGTTGAAGCCAACGTGTGTCACACGCGTTCCCAGGCCCTGACACGCGTGCTGTAAGCTGCGAATGCCCTTAAAAGTTAAACTTAACTAGACATTAATTTGAGATAGAAAGCATATATCAAACTTTGTTCATCTTATACAGTCGAACGTTCCGAACATGTAACACATATAAGAATCTATTAAAAACTTTAAAGAAACTAAACCAGTTTCCCCTCTAAATTTTAAGGTTCTACTAAAGTTTGACAGGGATTCTTTTTTTATTTTATTTTGGGCAATAAGAGGAGAGAAACAAAACCAATCTAAGCCTGGACCATATGCCCATTTAAAAAACAGAAATGTGCCACTCTTCCCCATTCTCTAACTCCTTTCATTCAATATTTAAAGCCATGGGTAGTTGCCCACCACCATCTCACTCCACCTTTCTTGCTCATCTTATTTCCCACCATCTTCTTCTTCTTCCCCTCCCTCTCACTAAAAATCCTACTTTTCTTCCCCCGAAAAAAAAAAAAAAACTGGAATTATCAGATCAGACCACCGCCCCAATCAAATCAAATCATGAAGATCCAGTGTGATGTTTGCTCCAGAAAAGAAGCCTCAGTTTTTTGCTCTGCTGATGAAGCTGCTCTCTGTGACATATGTGATCAAACGGTTCATCATGCCAATAAACTCGCCTCCAAACATGAACGTTTCTCTCTCCTCTATCCCTCTCCTTGTCTTGCCCCTCTTTGTGACATCTGCCAGGTACCCTGTTAGATTTTGAGAATTTGTGGGGGATTTTTTTGGTGATTTTTGTGGGATTTTTATGATTGTCTGTGTGAATTTTTGGTTATTTTTTGTGGGGTTTTTTTTTTTTTTTGGTGTAGGAAAAGAGGGCATATGTATTTTGTCAACAAGATCGAGCAATTCTATGCAGGGATTGTGAGGTGCCATTACATACAGCAAATGAGCATACCCAGAAGCATAATAGGTTTCTTCTAACTGGGATTAAGCTCTCTGCAATTAGTACTGATAATGGGAACAATAATCCAAGCATCAAAAATGGAGGTGACCCAGTTCCTGATTTCAAGCCTGCCAAAAAACCCACCTCTGTTTCCTCTGAAATTTCCCATGTTTCGAGCAACATCAATGGTGAAAGTACTCCTGCAGTTAGTTCTGGTAATAGTCAACAGTTGGGTTGTGGTGGATCAACCAGTAGCATATCAGAGTACCTGATTGAGATGCTTCCTGGATGGCATTTTGAAGACTTCTTCCCTGATTCTGTCTGTAAGGTTTGCTTCCACACCACCTCTCCTCCCCCCCCCCCCCCAAAACCCAAAAAAAACCTTCAATCTGATTTTCTTTCCTGATTTGGGTGATTTTTCTGACAACTATTCAATGTACCTGGTGTACTATGTACAATAACAATCATCAATCATTGGTCTAATTTATGGCACTGCGATTGATCGATTTGGGTGCATGATGATGACACCATATACTTGGTACATCTAATCTTAGCGTGTCAGCAAATTTAGTTAGTAGATTTTTGGCATTTGTGGATGATTATCAGGGTTTTTAGCAATCTGGGCATTAGTAAAATTAGGGGAAAGATTGTAACTTTGTGTAAATTTTTATGTGGGTGCAGAATGGTAACAAGAATGATATGGAAGGTGGTGAAGATATGATGTCATTTTGGGATGTGGATTTTGACAAACAATTGACAAGTTCTTCCCAATCTGAGAATTTGGGGATCAGGGTTCCTCAACCACCAGCAAAAACAACAGTAAGTTTTGGTCAAGCTGCAAATTTACAGAGTGAAAATGGATTATTATTGGTGAATCAAATTCAAGGAGCAAAACAGCATGAGACAAGTGTCAATGCAGGCACCAAAGTGGGCAGGAAGTGGAGGAAGGATGATGGCTTTACTGTTCCTCAAATTATTCAATCTGTGGGCTCTAATAATAATAAGAGACCCAGGATTTTTTGGTAGATATTATAGCCTTCTTGCCTTCTTTCCCCCTTTTTGTTTTGAGGGCTTGCTATTGCTCAGTGCTGAATCAAAGAAATTCAGGTGGGTTTTTTTGTGGGTCATTTTTAGGGGGTACTTGTGACTAAATTCTATGTATATTTGGGCAAAATCTAATGCATTTTCTTCTGTCTCAGCTAAGTGTTCTAACTAAGGTGTGAATATTGTCTAATTTTAGAGGCAAAATATGTTGCACTCTTTGAATATGTATTCTCGAATATTATGAGTGTTTTTTTATGTCAATTACTATTTACATAACTTTTGAATAGTGTTTCTAATGTGTGATAAAGAACTTGAGTTTTAATAAGATATAAAAAGTAAACCTTACAAATTTTTTCCGATAAAAATATATACAGAACTCATGAATGTATCTTTTTAAGGATGGATGTGGTTCAGATAACATTTGACAGATTTGGCGAAGAAAATTTGTCATCGGAGAGGCCGAATTTCCACTTGCCTTTTGTTATAGTGTATATTCTCATGATTTTAGGACAAGGAAGACAAGATCAAAGAGATGACAGTGATGGTAGTGATGGACAAGGATAGGAGGAAATGGATGATCTGGCTTTTATCTTTTTATCTTTTTTTGGGGGGGGGGGGGGGGAGAAGGCGCACTATTTGGCTGGAATTTTTTAACAGTTGAAAATATCAGCCTCCAACCCTTGATCAGGGTTATCGGGTCTGGTTGGAGGATTGCCTGGATTTCGACTTCAATATGTTGTTCAAAGACTTTTGTCCATTTGAACCGGTGATTTTTTTATGGACATAATTTTTGACAATAAGTCACTTTTTCGTCAAAATCTGCATTTTCTTTGTCAAAAATTTCGTTAAAAAATAAGTCTCATTCTTGTAAATCAAGATCTGTAAGGAGATCATATCCTTATATTTCACAAATAATATTATAAGCATCTAGCTGCTTCCATGCTTCGTGACTCAGCAGGGCTTCACGATGTTATCTATCTTATTCACTTCAATTGTTCGATGGCAAATTTGGACTAATTTTACACACATAACCAAATTATTTAGGGGAAGTAGCTCAAGGGAATCAAATAGCCAAATTAATAATATATAAATAAGAACAATAAAAGTGAAAATCTGATAACAAAATTACAAGCACATAGTTCACCATTCCGATAGACAGATACTATGTGATTTCTAAATTTTATTTGACTTCTTAATTGCTATTTTGTCTAGTATAGAGGAGGGGAGTGGGCAAGATGATAATGGAATAATGCCCCATCATTATCATTATCATTATCATTTTCATTTTCATTTTCATTTATGCTAAAAGGAGATTCTTTTTGCTTTGTGTAGATTTCCCTTTTCTCAGATTCTAATCTTATAATTTAATGATATATACTAATGTTGCCTTACCTTTCACCCACTGGCCCATTAATTGTGCCCTGTATTGGCTATCATGGCATTGATGGTACAGTTAGGAAACCTTTTTTTTTGGGTTTTTTTGAGTTATGTAATATATCAAGTTCAATATTCAATAATAACATCACCTTCTAGTAGGGGTCCATTTTTGTGAGATCTGAAGAAATTTAGATATAGGCGACCTTACCTTTATTAGTATCTTTGCCTGTAAAAAAATTGATTCCAAGTTCAACGTTATAGGCATCAAATACTTCAGGTCCTTTTTTATTTTTTAATTAAATTATTCTTGATATTAAATGATAGGGCATCATATATGCAAATAATGCAAATCTATTTTTGGATCCTCGGTCATTTATGAAGGTTTTAGACGCAGAAGAAAGGATAAGAAGACCAAAATTTTATTTCTTACGCTAAGCAACCAATATTAGTGAAGCCTCGTGTGAAAGCAGGCGGTGATCATTAAAATTAAATTAATGATTGGATATTGAGGTTGACAGAGAGAGCAGGTATAGCATAAATAAATGTGGGATATGGAAATCAAATATGAACTCCAATAATTAATGATGTTTCAGTTTAGGGATTAAGATTGAGGTTGGTCTCGGTTACATTGAATTTCAGGTTTGATTTTTTCCTCATCTTTTGTATTGTAACTGTAATTGTATTATACTGTCTCATTTGTGGCTGCTTCAAACCCCAAAAAAAAAACTTTAGGGCCTAATATTACACAGTAAAATTAGTACCAAACAATAATTATGCAAAAGTCAATAGTTTGAATTTAAAATTTAGATAATAGATCATATCCGAATTGAAATTTGGCTCGGGTTTGACAATCTAGGTCATATTCAAATAGGTCAGATGGGTACAAACAAATTCAGACCAGTGGACAATCAAGTCTAAGTATAATTTTAGTCTAAAATCTCCTGAATTTCCACCCAAAGTGTAGATAGCCATGTTCAAACATTGAAAATTCGGATCAAGTTCGATCATATATATAATTTCACTCTTATCTTCAAATTACAACGCATAGAATCAAATATTCGAACAATCAGATTTGGATATCAGACATTCAACTTCGGCTTTGGGTCCATTAAAAATGTTTGAATTTGCAATTTAAATAGAATCTAGATATGATATATTTGTTCAAATATCTGATTTGTCCAAAGCCAAATTTTGCCAATGATACCAAATTCCTTCTTAATTACTCTCCCATTATTGCAAATTAATGTTTCTTCTTAAAATTTGGATTCATTAAGAAACTTATTTGTGGGGATTGGTAAATTGCATATCCTAGATATTAGGAGGGGCATACGCATCATAAGTACACAAGTGCGACTGAGACTGTTCCAATTGTACCTCAAATACTTACCTAAAATTCTATTTATAACTGCTTTAAAAGAAAGATGTTCATGCCATTTTTTTTTTTTTTTTAAATGAAAAAAAATGCTTATGTCACTTGAGTGCTGTTCTTTTCACTAGGAAGGGATGGGTCGGAAGGGACAGAGTGGGAAGGAGTGATAAGAAGAGAGAAATTTTTGGGAGGGATGAAAATGAGTATAAAAAAAAAAATGGGTGAGAATTTTTTAGAATAAACGAGCTGGTTTAGACATAGAGTGGATAAAAGTGAGATAGAGTAAAAAGCACGAATGTTACTTAAGGACATTATTGCATCCAATAGTACATCTTTTTTTTGGCCCCGTGGTTGAACGATGTTCACACTCTAATATAAAATGATGTGAGATGTACATAAGAATTATTGAGTCTGATGACACATAATGTATTATAGAGCTCCAGCATATCACGCACAAATAAATTACTGTATTATAGAGCTCCATAATTTCAAAATTCTCAACACAAATTAATATCTTTTACAGTACAAAATACAGTTCTAGAATTAACTTTTATTAAAATATCTTTTACAACTTTTAAGAACCCTCTAATTGCTTGAGATATTTTGATTTGAGTATGATTTGTAGTAACTATAGCTGATTAAATTAAATTCAAAAACCTTTAGAGAGCATTTTTAAAAATTAATATTTTAGTCTTCCCCTTTCTTGTAAAGTACTTTGTTGTGTTGTGCATGGTCCAATAATGTTATCATCAACTTCTTGACTTGAGCGTTTGAGCTCAACATAATCGCGAATTTCCTTTGCATGCGCACTAAAAAGTATCTTAATCCTCGTAAAGGAATCTAATTAATTACAATAATCGAGATTACTGTTCCCTCATTTTCATTTTGTTACCTCACGTACCTAATTACGTACTATTTTATTGTAATTAATAAGCATATGGCATCATCAATGACGCATTTTTACTAACTATAGTACATATATCGCTTTGAAAACCCATTTAACTTGCCATTAATTTGACTTTTAGCATTCGTAATCTCAAATAAAAATCATTTATTAGTACATAATCTCTTAAATTAATCAAACCTAACTTACAAAGTCTAGCTACTAATTAAATATTTCCTGTCAGTTGCACGCATGTGTTTCGATAGATTTTTCTTTTCCTTTTTTCCAAAAAGAAGAGGTAAGTTAATGTTGGTAGGATTTGCATTCTTTTTTTTTTTTTTGTAGCAACTTTTTTTTTTAAAAAAACTTATCAATTAATCTTAATGACATGTATTATGTGGTTTGATAATTTAGTGATCCTCCTGCTCTCATCAACTAATCATAAGGTAATTTATTGTGGTCCAATGCTATTTAACGAGCGCTAATTAGTACTTAGTAATGAAATTATAATCAGGGGATATGATTAAGGTCCTGTTCTCTTCAACTTATTTTGTATGAACTTATTATGAACTGAACTTATATAAATTTATTTTACTAAACTTATTTTGAACTCATTCTGAACCCACACTGAGAAGTGTTATTCTTCCTGTTGTTGTTGTCTGTGTACACCTTAAGAAAAAGGGTTTTTGGAATCTAATAATCCAAACTTTAGGGGGTCTGGAACGCAATAATCTGAACTTAAGAAATCCTTGCCAGTGAGCTGAACTTTCAATGCCTTTGTTTCTAGTATTCCACCATCGAGTCAGACTTGTCGAAGATGTGACGTGGCGGTGGTGGAATTAGATGTGCAATATTGGAGCAATAAAAAAAGAAGAAAAAGCCTATATTGACCGAAGTCTGGATTATTAGATTCCAAAAGCCCATATATATATGTATGTATGTATGTATGTATGTATATATGTGTGTGTGTGTATGTGTGTGTGTGTGTGTGTGTGTGTGCACGCGCGCGCATATACATACATACATATATATATATATATATATATATATATATATATATATATATATATACACATATATATATATATATATATATATATATATATATATATATATATATATATTAGAATTGTTTTTAACAAGAATGCTTTAATGTTCCTCTTTTTCCCCCTCTCTTTCTCTATGAAAATTAAGAAACATATAAATCACCATTTAAAATTATGAAATTCATTTATAATGTAATTACAATTAATAATTTCCAACTTTTTAATCTTCCCAAGAAATGGAACCCCAAAAAAACAAAATTCACACCACCCAAGCCCCCACCCCGAAAATTCTAGATCTGGCAACCCTTGGCAGGCAAGCAATTATATTGCTGCCCAGATTTTTGTACGCGCCGCCCACCAGAGGTGGCCTAGTCAAGACGCCGCCACCATGAGCCTCACCCACGAGCGAGAAACTTTGATTGAGGCGGGTATTTGTTAGACGATAAATTATCGCATTTTACATGACTCTTTAACCTGATTTTAGTTCGTGTAATAATCTAATCTTTAGGTTTTTACTTGTTTTATTAAGTAATCTTTAGGATTTTTACTTGTTTTGCTTATTGTTGTAGGTAATAAGTTGAACCGAGCAAGTACCGCAAAAAGGAGCGAAAAGGGATCAAAAACGAACGAAAAAGACGCGAGGAAGCACAACCGGCCGCGGGCGCCGGGCAGCAAGGTGGCACGGCCGTGCCACCAAGGCACGGTGGCCCCGTGCCCCCTTCCCCGCTCCCGTGCACTGTTTCGGCCGTCTCGCATTCTATTTAAAGCCTTTCTTCGGGGTTCGCTGAGAGGGTTCTTCCTTGTAATTTTAGGGTAGTTTAGTCTAGGTTCTAATCAATAAAAACCCCATTGAAGGGATTAGGTTAGGATTATATTCGATTACTTTTGGATTCAAGCACTTGAATTTGAAGTTCCTACGCATCAATCCATAAGTCTTCTCCTCTCTCTCTCTTTTTATTCCAATTGCGTTCTTATTTGTTCTTGTTTTGATTATGTTAGTTTAGATTGTATGTGCTTGCTTTATTTGGTTGCCATATTAGATTAGTTGCTTTGGCTTTCCTCAATTCTCATGCTTGTTATGTTCTCTGTTAGTTTAGGTTTAAGTTTGGGTTTTTGTGTTTTGTCGATGATTAGTTGATAGATTTTGTGGGCTTAGATTATGATTAGCCTCTTGATGGGTAATTAATCTTGTTTTAGGTCTAACCATACCCAAATCTATACTTAGAACTTAGAGTTTTTCCTCACGCCTGTCAAGTATTCGATGAAATGCTTAAGAGAGCTTTCATCCATATTTTTGGGCGATTGACTTATGCTGAAAGGTGAGGTGAATTTGTTAGTGTGGGAGAGGGAATAGCCGAGTTCAGGACATGAAAATAGTACTCGATCCGAGCTAGGTCCGAGGGTTGCTAATTTTGTGGTCTAATTGGGCTAACCCCATGAAAATAGATGGTTACGCGAATTAGACTAGCTCATGACCCTTGAGAGAGGGCTTAGGTGGTCTTTGATGGTGCAACCGACCATCTCTTGTTCATAGTGTAATTTAAGTAGGTTAGGACTCGTCTCAATTAGTTGGTTCGTTATTTGGCGAAATCGTAAACCAAGTTCCTTTTTGTTTATTTGTTTTAGTAGTTTAGTCTTTCTTCCCTTCACTCTCTGTACGCTTGAGTTAGCTTTGGTAATTAAAAACCCAACTACCTGTGGAATATGATCTGTACTTGCCGGTTGCTAGCTACAACTACACCGTGCACTTGCGGTAATTTTTAAGTCGCTGACCTGCAAGCCTCAAGGTGGTGGCAATTAGTGGCTCTCGATCACCCAATTTCTTCCCAATTGGAGCCATTGCGACTGTTGGCAGTAAACTTGACCAACTTTTTGTGAGTTTTCTGGTCAGTAGCTTATTGCTAGATCTGGTAGTTCGCTCAAATGAGAGAGACAAGAATGACCTACAACGATTCATGATGCTCACGATAATGCTCGTCGGTGGCCAGCGAACATTCATTGGGCAGCGCCATTGGCCCCGAAATCGCGACCCAACTCCAATGCGCTCTCCCTGTTTCTCTCTCCTCTTCGACTTGCACTCGTGAGGGATGGGCTAGGGAAGGATATGGGATTATTTTCGAAAATTAAATCTTGGCCATTGAATTTTAGTCCTAGCGCTACAACTCAATCCTCTCACTCTCACCCTATCACCCTCTTCTTAATATATATATATAATATATATATATATATATATATATATATATATATATATACACACTATATATACATACATTATATATGTGTGTGTGTGTGTATATATATATACACACATACATACATGCATACATATACACATACATATTCATATACATACATATATATATATATATATATATATATATATATATATATATAGATATATATATATATATCAAATATATAATACATATATATATTATATATATATATATATATATAGATATGTATATGTATGTGTGTGGTGTGTGTGTGTGTAATATGTATGTATGTATGTATGTATGTATGTATACACACACACACACACACACACACACACACACACACACACACACATATATATATATGTGTGTGTGTGTGTGTGTGTGTGGTGTGTGTGACATATATATATATATATATATATATATATATATATATATATATATATATATATGGGTTTTTGGAATCTAATAATCCAAACTTTGATCAATATAGGATTTTTCTTCTTTTTTTGTTACCCCAATGTTACATGTCTGATGCCACCATCGCTGCATCACATCTTCGACGAGTTCGACTCGATGGTAGAACACTAGAAACAAATGTATTGAAAGTTTAGCTCACTGGCAAGGATTTCTTAAGTTCAGATTATTGCCTTCCAGACTCCCCAAAGTTTGAATTATTAGATTCCAAAAACCCTAAAAAAATAAAAGATAAAAAATAAAAAAGGGAAATCATTTTGACTCTGTTTGTGAGTAGCTGACTGCTTGTTTATGATCATGATCGAATTTTCACTTCGACTAGAAAACCTCCCCACATCTATTTTAATTTGACACTTTAATGCAAATTTGTTTACATGTTATATGGTAATTCTAGTCTTCTAAATTTAGAGATGCTACTGTCATATAATCTTTTAACCATTCTAAGTATACTAATAAGATGAATATCGAATTTTTATTTGCGCAATTAGATGGAAAGTATCACAATAAAAAATTAAAATAGAGTATTTTTTATGATAAAAATTTAAATAAATCAATCACGATGCATTGATGTACTTTTAGTGTACTATCTATTAGTAAAAATAGAGTTTCTATCGATAATTTTTTTAAGTTTCTAAAATCCATGTGCCCTTATTGTCATGGTCCCTTGCTCGCTTTAGGGGACAAAAATTCTTGATTTTTCCAAATATGCCCCATCACCAGAATTTATAAATACCAATTTATAGTGTAAGAGTTGGCCAATTTAGAGCATGTTCTTTTCAACTTATCATAAGTAACTAATTGCTAATCAGTACTTATAAAAGCTGATCAGTATTGATGAGTATTGATAAATGCTAATGAGTACTGATCAAGACTAATATTGTAAGTAGAAATAAAACCAAGTGTTGATCAGTGCTTATGATTGTTTATCAATATTGATGGGTGTTAATCAGTACAGAATAGTACTGATAAGTGTTGATGAGTATTGAATACTTATGATAAGTGTTGACCCAATTAATGTGTAAGGTTTTGATGATAACAATCTAAATGGACCAAATAATATGCTGTGCTTGAGTTGTGTGTTGAGACAGGATCCGAAAATACTTGGAGCGGTTCAAATGAGCATGGAACATCAAAATTATATCTAAGGAGTTCAACTGATAACAAGAGTCTTAGGCTTAGTATTGGTTACATTGCCTCAGAATAGTTCTGAGCACAGAGCATGGAACATCAAAATCATATCCAAGGAGTTCAGCTGATAACAAGAGTCTTAGGCTTAGCATTGATTTTATTTTTTAGATTCTTGTTAATAGACCAATTAGAAGGTCTTAACTTAGCGTTTGTTTTGAAATGTTTTTAAGTATTTCAGAAGACTTCTCAGAACAGTTCTGAGAAGTCATATCTGCAGTGCTCTGACGTCAAAGATAAAAAACGAATTTCAAGATTTTAGAATGATCTTTTTTACCGACGATTTTCTTGAAAATAATTAGGATTAATTTTCCTATATCAGTTAGGTCTAAAAAGATTTTCTCTTTAAAGATAATGTTGGGAGATTTTTCTGTAGAATCTAAAAAGGTTTCTTTCCTTAAAAAATACTTTTGAAAGATTTTATCCTATCTTTTAAGGGAAGAATATCAAGTGGAGAAATTGTGAGGAGATTGGCTGCTAAGTTGCTAAGTAGGCGTGGAATTCTCTTTACCCTACTTGTGCGTCATATGCACCACACTATTTAAGTCTCCTCCTTCTCTAGTTTTTCTTAAGATTTTCCAAGGGTTTAAAATTGTCTTTGTGAGTATGAATTTTTTGAGAGAAAACCTTCAAAGAGAGTGCTAAATCGAGTCTTTCATATTGGCATAATAGGGATTGTATTCTACCTTACATTCATCTTGTCTAGAAGCATTCAAATAAGGTGTCTTGCTATTTCTTTTTTCATCATTGAATCAAGAAATTGTCCAAGTCTTAGGAGACGTTGGACGTAGTCTCTTAGGAGACGTTGGACGTGTTGTCCGTGTAACTAGGGTCTCGGGGTAGACTAGTTACGTGTGTTACGTGTGTAACTAATGCGACCCGTTTAGTGAAAGTGTTGCTGGAATCTTACAGTGGTAGGTCGTGGTTTTTACACCTCAGTTGGGCCTGAGGTGGTTTTCCACGTAAAAATATTGTGTTTCCTTTGCTGTTTCCGCAATTATACTTGTTTCTGCTTTACTGCAAACACCCGTTCCAAACAGTTCTGACGAGTATTTTGAGAAAACCGAAAAAATTGGTAGACACAATTCACCCCCCATCTTGTGTCCTTGTGTGAGTAAATCTAACAATAAGTAATTATGATAAATCGAAAAGAATATACTCCACTTGACTGACTGACTATGTTTAATAGTCATTAGCCACGTGTATCAATTAATTGTGAGGCTAGAAGCCTAATTTGGACTATTCTTTAATCACACATGAATCATGGATGATTCGCTAAGATAATTGTGATAATTTAAATCTGTCAAAACAATTGAACATGAAATAGGAAACTGTGGAATAGAAAAAAAAATATAACGTGTTAATGAATCCAAAGGGTTAGGGATTAAATTTTTTATTAAAAAATTCAAAAAATAACCTAACGGCCTTCTTTAGAGCATATTAGTGATTTAAAATAGCATTGCAACTAATTATTATCCATCATCCACTTTGAAAAAAAAGTTCTTTTTTACAGAAAATATAATGATTTTATCAACAAAACTTCAAATAACAGTTATAGTGAAAATTGTGAATGAAAAATTATAGATCTAAAATACAAATGAGATTCAACTTTTAAATAACTAATTAACAAAATCGATGTTTGGCTCAAAAGTTAATTTTTATCTAACATCTATATACCAATTGAGCATAACTCTCATAAGAAAGATAAAATATTTCCACCAAAGAGACGGCCTTTATTCCGGAAAAAACTAACAGTAAATCAATAAGAGTGGAACTTACCACCAACAAAAAGCATGGATGGCAGCCCCTCTAGAAAATTTGGGCAAAGATTTTTCGAGGTAATTAATTAGGACAATGTGCATATTCATTTCTTTTTTTTAAATTAGGTGTTGATCTATGTCACATGCTTTTTGATCTACATATATAGGCAATATAAGGAATAACCCAAAGCTACTTGACAATATAATATCTTCTTGTTCCTGTTAAGGAAGCCATGAATGCAGATATCCCATGCATGTAGCTTCGTTAGTTATTCTTACTAATTAAATAATTACACTTTGATAAAGTAATCTAAGCTACGCTGTCGACAAAATCTCATTTAACTATTCGGGTTTATGGGCATTTCGTGCGTGCGAAACACGATTTATGCTCACAGTAATATTCTAAACTAACTAATATTCTAAATTTTATGTAAACTCTGAAAATTAATTAATAAACATCATTAATTAATTATATGAAAATTAGATACTATTATATAAATTTTCTAAACCCGTCACTCTTCATGCCAGTACGTATATGCATTAAATTATTATTTTTAATATTGGTTTCTAAGATTATCAATACAATGTTATTCGATTGATGCTTCTAGATTTATCTAACAGTTTAAGATTTATCATGAGGTGTATTTTTCAGCTATTCTTTCCCTTCTCGACATTCATGTACATAATGCATCTACTTTAAAATATAGAGGTTATTCTAGAGCACACTCACCATACTAATTAACAAAAATTGTGGCAGATTCAGAAATTAATTTTATGCTTGTAACACCGTGTATATAACATATTCGTCAATTATACCAAATGTTCAAGATCTTCTCCCATTTTTAAGAATCCTAATTGGTAATGCATATATAACGTATGGTCACGTGCATGCATCAATAAATAATTTGGTGTTATTGTTCCCCAAAAAATATTTTATTATAGTTTACTATAGCCAGAATCAGCATCTCTACGGACAGGGATGTCGGTAGAAGTAAAGCTGCCTACATTTAAATCTTCCCAGATCCCGTAAAAACAGGACTTATACTGGAAGGTGGTGGTGTTGTATAATTTACTATAGCCCGCTTGATTTGATACATGTTTGATCAGGTATCCTCAGACATTCAGCAATGATCAAATGCACTCCTTGTTTGAAGAAATCTTAACAATTTATTATTTAAAAAGAGAGAGAGAGAGAGAAAAAAATGATTGCTAATACTCCTATTTCAATTTGCACATGGTGAATGTTGCTATGTTCAAAAAGATGCTTGATAATTTAGTCCATATCTAACTTTTCCAATTCTTGATGGAAGTTTTAAAATATATGTATATATTATATATATATATATATGCTGACATACTTGGTGACGTTAGCCTTATTGCATTAATTATTTCATTATACACCCATGCTTCTTAGTTCGTTTTTTCCCAATTTTAATATTTTTTTTGGGTCCACAATATAATCTCTTTGCGAACTGTTTATATATACAGGTCTGACTGCCATATTGAATGAGTCTTTCCGTCATATAAATTTCACATGGTATCTATTAAGTAAAAGTCACTCTGATATCATTTATTAGGGTAAGATTTGAGCGAATTTTGCGGAAAATGAATAGGATGTATAAAGCCGAGAATTCAAGAAAGAAAAACAAAAATAAACCAATGAACACACAACATGCCAGATTTACTGTCTTTGTGTGCATTGATTTGGGTTTTCCAAATCGGAAAAACTATAGCGACAATTAGCACAAAGAATCCACTATAATGTTAACAGAAAGCAAGGAGGACGATCCATAAGGGCAAGATGAACAACGACATTAATGCAAAGACATAAAAGGATCCCAAGGGGAATGGAAAGGACAACAACATCAAGATGAAGAAGAAAACAGAATCTATTAATGAATTGAAGATTGTTTTCTTATGAAAAAATTGGGTTAATACGACCTAATATGTAGTAAACATCCAATAGGCTTCCTACAGAAACCTTCGAAAACAACTTATATAGGCTCTGTTCTTTTCGTAGGTCAATTCTAAAATACCAATCTCAACTCACTTCAACCCACTTCAATCCACTTCAACCTATCTCAACCTACTTCAACTCAGTTCCACTATTTTAACCAAGTTTCAATTTATCACATATAAAAAGAATTTAACCTACTTCAATTCACTTCAACCTACTTCAACACATCTCAACCTACTTCAACCTACCTCAACCTAGTTCACCCTTTTATCCATCCCAATTTACCTACAAAAAGAACAAGCCCATGGTCTCTATGTGCTGGAAACTGATATGGGCAAAACGCATGTCAAATGGCATGATTGTCCATTTTAGGGTTTGAAAAACCAAACATGCTGTAGGATGGTAAACTGACATGACTGTGTCATTTGACATGGTTGCTAGTGTCAACTGTCAAGTGATCGAAATGGTTGTCAGTTTCGAAGTCATATGCAGAATTTGGGACACACACAACAGTATCAGAGTAGGTTGCTCGATCATAATTTGCTACTGCCCTTCAAAAAGGATAATTAATGCCATATATTCAGCTTTGTCAGTAGCACTCATGTGAGAAGTTGTACCTATGAAGAAAAATGGAGATGTCTCATATCAATAGAACAGGAGATTTTGAGTTTGCTTACATATTGAAGAGTTACTCCACATATTACTAATTGATTTTGAGTTGGAATTTCACTTAAGAATATACATCGCTCATTTGATTAGAAGAACCAAGGCGTGCGGCTTGGTGAGCCCTCAAGTTCAACTCAGCTCAGCTCAATTTTGTCAAGCTCGTTTAGGCATTTTGGATGGGAAATAGTCTATGTTTCATTTTTATACATAGACTTTGTATTAGTTTAGATGTTTATAGTAGTAGAATATTGAAGTGTATGCTAGCTTGGTATTTTTTTTCCTTTGGGTAGGAGTCATAGTATTTTTAAAGTCAAGAATTTTTCAATAATTTTCAAGTTAAATTGTATAAAGATTTGAATTATAAAATTTAAAAATCCACTATGAAAGCTCAGACTCCGCGCCGGTCAAAGCTCAACTCAGGTCTAAGCTCAACTCAAACTCGATTTTGACTCAAACTCGATTTCAACTCGATCTATTTGAGTTGACCATAGTCTAATTGAGTTGATAGAAAGTCAAAATAAGAGGAACTCATGACTTCTTGATTGTGACAAATATCCTTTAGTTTTTTCCAACAGATGAATACAATTATAGATGTTGATAAAATTGAAAATTAACCATTTCTCGAAATGCAGACAAAAGGAGGTGCTTCGTTTGAGAAGACTTTGTATTGACAATATAATTTATCTTCATTAATTAAATATTTAAATATCAGGGGGTGCTCAGGTGCAGTTGTTTCGCTGGCAAGGAATCCAACATGGTGTGTAGACTATTTTCTCGTATCTCCATAATCGATTCTCAACTTCTTTGATTGCTGGGTCAATTTCTCTCTCTGCTTATCTAATTAATTCCCCCCCCCCTCCCCCTCTTCATTTCTAGAAATTTTAGGTTAAACTTCATATAATTCATTCGGTTTTATATCTATATATGCACAATTCATTGGAAAAAACTTTTTCTATGTCTTCTAAATGGAAAAAAAAGTCATTAATATCGTACGTACTGGTTACAATACATACTTTCACTAAAATAAGCGCGACAGAAATTTGTGTGTCTTTTAAAAAAATTCAAAATTAAAGTCTCTGCTCAGTATCAACCGATATTAAACTTAAATAATTAAGCCAATGACAGTTAGTATGAGCGCACTGGCAGTAGTATTATAGGTATTGCTTTCGGTGTTGGCGAGTTGGTACCAATTGTCTTTGTTGTTGATTTGTTTGTCTTTTTCTTCGAATTGATATGTTCGTGATTGCACTTGCTGAATTTTGTTCTCTCTTGTATCTTTGGTACACCAAGGCAAATTGACGGTTGGTATAACATTGACTAATACAATGTTGAAAATTAATATATACTCATTTTGCAGAAACAATGCTTACCAATGTATATCAACATGTAAAGTATAGCATACTACAAATCTTTGACGGGCAAAAAAATGCGGATAATAGAATTCGATTAACTATCTTCCAGTATAAAAATGACACTTAATTGGTACCAATTGAAATATTATAAGCTATTTTATAACATATAATACTTTGTTGCATATTTCCCAAACAAATGGTATTAATTAGAATATTAACATAATTAATTAATAGCAATTAATTAAAGCCGCAATTTGGGTAGCCAGCTTGATCTGATGTGTGATTGATCAGGGTATTCTCAAACATCCAACAATCACCAGATGTACATGTACTTGTTGTTTGTTTGGCCCAGAATCTTATTCCAATGTTTGCACATGCTCAGTGCTCCCTACTCCATACTTTGTTAAATAATTCAGTTTATTTTTAAATTCCAATATTTACAAGAACTGAAAAAACAAAAAAATAGAGAAAAAAATAAAGAAATATACAAAAATATATTGCCATGCTGACATACTTGGTGACGTCACTTTTATTGAATTAAGTAAAATACTACCCACCAGTCCACCACCCATGCTTCTGGGTTCGGTTTATCCTAGATACGTACTCTCGATTTCATTCACCATTTTTTAAAAATAAAAATTACACTTCTTTTTTTAAACTGAGGATGAAGCATATATACAAGCAATATGGCAAATTAAATTATTTTCTAGCATTTGGTCTCGTAATTTCAGACATGGATTGGATTCTAGATTTATGAGTTTCCCTTTTTCAGGCATCCTTTAATCTAATCACACAGCTTGATTTCATTTTTTATGAAATTATATATTTACAGTTTTTATTGCAGCGTAAAAAAGGAGATAAATTGTTTACGTATGAATGGAACATTTGTTCAGTTTTTCAGCAATAATTGTCACAAACATTATCGGTTCATTTGATAGGCACATATTTAAATCTTACATAATTTCGCCTTATGTGTTAAATGTGAAATTTTAGAGGTACCATATATAATGATCAGTTATGTAGTACCGTTCAACTCAAACGAACTAGTTGGACATTGCAGTGGTTTTGATCGATTGGAATGTATAAGGTGTCATTTTCTGGTTCCATAAAACTTATAAATGAATTTTTTAAAAAATCAAAAGCATTTATTATACTTAATATAGTATGGTGTATTGGTGTCTTACCATTAATTTCTAATGATGCCTACATGATCTTCTAGGTGTAGATCCTACTCGGATTGTCTAGGGTTTGGTCGCTGACAACCATCAGTAATTTTTTCTGTCATGGATTGGGGTTGGATTTTTCTCATTTCTTCCCCCAATCCAAAAACCTTATCGTAAACAGATTTTGTTGGGAGGATAAGAGTATCCACCATTTCTAACACCTATCCAGAATTATGTATGGATTATACCAAAGATATTGGGTTTAAAGATACGTTAAAATAGAAATATGCAAAATGATAGATGTCTTACAATAAGACACTTTTTAAATGTCTTTTTTTTCACTTAAAATATATCTTATCACATATTAAATTGGAACAAAATGATATGATTGAATAGTAGAAGGTTGTCAAAACTTATAAATTGTGTAAAATCATCCTTTTATATATAATCTTTTATATTTATAAAATTACACACGTGATATACCTCGCGGATAGAGTTAATCTGGTTAGGGTGTCAGTTTGTAGTTGTTGGCGTAACTAACAAATATTAAAGCTTTATAACTCATAATAAGTTGTAATTAATAAAAATTTGGTGTTTTTAGATCATAAAACATATCAAGTTGAGTTATGATAAGACACCTAAGAGTGTCTTGCAGCAAGACACATATCATCGCCCTAGAAATGTTACTTTTAATAGAAACTATATTTGCTATGATAGATTCGAATACGGGACCTCTTGAGTGGGAGATATCCCACAAAGACACAAATTAAACCATATCTTTGAACTAAGGTTGTTCACATTTGACCTGAACATATAAATTTTGTTAGAAGAATAAGAGTATGATCAATCCGTCCTTTTAAGCCCTATCCAAACTTATCTAAGAAAAGATGCAATCATGTAATGGATTTTGTGGGAGATACTGAGCCTAAAGATATATTAAGATAGAAGCACCTCTGTTAGTAGAGAATATAGCTCCTCCTATATATTCAGACGTGAAACTTCCTGAACAGAAGGCACCTCACAAAGACATGCCACGCACATTTGAACTAAAGTTGATCGACATTTGTCCTAACTATATGCTTGTTTTTTTGTTTTGTAATGCTTAAGGGTTGACAATCCTTATTAGGGCTCTATCTTAGGGATACCCAATAGAGCTTAGCAGCCCAGAAGAGTAGGAGGAAAACCCAGATCCAAGAGCATATCAACTATCCTGCTCATCTCCACTCTAGGAGACTTACCAGTCATAGGATTTGATCCCATAACCTCCACTTTGATAAGTGACCTAAATATATGTATATTTTACGAGTAGATATATGTTATTTTGAAAATAGTAATTTGTTTGTTGAGTAAACTTAGTTGTTTGTTCTCTCCCTGCTCGTAACTTCCTTGATTATAAAACATGTACTTAAGTTTGAAGATCGACAAGCCTGAAGAACCAAGAGATTGCCATTCAAAATATTTTGGATTCTCCCTCAATATGCTTGGATTTTGATTGCTCTAAATCTGGGAAACTCTTTTGTTGAACTCTCTAGATTGTGCAATGTCTATAATGTCTTAAATACTCCAACTGCCTTATTACTAAGTTAGTGATGCTTTGTAATAAATTACCTTATAAATTATTTATATTTCTGGAAGATTAAAGCAGATCAATCATGGGAAATCTGAACTGCAGTGGCTAATTAAATTACCTCAAGTCACAAATATGAGCCTAGCTGCATAATAGGCTCTCATTGCTGTGCATGCATTCATCAGAACTGTCATATATCTAATATATCTGAAATATAAGGGTTCAGTTTTGGCCCATTACTAGCAGCAGAATGATAAATGGGGGTCAATAACCCTACCTTCGATCCCTCAATCCAAACTTCTCTTTTGACCCCGTCAAAATGCTCCAAGCACTTATAGCTTTTACTCGATTTTAAAATTTAAATTTCAGCAAAATATTTGTATTATTTCTACATCTTTTTAATATCTTTATATTATCCATTTTATCTTTATGTTTGTTTTAGATTTGATTTTTCATTTGATATATTTGTTTGTTTGATTTTCTTTTTTTGTCCCCCAATATCATTAAACACCATCTTCAGTGATCCGTCTCCTTTCAATGTAAGTGCATCTAGTATGCAAGATCTTTAAATCTATTTTTTTCGGCTAACAAGATTAGATCTTTTTTCCTCATCCTTTGTGGAAGCTAAGTAATTAGTTGTCTTACAGTCCTACCTTCAACATAAGTTCTATATATTTTCATGATTTTCATATCATTTCCAACTCTTCATTTCAAAAACTTTTTTTCACATTTTTTGGTGGCCATGTTAAACTAATATATCTATACACGCAACTTGCATAGAATATGTCAACAACAATTATTAAATATTGATATTAGCATCAAAAAGATCATAAAGTTGATTCTATATCTAGAGCATTATCCACATTCATGGCAAAGTTTATGTATAAGATAATTCTTAACTTGCATGGAAGTTATCTTTCATACTTCCATGTAGTAATGTATAATGAAATCGTATGTATATTTCCCTAGCTCCCTTAATAGTTAATAGACCCTGTTTTCTTCCTTTTTTAAGGGGTGTTTGAGTTTAGAGTTTTGGAAAAATCACTTTGCATAGTCACTTTGACAATGTCCTTATGCTTCCTTGATTTTGATGAAAATGGCAAGTCACCTTGCACTTGCTTTCTGCCTGTCCAGGTTTAGTGATTTGTACCATTTGAATTTTTGTTGATTTCCACCATTTAAATTTCCATGTACAAATACGGTATAGACTAGTTACAACGAACTTTTCAAAAAAAAAAAGTGACATCCCAACTAAAACCATAAAGTGACTACATGAAGGAAACCTATCGTTTTTATTTTCTGTTAATTAATTATGTTTGAACCTCTAAGATAGGTCGATGTTGTGACCAAATTTACATGATATTGCAGCAGTTTTCAAGACGACATAGCAATACCAATTAAAGAGGATGACATATTAGCTTTCAATTGAAGAGGAAAAAATTATTGATTGAAGAATAATTACTAATAATCTAATTAGTATTATGACAAATGCAAGAAATTAAGGCTAATTAACAGTTTCTCTTTTTTTTGGGTTTAAAAAATTGTTGATAGAATCAGAAAAGGTTAAGAAAGAAACTACAACAAGAAGATCAGGCAAAAGACAACAACAAATTAAAACAAAACAACACAAACTAATACAACCACCATCAAACAAACACAACACCTCCTAGCCAGCACTTCCTTCTATACATACTAACTTCATAAAGCACCTGCTATAACTTTTGTAAGCCAATTAACATCTAAGAGTCACTTATATCTAATTAAGTGTACACCTTTTCAATGAATACATTAATCAAGTTTTGCATTTATTTAACGGAAAAAATAATATCTTATATGCAACAATTAATACAAAAGTAAATTGCTCAAACCTATTGGGTAGGAGTGAAAATATCTCTGAAGTGTTGAAAACCACATAGCATATTTTGTGTGTTTTTGCTTAACTATAACATAAAATACACATGCAATTACTATTGCTATCAATAAGGTTTGGTGTCTTGCACTGACTTTTTAATTTATGTATCTGTTAATTAAGGAACAAACTTGAACTCAAAATTAAATCAATATTTGGAGGTTTCTAAATAAGTTTTATGTTGTACTAGCTAGGTTATCGACATATATATTGGTATAGCGATTAAATTTTCCAAATCAATAAATATCTTCGTTAGAATTGAACCAAGAATTTGTAGCTAAATAGTGATTGGATGTCGGGTTTATTCTTGGCAACCGTATTAAGAGGTCGGAGATGTCTGCATTGATTTAGAAAAAAAAGTAGTTAATAATATTTGACATCAATACTTGGTGATTGTAATTTAGAAATTAAAAATACTTTCCTGGGCTATTTTTTCTTGTACTGAAATACTAGTCGTCGACATTTTATTTGGAACAAATTGTCAAAGGAAATATATTCTAATTTTTTACATTTGAGATTATTATTTCTAAATTTATATGAACCATTAACACCCCAAAAATCAACTTGCAGCAAGTTGCAAATTTAAGGCGGGCTAGAATGGAAATCAATTTAGTAATTGTTGAGGGAGCTAACTAATGATCCATTTTAACAAGGAGCTTTGCACATATAGAGACAGTCATAGCTAGAAGCAAAAGCCACCGCAGTGAAGAGGGCAATCAAGCTTCATCCCTTTACATCTCCCTTCACTACAACACAGCAGCCTTTTAGAGACCGAAAAATTTGGTCTCAAAATTCTAAAATCCAATCTCCAATTAATTTTTGAGATCGAATAGAGACCGAAAAGCTCCGGTCCTCAAAAGCTTGGTAGCAATTCAAATTTGGAGACCGAATTACAGGGCTTGGTCTCTACCTAAGATCAACTTTTGAGACCAAAGAGTACTGGACTCCATTGGAGTCTGGGCCATTTTGGTCTCTATTTGAGACCAAAATACATGGTCTCTAATTGAGACCAACTGGGCCGGTCTCCATTCGAGACCACAAATTTCGGTCTCCTATAGAGACCGAACCTAAAATTTGGTCTCAATCAGAGACTGCGTCCATATTTTTGACAATTTGGAGACCGAGAGTTAGCCTCGGTCTCAAATAGAGACCGTGAATGTATTTCGATCTCTAATTTGCCTTTTTTTGGGGCAAAAATTCTTGCAACATGCCCCTATAGCCTACACTGTACACAACATGCTAATTACATATCCGGGCCACAATTGTCATGGAATACAATAACTCAAAGTATATGGCACACATTCGGCATCACAAATCTCACATTACATTAAAATTTCCGCAATTTCGTATTCCATATCCAACACTTTCTACAACACCACCAATAATTACAATCTTTGCACAGGTAAGTGTTCACAAACAACGGTTATCTAGCATACATTAAGCCCCGAGACCAATGTTCCCACATTCAAGCGTTCAAGCAATTATACTTACGCATCAAAGTGCGCAAGCTCTGGAGGAAAACCATACATACCTAAACCTATGACGATGCTTGAGAGTTGTGGGCACGTGTGGGGTGGCCACGGAGCAATGAGAAGCTGTCAAACCGAGCATTAAGCTCCATTAAACCAATTCTTTGCTCATCCAGTTGCTTCCTCGTGGCTTCCAACTCCTCCCTAGTACTCCTCAGCTCTTCCTCTATAGAATGTAGCCGAGTTTGGATTGTCTACAGCTCATTCTGCGTCCTCTGTGTTGTTCTACTTCTTAAATCCTCAGCAGTTTCCCTCTTGTTCTTCAATGATGTGCGAAGATCATCCGTCAACCAAGGAATTATCTTCTCAGGAGCCTCCTTTCTGGCCTTGTTCATTATATCTTTCACCCTTACACGCAACTTTTCTTGCCATTCTTTTCTAACTAGTGCCTCATGCTCGGGATCCCATGTGAATTGCTCCTGCACGTAAAATTCCCCCCCCCCCAAAAAAAAAAAATTGTGCATTGTGTTAGTATTTATACATAAATGTGTGTCCTTTTCGTATGTATACATATATGATATAAGACCCTAAAGTGTGAATGTGTACATATATACAGATATGTGTGTATATGTATATATATGTATGTATGTATGTATGTATGTATGTATATATGTATATATATGTGTGTGTGTGTGTGTATATATATATATATATATATATATATATATTTTTTTTTTCTGGAAAGAAACGGATAGAGTTCCACCTAAAAATGGACCATATTCTCCAACCAAGTAATCTCCCCTCCTACTCAACACTAATCCCTTCCTCTTCCCCTGCTCTCCCTCTCGCTGCTGGCTGCATGGACTCCACCTCCACCTCTACCACCACCGCCGCTGCCCCACTCCATCCTCCACCACCGCCTCCGCCACCCCACCCCCATGCAGAACCACCACCTTTTGGTAAATAATGGTTGTCATAGATAACCTCAACCAAGTATACTATTGATGTAGTCATGATCCTCACCTTCTCGAGAGAGAAAAGAGAGGGGGGCGTCTGGCTTGGGATGTACTCCATGCATCAATAATGCTTGGAGGGCTTCAATTCAAGCGGGCAATGCAAATAATAATCATGCTAATTTCTACCAGGTATATTTTTAGATAGATGACCCTTCGCCCCCTTCCCAAAAAAATAAATAAATAAATAAATAATTGAATTCATCATATACTTAATTAAGAATTAGTTGATGCTGATTCTAATTAATATGGAGTTTTTGGATTAAAAATGTCATCAAATTATCAGTTTTTTTTTTTCATTTTATCATCAATTTTTTCCCTTTATGCGCAATGTTACTATGCCTGTGTTTAGTCTTTCGGGAAAATGTCACTAAGTTATCAAGTTCCTCCCCCCCCCCCCAATTGGATTATTAGTTTTTTTTTTTTAACGCAATCTACCACCGGCAATAACCAGTTACTTAACCACTCAATAGCATATTTCTTACAATATACTAGGCATATATATAGATATTGAGTGTTAAAAAAGAAAGAAAAATTATTGGTTTTATAAGATTCGTTTCTTTTTTGTTGATTGTAACTATTCGAATGATCATGTTTCCATCTTTATCTAATTGCAATTATGACTGACTTTTTTACACGTACTTTACTTTGACTTCTCTAATAAAAATAAAAAAAGACGTCAATTTAAGAGAAATGTTTTTTGATAGATTCATCATACTTACGAGCACCGTCAATCCTTCGCCTTTTGAATAGCACCGTCATTTTATTATGTGGTGTAGTCATTGGTTGAAAGCAAAACGTTCCTATCTTCCAGAAGACAAACGCATAGTTTCACTTTCACCATATGCCCATGTATATATAATTGTTTAGTGCTACCTCTCAGTTACCTTCCTCTAACCAATAATGGTGGCTGACAAAGTGGCTAGAGTACTAAGTATACCTTCTTTTTGGTCCATTCTATTTCCTTATCGTGTCATCTTTGATCTTCCCCACTCACCTCCAAACCCCACCTCCCTTCCCAGTACTTCAAATTCAAAAAAAAGGACCAATGATCAAGTGATCCTGTGTCTTCAAATTATTTGATTTAAATAAGATATGATGATTGAAATAGGACAATATGATTTTAATCTAATCTAAGTCTATCTTATACGAATTATTTTAGCTAATATTAATTGCTTCTAGTTCCAAGCTGATCCGCCTATTGAATCAATCATTAATAATCCTAAACTTGAAGCAAATCCAGATCCGTCTGACCATAAGTTAATTGTAACTCAAGAATATAATTGATCCGTACTTAACCAAACTCAAACCTACACCACTGATCAGTTACCAGGTTAATTTACCCTTTCAATTCACAAACCTAGCTACCGGTGCTTACTCCAAGCTTTGCCTTCTATACAAAGCTTATCTAGGATGAGGCAATTACATTTAAAGCCACCCACTAACAAATATGGATGCAAGGTTTTTTTTTTTTTTTGGGGGGGGGGGATGGAAAATATGGATGAAAGTCGGATTGCACTATTCAAATGGAAAGAAATTAATCTTACTCTTACAAAAAGACAACTAACTCACAATAGTCAATGCAATCATATTCAAACAAATCAAACCCGAAACGCAATTTTAATGACAAAATGTTCCTTCTTCAGGAGTAAACAAATAAAAATTACATTGTATTTGTGAAGTCACCAACTCACCAAGCACTTCAATCACAAAGAAAATCCAAGTACAAGACATAAAATGCCGACCACCCATGCTAGTAAGTTAATCTTCTCCATGACGTAGCACCAAAATCTTGCTGGTGAGGGGAAGATAACCAGAAAGTAAGATAACCAGATCATATGCTTCTCATCCTTTATTGAAAAGTCCATTCAATGGCTTCAAGATAAAGGCATAATAAACATTATTTTTTTAATAAAAAAACCCTATATGCAATAGTAATGTCTGCTAATACAATATAACTAAACTCCAATTACCAGGATTTGGTACTCCCGTCTCCTAATAATCTACGCAGTAAATGGGGATTGGCAAAATATCACCTCTGTTGAACAGCATACAGAATCATAAAATGCTGGTGAAAGGAGGGTTTATTCCAGCAAAATGAAAGGGAGTGATCAATCCATGACACACGCCAACACCTTATCCGTCACCTAAAGACAATTATCAAACACTGGGCGACGCCGAGTAACATAAGAACTATGATATCCTGTTTACAAAATTGTACCAAATCAAAACAAACCATTATCCCAAAACCCTATCTAGAAAGGGGTATAAGGACAAATGTATGAAACCTTGCTCCTACAATAGAATTATAGAGATCTATCAGCAAATTGAGGTTGAGGCTCTAAGTAGTTCGAACTTGACGTGAGCATGGGTTGGTCTCTGAGACGTAACATATCACTGCTTACATAAGTAGACAAAGGCAAGGAGTCATATGCTTGTCTCAAGGATCAAATCATGCATACGCAACGCAAGTATAAGCAGTTTAGAGTTTGACAACTGCAAAATGGATCACCAGATCAGCAAACTGAGCTGGTGAATGTGTAAAAGCTAACTACAATCATGAGTCATGACGGCAATCCACATTTTGGCCTATCTATTGAGCAATCTGAGACCTAAATGAAGGCGCTTGAGGAGCAGAAGATTAGGTCTTTGATGTATTTTCAGCATGAGGTCCAGTATTCACAGATCTTTCCAAACAGCACTGTAACTCTCTAGCTCAAGCCGTTCCAAAATTTGTTCCGTTATTGAAATATATGAAGCATGGCCATCAACAAGATGTGTCACATCAACCTGGAAAGGAACACAGATATAAATCAGATGATAAGTAGACGACTGAAGGCCAGGGATACCTGTAAGGAAACACGATACTGAAACCTACATTTTCAATCCCAGGCACATCAGCAGGTTGAATTCCAGCTAATCCTGTGGAAGCTAGACTGCAACAAGAAAGCAAATTACATAAGTTCACAGGCCCCAGAAGACAACGAAGCAAAGTCGTCAAATATTGTCCCACTCAAGATGTAACTATGTCTTTGTTGTACAAGACGCAGTCACCTCCATTCAAGAGAGAGTAACGGTGAGAAATGAAAAGCTTCATCATAGATGAAGCAACTTTAAGTCACCAAATCTCACATGCAAGTTAAAGACAGAAGTTTATCGTAGATTAATGACCCCAATTCATGAAGTTTCATGATGCCAAAAGCAGCACATGGCTATGAAGAACTAAACACCCCAATGCAATGCTGATGCCATAGACACACACACACAAGCATGCAGTCCACTATGAGCTCCTCAATATCTACTAGATTGTGGGTATAAGAGTACCATAACAAGTTAAGTCCTCTTCAATCTCCTCAATGTCTGGAAAACCAGTTTCAGCTCAACATCGCGATTGATATTAGTGTCACCCCGTACAGGAAAAGCTCCCAGGGGAAACTTACATCAAGTATCAGCAGCATATTACATAGTCTGCGCAATTTTTGCTTCAGATACCCTTAAGATATCGATCAAGCAACCTCATTCCTAAACAAAGAAACCAGACATAAAAGGGGAACAGGCAGCTGCAGACAGCGACACCACCATCACATCAAAGATTGAAAGACCAATAAGCAAAAACGCTAATAGCCACCCTTCATCTTGCAGAATTGCTGCGGAACCACTAGAACAGATTTTGACTTCATCCTGAGTTTTGCAAAGCAGGAAACTCCAGAAGATGCGTGCCACGCTCGCTCAGAACAAACATGAAGTTACCTTGCATTATACTAGTATTCACAGGCATGAGGGAAAGAATGTGGTTCGCCAAGTTTGTCTTCAACCACAATAAGCAACCTTCAAATCATAACAATACTCTTAAACCCCCCCCCCCCGAAAAAAGGAAAAAGAAACAGAAAAAAAGGAAATGGAAATCCATACTATAAGATTCCTCAACTCACTAGTCAGATGATCCAAATTCCGATGATTTTAGACTTTTTAGTCCTCACACTAAACATATCAAGTATTATGAACAACACCACCACCCCCCCGGGGGGCAAAACCAAAAAAAAAGGAAAAAAGGGAAATCCAAACTGCAAAGTCTGATGATTTTACACCTCCCATGTTTAGTGTTGCATGCTATCATCTTCACAGAGACAAATATCAACTTTCATTAGGAAAATTCTGACACAAATTTTCGACACTGAAACAAATTCAGTGGCCAAAGGGACATGGAACATTCCCATTTCCAACAACGAACATAAATTTTAGACCCTAATTTCCTTTTCTGTTATCACTACATACTTGGCATATCAACATTCCCCCCTGTTTAAATTGTAGGTTCTACATGAACGTTGGCAAATGTAATTGAAAAACTGCTGTGTACACATACCTTGAGCGGAAAACGACACCAAGAGTCCAATCAATTGTCGAATAAGCATTTACGAATCTCCCGGGCACCACCTGTAAAAGCAGAGTCAGTCTACATCTTTGAGAGGTACACTGTGGTTCCCTAAGAAAAGGGATAATTGCATCAACAGCTTGAGTTTCACTTCCCGTGGATGTATACCTCAGCATCATCATTCACTTGGCAAGCTCTGCCAAAGGCATACACAAAATAATTGCCATCATAGAATGATAATTATCTCCAAGATTGTCCTATCAGTATCTTGCCCTAGCCGAAGATTTTTAATCATATAAGTAAAAAGAAAATGGAGGGGTAAGGCCAGCATATATCTGGGCGTCAACAGACATCGCACTGCAGGACAAGACCGGGTTGCTGTCAAAAGGAAAGAGGAAAATAGAAAGTTCAAAAGTGTCCTGCACAAGTAGAAGTGCTAATATTCTGGTGGTAAAATGCTTCGGGATGATCTTGAATTCATTGACTCAGGCACTGCACATTGTCTCCCTGACTTTCTTCTTTTGTTTTGCTGAGGATCGGTTTTGTTTTCCAGTTTTGACATAAGAAAACAAAGCATGACTGCCGGTCTTAAAGAAGTTGAGAGTCAAATTTTCTAGCTACTCTAAACTTTCCCGGCATCTGTTCTTTTTCTTCATGGGTTTTTTGCCGCCAAGGGGGGAGGTCAGCCCTATCATCCATGAACTACCCTCAGTGTCTCAGACAAAATATTTTGCTGTTCCCTAATTTTGACATCTATATAGGAAGATTAATAGCCTTCCGCTAAGAACAAATGATACTGTAAAGAACATTCAGAAGATACCTTCCTTGCAAGTGTCCAATTCTCATCTTTTAATGAAACAGGTGCCCCAAGAAGGACAACTCTCTCTACAAGCCCACCTGAAATCATTCAGCAGCCCATTGTGAAACTAAGGTTATCATATATTCCTGCTTCCATAAGCTCCCACATAAAAAGGTGACGTAAAAAAAAAAGGCTACTAAAGACTAAAGTAAAGTGAATGACATATATCAGAAAGCAAGATTAAAAAACATCCAAATACCATTATTTCCTGTTTCAGCAAGATGTTGGAGGCATTTGAAAATCAAACGAGCCCCAAGTGAGAAACCTATCAGTGTAACAGGCCTGGACTCATGAAAAAAGTTAAGGACACAGAAAGAGAGACCAGCACTTCAATCATTTGATAAAGTGTAGAAAGATAAATTTCCAAATAAATAACGGCCTCTAGCAGTCGCACCTATTTCCATGGTGCCCTTCAAGCAGCACCTCAGCAAGCAGCTTTCCAGCCTTATCTGATCTGGGATTTCCAGAAAGGATGGATGTCAGCAGAATACCTTGGCTATACATTAGTTGTAGAATAAATGTTAATAGAAGCTTTATTTCAGTGCTCCAATCCACATTTCGATAAGAGCAAATGAATGTGTGCCACCTTAACCCTTCAATATCTCTTGCTAGTTTACATCAAGTAAGAATCAGAGGACAACTCAGCAAGACACATTACTTACTCCATTGTAAACCTAACACTGTAGATTGAGCAATAGAAAATGCTTGCCAAGTGTAATAGTTTATTCAGTAACACATAATACAATTAATATCAAAAGGTTGATAGAATTCTTATGATTGACCAGCAGCATACCATATAATATGCCATATAGGATATCCAAGTAGGCTTGACTTGCATGGATGATAGTTTATTTAAAACCAACATTATGTCAAAACCCACTCCATAAAAATTAAAAAAAAAAAGAATCGCCAAAAAAAATTAGTGACTATGAAACTCAAATTTTGTGAAGCAGACGTGAGCTGTAAGGACCGGAGGAGTTTATATAGCCCAATTGATTTAGTTCTTGGAAAACAGTGTCTCCCTAGCTAATGAACACAACGTGGGTTACTACGATACCTAAAAAGAATGATGCGAAGATGATCCCTGATCACAGAACTATATGTTGGGGTGTCATACAAGATTGTAAGGCTAAAGACAATAGTGCCAGATTCAATTGGAGAAGCTCACAAAGTGCTTTTGTATCAGGTAGACAAATCTCGAATGAAGCTCTTACAGCAAATGAGACAGTAGTGTTATACATAACGCAAACAAGTAAATCAGCACCATCATGGAGGTGTCAGACACGGAAATCCATTCTCCCTTTTCCTTTATCTTGTCCTAGACTCAGCAATTTTGAATCAGGTATTGATCCAAGCAGGAAAAGGGGGGGCTATTTGAGGGACTTAGAGTGAGAAAGAATAAGGAGTTGATATCATGAGGAAACCTAAAGCTTGAAAACCAATTTTTGGCAAAGTTGAAAACCAGCTATGAGCTATCCACTTGGAAAGCTGCAGGATTGTCAAGAGCATGTAGGAAAGTGCTGATAAAAGTAATGAACAATAGACTACCACTTCACTTCTTGAGTCTCTTCAAAATACCATGAAAGGCAGCCAACAATATTAGCCAAATTCAAGGAGATCTTTACGAGCCAGTTCACAGGGAGGAACTTTCAGAGGTGGACTGGGATATTGTCCAAAGACCTAGAAAACTTAGTGTGATTAGGGTGGATGTGACCTCTAAATCCAAAAATGTCAGCCTACTTTTTGAGGTGGTGGTGAAGGTTTCAATGTGAAAAGAATACATTGTGACAGAATGTAGTAACTTTATTCACAAATGGTGCATCAACCTACGTGAAGCATACTTGGATTTTTTTTTGGGGGAGGGGGGGTGCGTAGCTCATGACATGTGAATCAGGTAGCTGTTTAATGATCAGATATTCAGCAGGCTGTTGTGGCTGAAATCAAACTAGAATTGCGGAATTGCCAAATCTTAAGTTCTATATCAGCAGTCCTACTAAGATTCGACCATTACCATTCTATGTTGAAGTGTTGAGTATTCAACATGGTACACAGTTATCCTATCAGCAATGTTCTAAAGATTCTATTAACCCAAAATAAGGGACGAGGGTCCATACCCATACATTTGGTGAATGAAGAGTCTAATTACCACAAGATATGACCCTTGGTTGCTCATGTGCCATTGAAGCAGGCATTTTCTAACTTCTCCATTGCCGTTCAACCAATTATGTCTATATGTCAAATGGGAAGGAGAGGAGGTGGATGGTGGAGATGTATCCTCAAGTGGAAAAGAGAAAGCAGCAAAGGCAAGGAAAGACTGACTTTGATTGTCTGTCAGATTCGCGGGAAAGATACTTCACTGATAATTTCAGGTTCACAGAGTAGTACAGAAAGTCAGTCCTCAGCAGGTTTCACAGTTAAATCTCTCACACAAAAGATTTAAGACTTCAACAGAGTGAGGCTCAAAAGATTTAGACGTCAACAGAGTGGGGCTGCAAGAGCAACTGTTGTCATAGCTTCAGTTTACAGCTATTTGGTAGTGTGTAACATTGAGTTAATGGTTTGGATTGCCTGGCAGGAAGAACATAAGACAACATCAATAACGATCAGAGAGGGAGTGATCCAAACTGAAGGGTACAGCTGTACTTCCTGTGTTGGATCTGAGGAAACCCTAGATCATCTCCTCTAAAGCAACTTGCCTTTGTCAAAGGGGACAGTATCAAGGCATGGAAGTTTTATCTAACTCCACCTGCTACTTTCAAAAGTTCTTTGAAGTTTGCCTGTATACACCGATTAGATGAAATTCCCAAAAGAGAACGTAGATCACTGTGTTCTTTATTATGGCATGGTCAATGTGAAGGAAAAAGAATGGAATTGATTTTAATGTGGCGGTTCTGAACAGCTGAATGTTCAGCTGTTCAGAACGTCATCTAGTTGCTCAAAGTCACAATTGCACTGTGGGTGAAAATCCATAATTCTGGTTTTCCTCATAATCCTGCAGATATCAACACTGGCAGGTTCTATGAAGAATCGATATCTTGATCTGGGTAGTGCAATCATAAAAGGTTGGGTAGGAAGTTCCAGGTTGCCATCTGTTGCAATTTTGCTGATTACTTGTTCTGTTTGCTGGGCCACTAAGCCTCTGACCTAGTCCTCTTTTGCCCTTTTGCCAATCGATTATCAACAGGGAGAGAAGGCTCTTGCATTAACTTGAATTTAGCTCATTTAAAGAGTACATAAAAAATTAAAGCTCCCCTCCTCCCCTTTTTTTGGTTTGCCTTTCGCATATGTCTTGCATAAAAAAATTTCAAGATAATCAGTGTGAGCTTATTCTTAAAATTACAAGATTTAGCATACAACCATTTATATAAGACCCCGGGGGGGTAGTTGTTGCATTGCGAAGACATAATCCTAGTGTAGTTAGATAAAAGTTGGGAATTCTAGAGTTCAAACAGATCAAAACCAGCACTTCATCTTCTCTATTAAACAGGTAAAGTTAACATATATTTTTCAACATAGATTCGAAATAGAAATGGTGCCTGACGAACACCGAATATTAGCAGAGGAAGAAAATGTGGTACAGGGATAGAAAATCACATTCGTGAACATCTTACATGCTTGCCTGTACATACTAGATATGTTTGAAACTTTTCCAGAATAATAAGTAAGAAATCTCAAATACCACCACAGAATCCCTTTTTTTTTGAGGGGAGGGGGGAGTGTTAGAAAGTGAAGAATTTGGAAGACTGAGTGTCCACTGGAGAGAAGTAGTCATCTAATGAGAGAGGGCTGCTTGTAGGTCAAAAAGACGCTTAAGAAAAGAAATTTCTTTAAGAAAACAGTCATATGTCGAAAACATACAAACATTCACAAATGCTACAAAGGTAGTAATTGGGTCCAGCTTATGGGGTAAGGCTGCTAGGTTCTGCTAAGATGGGGACCTATACTGCATATCATTGTTGTTATGGTTTTTTGTTGCTGTTAAATGTGTCAATTCGGTACCACTGTATTTCAATTATGCTTGCAGAGTATATACATGCAAAGTGGTACATGAAGGTAACCTGTCCAATGGAACTGCCCACTTGCTGTCAATGACATCACTTGCATTGGCAAGTGCTGCTGGAAGAGAAAATGCTGACACAGCAGAGCCTAACACAGTCTGCATGGCACCCTCACTGATAGTAACATCTACAAAAAATGGCAGCAAACATTACCAGTAAGTGTAAATTGCAACATTTAGCCGTTCCTTCTCCCTTTTTTTTTTCCCTCCTTTTTCCAGGTGCCAGGGGGGTTTCAAAGACTAAAAGCACAGTTACTTGAAGCAATAAAGTCTCGTACTGCAGTGCTAAGAGGAGCCAGAAAATTGAATTCCCAGTGTAATGCGTACCTATATACAAGTCACTCAAGGAAATTAGTTTCACTTCATGGAGGACATGTTTAATTGTGACTGAAAGACCTCGAGAGGAAGGCCAGTCATGAGAGAGCGCTATGATCAATACGATGAACAGAAAGTGATGCGAAGGTCCAGTACAAACACGAAGCAATTAACACAAACTGAAGTCCACTCCAGAAGAATTGAAACCTGGTTTGTTTGTCATCTTTTAACTCTTAGCCACTTCATTTGGTTTATCTAATTAATGCAACTGCTAGTCTAGCATTAGGATTACAAACCTTACACAGCTAGTCTTGTACCTTCCCGTTCTATCTTCTCAATACTCAGCAAACGTTGTTGATTGACTTGCTAGTTAGGTGTTACCTATTAGTTTTGTTTATGTGCTACTCATTATTTCCAATGTGTCTTCCCATCTTGTTTGTGCTACTTAATCCACTGATACTTGCTATTATCTACATCTACTGTTTCCTAAGATGTTTTTCCTCTAGAGACAAAACAAAAAAGGGGGTTTTAATCCATGAAAACCTTTTCAGCAAAATTCTTTTGTGGGTCTCTCATAATAAGTTTCTATCCTTGCAAGGGTAATGCTCCCCAATTGTGGATCTTCCCAAAACCCACTAAGCCAAGAACCACATTTGGTGATGGTGTTCATATCTAATGCAGCGGTCTGGTATATCAGGGCTAAGGCTTCCTCAACCACATGTATCAGTACGAGAAAGCTTCAATATTCTGCAAGGAACGAATAGAAGAAACCACAACTATTTCGAAATAAAAACAAAGCCAAAGAGCGCAAAGGAAACCAATGAGCTGGAATCCAAACTAAAGCCTGCAGTGAACCCATATATGGAAGAACGCGGATAAACTCCCCTCATTTCTAAATGCCATCAGTCACCATGATAAGTGATGGCCAACATTCAAAGATTAGAAGCTTTATTTCAACAAAGGCTTAAAAATCCATCAAACTTCAGTTTTGATCCCTGGGTAAACTTCAGTTTTGATATCAAGTGGTTCCTTGCAGACTCTGCAGCTTGTATCATTTACAATTAACTCTTCCCCAAAGGTCCACAGGGCAAATATCTCCGGGTCTGTAAGGAATGCAATAGAAATAGAGACTGGACTAACTACCCTAATTATACAGAAGAAAAGTTCAGCTGTGGTAACCCCTTCAGGAAAAGAAAGTGCAAGTAGAAAACAAAAGTTGGACATGCAATAGAAATAATGTAGAGTCCAAGCCTCTAGCTATAACTGAAAGCTGACCTCTCCACTCTGAGATACAGAAATGGTTAGATGAAAGGTATTGAAATATTAAATCCATGTTGATGCAGCTTGCATGATAGGATGTGGCATACAATTACAAAGACACTCCACAGTATATGAAATCACATGTCTGTAAAAAGACAAGTACTCTAACTCATACATGCAAATGCGCATCTGAAGAGACAGCAAGTTAAAACATGTTTCATTATTACGCTGGACCCAAACAAAAAACTGAATGAACATCTATCTACCTCTCCAGGTTGACATTTTGACCTCGCCAAGGTCTCAAAAAGTCATCTTCTTCAAACACCAGTCCAGAGACCATTATTCCAACTGCAAGTCGCTGCACACGGACAGAATATATCTTAAATTCAAAAGAAGAGCCAAGTGACAAATCAAATTTCATAATTGACATCCAGATGGCATCCTTGAAATGGAAATGAAAGGCAGGAGACATAACAGCCTAACAGGAGACCAGACGCGAATGGAACCCACCCCCTGCTTATGATTTTTACCAAGTGCTTTGAATTCAAAGTCCTGAATGCTTCCCATTCTTTTAGCCATCTTGCTACCACAGAGTCCAGCTCCGGCAGCTGGAATTTAGAACCCACAATTAGAGATATAAAGAGGGAGAAAAGAGGCGCACATGATGTTTAAGACAGACTACATAATAGTATGACACAGATAAAACGATTTGGAGAATGGTGTTCAGTCACAGCCTTACATTTAAATTTACGCTTCTATGCTAAGAATTGCAAAGTGAGGGTGAAACTAAGTTCAATACCTCCAAATGATGCACTGATAGCAATGGAGCCACCAATAGACCCAGCAGAAGCAGCGGCGGCAGCAATCCCACTTGCACCAACAGCAGTAGCCACAGTGCTCAAACCTTGACCAATTGCAGGGGCCGCTATTCCTGCAAAATAAGTCAAAAGGCTAGGTTGAGAAAACAGCGAAAAATACACCATTTGTAGATTTGACAAGCAATTTCTAGCTTATCTTGACTGGTCTGATCTGCGCCTATGGAAACTATACCTCCAGTTACAGCCATGGCTGTCCCTCCAGCCACAGCAGTTGCACCAATTATGCCTCCTTGCTTCCATTTGTCTACATCATCAGCATAATTCCTCTTTTCAACTTCCCCCTTGGTTGAGCCCAGTAAAGAGCAAGCAACTATTACCTCCATAGCTTCCTATGAAACAAAGTCCTTCAGACAATATAATGTACTAACATAAGTAATAGAAAGTTTGATAATTGCAAACATAAAGCACACTATATTCACAATTTAGCATCCATTACAAGTTGCCTAGTATGGCCTGACACATGACAAATATTTTCCTCTTCCAAAAACGAAGTCATAAAGAATGTGCTAAAAAGAAATCATAATAATAAGGAATTAAAAAGCAAGAACAAAAACAGTAAACCAACCATTTCAGTCCATTTGACATCCAACCAAGTTGCCAATAGCCGCAAAGCAACACGATGTCGAGAATCATAGCCCTTGACGGAACTATTCTCGCCGTCAAAAGTGGTACCAACTAGGCATGCAGTAAGAAGATCATACAAGACAGACAGTTTCCTCCGGCAGCTCAGTGAGTTTGCATCTTCAACAGGTTTTTCACAAGTCTTGCTCACCCATGCATTAGATATTTGCTCTTTGGGAGATGTGTCACCATGGGCAGCCTCCGAAGCAGAGATAGGGTGAGGATATTTCTCGGAGCATCTATGATCCTCATCCGACTTTTTGTCAGAATCCAAAGTAGACACTTCAATTCCCTCCATGCTCGATACCATTGCACCGACAGATTTCAACAAGGCATGTTCTCTGTCAGCACTCTCTGAAGGCGCTTCACCTCCATCCTCAAGTAATTTTAAGAACTACACATATCGTGCACTAACCTCGTAAGAATCATGCTTTCTCAAATAAAATAGAGTTAATGAGAAGCCAGACATGATCATTGCTTTCTCTAAGAACTTAAGAAGATGCTGACTGTATCATATATCACATACAACTAAGAGTCCAATTGATGACCATACCAAATTACCAAGCAAAAGAGATTATAGTATTTTCTCAACTTTTTTTTTGGGGGGGGGGGATATAAGCTCTTAGAGCATCCCCATTAGAGAACTCATTTGGTTCTTAGACCATACCAAATAAAGAAGATTAAACTCTTTTGTAGGTCCATTAACTTGTCCATACAAACTCCCTATATATTCCCCAAAAACATAGAAGTAAAGCTAAACTCTTAACTAAAAAACTAGTTCACATGACGTAACCCATCAACCCGAAGGAAAAAGTAAGCACCATACTGAATGACTAATCAATGCGCTTAATTAAAACCCGTAACTTCAGAAAGAAGACAGAATTGAGACACTTACAGCACCAACGTGATGCCTCATTTGCGAAGAAGTTCCCGCCGTCTCCTTAAGCCCATCCCAGGCTTTATCATCAACTTTCATAAACCTGCTCAAATCATCACCACCGCCATCAATCAACACCGGCTTGAAGTTTGGTTGAATGTAATGCAATGTAATAATGGTAACGCAACGCAATCAACCTTGTAACGCAACTATAGTTACCTAGTTTGTAGTGATGTTAACCACAAGATAGTTTTCTTACTGTAATGCTCTCACGCAACCAAACAAGGAAATCAAAATTAGAAGGTTGATTACATCCAACGAAGCATCACATCATAGATAGAGAGACAGACCTGAAGACGGGCAAAAGCAAGCCGGACTGCTCGTGAATCCAAAGATGAGGGCGATCGGAGACAGTAGGAGAAGGGGCAGCCGTCATGCCCTCGCTAATGGGCTCTTCATCGAGGGATGGAAGAGTGCTCGAAAGCCGCCATTGATGGTGCTGAGACTGGTTTAGGGCTAGCGAAAACAACGCGGATGCTGCGTATCTATGCGTCCGACTCAGAATCGACGTCTCCATTTTTCTTTCGCATCAATCGAAATGCTGAACTCTGCTTCAATCCATCAATCAATTGAACTTCGATTGTTTGTTTGTTTGTTTGTTTGTTGTGGAGGAATTAGGACAGCATCTATGGCGTCGCATTGAATTCGCGGAATTTGAATGGACTGATTCAAATCGCCATTTTCGTTCTTGATTTAATTGCGAAGCGTAAGGATTGAGTTTGACCCTCCGAAACGGGAGCAAAAGTGTCGAAGGTTTCATGGCTGTCTCAGTAATGGCGCCAAATTACTGTCTCTTTTCATCGGCGCGTGGGAGTTCTCTCTCCTCGTTTTTTAAAAAATTAAAATTAAAATTCATACGAGCTAAAACTTCGAGTTGCGATTAAATAAAAATCGAAAAAATCAGCGAATATATAAAATTCAGATTAAAATATTTTGTCTTATAATTAGTTTTTATCGAATCGAATAAAATTGAATAGATTTAAATTCATATCAAAATCAAGTTTGAATAATATAAATAAGATCACTTTGAATTCAAATTTTAAGCTCAAATGACAACTCACAATTATAAGCATGTTCTTTTCGTTGGTTGAAGTCGGTTGAAGTTAGTTGAAGTGGATTAAATTTTTTTATGTGATAAATTGAACTTTGTTGAAATAGTAAAAGTGTGTTGAAATGGGTTAAGATTGATATTTTATAATTGACCCGCGAAAAGAACAGGGCATATGCTTGACTTTTTTCAACTCTAAGATTATGAGCTCTAGAGTGCATAAAAGTCTAACAGATTTATTACCTTTGTAGTTTTACTTCTCAATACAAATTTAAAATACATCATAACGTTGAAGTAGTGTGTTCACATGAAAAATTATGTTAATGAGGTCATGAATTATACCGGCACATGTTGATTTTAATAATTTTGCATTTATTCCCAATTAAATAAGTCACCAAACTCAAGTTATTGAAGGGGAAACTTGTGTTGAGAAAAGTAGAAAATTTGTATTTTACGAATTGAGGATTAGTTTGATACCAATCGACAAAGGCTCAAAAGACCATAAAAGGCAAAGATGACACTTATGCGTCGTTGACTCAGTGATCGGTGATCAAAATCCTTTAAAGTTAAACTAGAAATTAAACCACAATCTTGCAATTTCTGTGGTTGAAGAAATTAGCTTACTAACGGTACCCTATCACGGTGTAAACTTTCACCGACAATAATTATTTCTCAACTGGTCTGTTGGTGATCGAAGATCATCATAGTGACTCCCTGACTGGGTGGGATTCGCTAAAGAGAATTACACGATTATGATGCCTCTCCAACTAAAATCAACTAAACAACTTCGCTAACCATGACAATTGATCCCACGCGGAGATTCCCCTAACCATGGGATGGGAATTCGCCATCCATGGTTGGCTAATGCTCCGATTTGTCGTCTTGTGAAAGGTAGCCCAAAACAGCAAAGGGCAAGACATTCTGCCTTGGATAGGACTATAAAGACCCCCAAAGACTAAGGACCAATTTCATTATAAGCTTCTCAAATACATATAGCAAGAAATATCCCAATCATTTAAAAAGAAAAGGGCAAAACCAACAGCAGAGTGATTGACATTATGGCAAGATTTAATCACCAAGAAAACTTAAACATCCAAGCAAAACCCTCATGATGCACAATAAAAGTACTTATTCAAAGCCCGCCAATAAAGGTGCAAGACCTCAGTACCTCCGGGGCATCCGATCCATCATTCTTCCGGAAGGGCATTCATATGACATATGGCCCCGACCTCCACATGTGTGACAGATAACCATGGCAGGACCCCCCAAGCAGTCCCTGCTCATATGGCCCACTTGGCCACAAGTGCGGCAGATGATATCGCGATAACCGCCGCCAAATGGATGATGACCGCCACCGCCAGGATAACCACCTAGCCCGCCACCGAAACCGCCATAGCGGCCACCACCACCACCACTTCCCCGGTCCCCAAGGATGTCGGCCTTAGGGCATTGCCTGGCCACATGCCCAGCAACATTGCACAGGTTGCAAATGGGATCATTCTGGCAGTCCCGGGCCAGATGCCCCGTCTTCCTGCAGTTCTTGCAGGCCTTTTCATTTGTGCATTCTGCAGCAACATGACCCTGCTTGAAGCAGTTGTTGCATAATCTCAGATCGCCAGGTGGGAGTTCAGGGTTAGGACACTCTCTGGCTCGGTGACCAGCCTTGCCGCAAGAATGGCAGATGCCCTCGTTTGGGCAGTTACTTGCCATATGCCCAGGTTCTCGACAGTTCCAACATAATGATTTTGTGGAGCACTCTGCAGCAATGTGCCTGCAGAAAAAATAGCAATAGGGCCATTTAGCTTCTGCTATTCTTGTTTTCTCTCTAATCTTACCACAGCTAGCATACATGAAAGAAAGCTCAAAGAACCGAATACTTAAGTCAAAATTGGTCAGCCAAGAAAACATTACCCTGGAAGACCACAGTTGTTGCAGACAGCAACATTTGGGCACTCTCGGGCAAAGTGGCCAGGGCGTTTGCAGTTGTTGCAAAGATTGCTTTGGCTGCAGAAAATTCCACCGACATTAGCAGAAAAGTAACCAAACATGCTCATCTAGAGCAAAATCTGTATATAGAAAGTCACAACAACCCCCCCCCCAAAAAAAACAAAAAAAGGCTGTTCATGAACGAATCTAGAGTCCTCCAAGGATCTTAGTGTCAACGACAAAAGACATTTAGGATAAATCCCAGTTATAGGTCCTATCATATCCAAATCCAAAGAGTGAAACTGAAGTTCAGTGATGGCTCCAAGAAGTTGAAAAATATCATATCCAAAAGTTAAACTGGGTTTCATGATGGCTCGAAGCCTCCAAGTAGTTGGAAGTCTTCCAAGACCCATGATGGAGGTAAATTAAAAAAATTCTGCAGTAAGTAACCTCCCAATAAATGACCCTGCCTTCCTCCCCCCCCCCCCCCAAAAAAGAAAAAACCCCACCGCGACGGGGATCTCAAATCCTAATAACCAGTCCAGTCATATTCCGGCCAACAGAACCAAATGCAAGGAAATTTGAACCCTCAAAAAAACAGAACCCCACACACACACACACACACACACACACACACACACTAAATGAACAACAAATTTAAAGACACATTTTAAATGAACAGGGTTCAAAAGACCTTGGAACTGTGTCTATTTGGAGATAATTTTCAGGGAAGGCGGGTTACAGGACCGTAGGACTGAGAGCACAGCACAGGAAGGTTGTCATAAACATTGGTGGGCACTTGAGACATCATTTTGGACCCCCAAAAAGATTAAATTTTTTCAGATATGGCAAGTTTGAAATTGGGAAACATATGCGTGTTCGACACTTGTAGCCAATGAGTAACATGGAAAGAGCATAGCATACGATAGAGAGCAAAGCAAAATATGGACAAGGAGACAGAACATAGGATTCATGGCCCCATTCGATGAATCCACAAAATCAAAGACCCACAAATTATGAAGCAAGTGGGTATGGACCAGCCCCCATTCACAGGAGGACGACAACTTCAGAAAGGCAGATAAGGCAATCAAAAATATGGAAAGCAATTACATATTTATCTACAGAACATCATTCTTTTGAAGTTCTGTTCAACGAAAAAACCCTCCACCCACAACTACAGAGGATTTTCACCACTCCAGACCCATCTTGTGCGCAACTGATTAATTTATAAGCCAGCATAACAACAGCTAAAAATACCAAACCAGATCCTCCCATTGACCAGAGTTTCAATATACCAAAGGGTGGCAGGTTAGCTTCACATATGAGAATAAGAGCCTGCTGCAATGAAACATGGCACCTTCCCCAGCCCACTAAGGACTTTCGCATTCCTCAGTTTAGTATAATCCAAGGTTTAAAGGAAACATACTTTTCTGCAATTAAATGCATAGTTGACAGTGACTTGGGACAATAGTACGTTACCTATAAAGGAACGTGCATCAAAATCTAATTTCTCATGAATATTACGTTGAACTACTAATTTTTTTTCTTTTGGGCCAAATCAATAACTCAACTATACAACCACATGTGTTTTGCCAACCAGTAAACCATTCATATAACATTTCAAGCAACGACAAGGTGGATATGGGAAGGATGTTCATCTTGATCCAAGTACAAAACATCTTTTCCAACTGCTTCTTGTCTACATCAAATTTTGTTGGTGAAGCACGATGGGTAGATTTTTTTTTTTTTTAATAAGGAAAAGTTAATGTATTCATAAAAGAAAGGGGATAGATACAATAAGAGAGGATGCTGAAAAAGCATACCACAAAATGTAATTTCAACCCCAACAAAAGGCTATCCACAAAATCAACTCCGAGTTAGGGTCGGTACATGTATGTAACCAGAACATGATCTAGAAGATTTTGGATCACACAGGGACTGCATATGGATTCAAAGATCCCAGATTGCAGTTTTCTTTTTTTTTTTTTTTTGGGGGGGGCCGCAGAAAGGGTGGAGGTTTAGAATTAGAGGGGATTGAAGAACTATGATTCAAAGGTTTAGCCTGCTACGATTGTCCCTCACAAGTCCCACTCCAACTTCCACTTTACTGCAGTGGGACCACAAGGAATGGAATTGGATTCTGACCTTCAAGCACAGGCTTCTCATAAAGGAAAACAACCCAAACATGAAGATTACTGACAATGTTAAAATCAAACCACCTGAAACCCCGACGCATCTCCCTCCTATATGGAGCATCACGATAAGAGGGACGCTCAGATCGGACTCTACGATCTCGTGGACTCCTGCTTCTGCTCCGGCTCCTGCTTCTGCTCCGGCTCCTGCTGCGAGAACTCATCTTCAAAATTCCTCTTTCCCTTACCAATCACACCTGATTGCCAAACGCCAAACACAACTCTAGACAGCACCCAACGTTCCCCTGCCAAAAATCACCCCCATCAATCTACTGATGACCAAATTCCATTACCACATTAGATCCCTATCCGAAAAACCAACTACACAAAAGAATTCAGCAATCCACAACACCTGGTGAGTTAAGAACATCTCCAACAACACCACACACCCATTAAAAATCAAACACCACACCCCCCATTAAAAATCAAACACCGCAAGAAGAATTATGAAGCTTAGGAGCCAACCACTCCACATAACTCAACAATGTAGTTTTCTCCCTCCCGAAGTAGATGCGGTAAGAATTGAACAATCTCAACTCCTCACATCCATCATCCATGGAAGGCTAAAAGATGTTGAGCATACAGAAGGATCAAATCTCTGTGGCTCATGGCCATTCACATACCACATTTCTCCTATATCCCTTGTAATAGTATATTTCATGTGCACCATTCTTAAGAAATCAACTAAGTTGCTAAAAGAATAAAACAGACCCAAACATAAATTATCCTATAACAAACCCTCTTATCACACTTCAAAGACCAAACCAAACTACGAATACAAAGAGCAAAATACACTACTTGCAGCTCCTCCCATACCCACATCATTCCTCCATCCATTGGGTATTTCTACACAAATAATCAAATATTTTTTTTGATTATTTAAGAATTTCGCCAACTTGAACACACCCAGTAAACGGGATAAAGGGGATTCCGAACATTAACGCAAACCCAGTCACTCATTTATAGTTTTCTTACAAAATTTATTTCATGGGCAACATTAATCAAAACCCTAATTCTAAACCCGACATATAGAACCCAGAAAACAGAATGCTCGAACCAATCTGAAGGAAGATAAGACCAACTATAAAACATATACCAAAACAATGAATTCCTAGAACAAAAAGATATTAGATCTATCAAATTAACAACCAAAACCTAAAGTTCGGAGAGACTACCTCTTCCAATCATAAGTCAGAGCAATCCTGTTAACAGTCTATTTCATATTCGCATAAAGATGGACAGAGAAACAGGCGACAGGGGGGGGAAGATATAGAGAGAGAGAGGTACCACTTTGGCCGATGACGATCCTGAGCTATGGCGGAAAATTTGGCAACCCCTAATTTTCAGATTATTATAGGAGAAGAAAGAGAGTGAGTTGATAGCGGTGGACCGCTGCTGCTGGTACTTATCTCTCCCCGTATTAGAGTTTTTTTTTGGGGGGGGAGGTCAGCAGCCCCGTATTAGGGCATGTACAATGGTGGAGTAATTTTTTGGCTCATCGGTAAGAATCTATTACTTCTACATTAGCCTATGCACGAACATTTTGGCCCACAACCCTCCAACTATAAATAAGCTAAATAAAAAAATAAATAAATAGTTTGTAAATTAGAAGGTAATTTTTTTGGGATTGATAAAATTATAAAATAATTTTGATTCTACAGGTAGATAGTATTGCACGTTTTTTAAACAAATTTTAAATTCTCCCATTTTCATTGGTCTAATAGTCTTCATTAAAATTGGCAAATTCTTCCTTTTAAATTTGCATTGATAATCAATATATCAAAAATACTCCGATTCATCGCGATTAATTTATTTAAATTTTGATCCTTTACATCACCATATTTTTTATGGTAATATTTTTTATCTAATTAAGACACACAATATTAGCATAAATTTCAGAAATGAGTTCCATTTGTTAGTGTATTTAGAAAAATTATTCAAAAAGTATTACTTATTTCGAGCTTACAAACACGAGTATGTAGTATAATTGTTTAATTAAAAGACAACAAGATAGAAATTAACATTTTGCAATCTTTTGGACAATACATAGATTCCATGTGAGTTTTTCTCTTTTGGGGGAGGGGGGAATACCAAATGTCATATGAGTTCCTAAGTTAGGGTTAGAAACTTAGAGTTAAACCATAAACATTTATAAACTATCTAGAATTAGTTTTAGCCTTTAAAATAATATATATTTTAATTATAAGAGTCCAAAGAAAAATAAAAAATAAAAATATCAGTAACCCTAAATAATGAAAACACTTTGATAAGTGAAATGAAAACATGTGTTTTCCCTTTTTTTTTTGGGTACTAATTGGCCTCTCTAATTGTTCATATCTTAGAGGCAATACCTTTTTTAAATTAAAAAAAAAAAAAAAAAGAAGGTAGAACTCTATACTATTGCATATTTTTTAAACAAACTTAACATTCTCCCATTTTCTTTGGTCTTATAATCTTCATTAAAATTGGTAAGTTCTCGAAGTTAACTTCGTTTTGACCCATCAATTCCTCTTCTCTCGAAAAACCCTAACCTCCTCACGAAAAATTCTAACTTTTATCTATTTCAATAAGGGGCTGTCATCAACCATAATTGTTGGTGGTAAGCCCCAATCTGTGTGCAAGTTTTATTCAATTGTAAAGTATTTACTAATATTTTTGTCTCTTTTCAATAAAATTTCTCTCCAGTTTGTGAGAGTTTTACTGTTTATTTTTTTATTCATTAGTGCAAGTTTGGTTGTTCTCACCTTGTTCTCACCATTAGTGTGAGTTTAAATCATTACCTTTGTGCAATTTATCATAGATCTACAAATTTAGAGTGAGTTTCTTATCGAGTAAAATTTAAAAATTATTGTAGATCTAAGTTTTTTTATTAAGGAATGAGTCAACAATGGAATTTCATGTGGTTCTACTGTGAAGATCTTCCTTTTAAGTGCAATCTACTACATCAATTGGACAACTGCTCCATGAAGTTATACTATAACCTGCCGATATTCGAAAAAGATGCATTGATATCAAAGAATGCAGTTGATGGTAAGAACACTGCTATAAATTCAGAGTCGGTCGACAATATATTTACTATTAGCTTCCTGTGGAAAATTATTCAATTTGATGTTTTAGATTTACTCTTATTATGAGATATGCATTGTATATGCCGTATGACTTTTCATTAATGAATTATTCTTTTTAATTATCAAAACAATTTGGTAAGTTCTCCTTTTAAATTTGCACTGATAGTCATTATATCAAAAATACATCGACTCATTGTGATTAATTTATTTAAAGTTTAATCTTTTACATCACCATAATTTTTATGGTAATATTTTTCATCTAATTGAAACACACCATATTAATACAGTTTAAGAAATGAGACCCAATTGTTAGTGTATTTAAAATAGTTATGCAGAAAGTGTCACTTACTTTGAGTTTATAAACATGAGTATATAGTATACGTGTTTCATTAAAAGACGGGGATACTAAAATTAACATTTTGCAATCTTTTGAACAATAAATAGATTTCATGTGAGTTTTTCTCTTTTTTGGGGGATACCAAACGTCATATGACTTCCTTAGTTAGGGTTAGAGTTAAGCCATGAACATACATAAATTATTTAGAATTAGTTTTAGCCTCTAAAATAATAGAATTTAATTATAAGTGTCCAAAGGAAAATTAAAAAAATATATCAGTAACCCTAAATAATGAAAACATTTTCATAAATGAAATGAACACACGTGTTTTCCTCTTTTTTTTTTGGTGCTAATCGCCCTCTCTAATTGTTCATATCTTAAAGGCAATACCTTTTTTAATTTTATTTTTTTTAAGTAGAGTTCCATAGTTAGGTCATTAGGCACACATAGTCGTTATTGGACATATATGTGACTTGTAAGGAGGTCCATAATTCATCCAGTTCTTAGGTGGTTTATTAGTTTCCACCAAATATCGCACATTTACAGGGGGTATATGCTCTTCCATGGCTATAGCTCATGAGACAAGAACTATGCCTAAGAACCCTTGAGGTCGATCAGCCACTATCCTTTTGGCAACAAGGTGTGTGAAATTCCCCAGCTTCCACATACTTATCACGTGTTTAACAGCTGATGATGATACTCTGTGTTTTGTTGTCTTTTTTGTTAGGAATGATGCTACATACATTTCTCCTAAATATCCATAATATTATCAAACCGTTTATGTAAATTATAACAACGATACTACATATTGTATAAATGATCACAATGCAATTTTAACATTATAAACGAAATGGCTTTAATATGTCATTCTATTCGGACTCTTTGGTTTGTTTGGAAGGAAAGAGAGAGTGAAAAGTAAGTTGATCCGAATAACTACTCACCGTGACTGTTGCCTAAAAGTTAAAATGGACAGTAAAAGTAAAAAGGAGTAATACTTAATCCTCTTAACTCCTCGTTGTTTTCCATTTTCTTACTCTCTAGCTTGAGATTTACAAAGCATCCACGATAATAGAGATCTTATCCCGCTCCTACTTGTTCCATATCATTAAATTCATTAATTAAGAATTCAAACTGTAATTGGTACTAAAAAAGGTATTTAACTGCACAATAAGGACACTATTTGACATTGCATATGGACCCGCAATAACTATGACACTTCCATGTGTAATATACATTATTTTTTCATTGTTGTTAGAAATATAATTATCAAATTTCGTTATATTGAAAAGTTTTAGTTTTGTAGACCAATTAAATATATTTTTTTAGAAAGTAATTATTTTAATTGATTCCCTTGGCGAATAAAGTCATGTGATAGACTTGTCAGATAATTATACCGATTTGGATAGTAGTGCATATAGCTTCCTAAACCGGTGAATTTTTTTTTTTTTTTTAGTGCAGTTAGCATTAACATCTTGTGCAACCGAAAATTTAAGAACAAAAACTTGGTGATCAAACGTAAAGTCATTAGCTTATTTGTCATAAAACTTTTCTATATTGTCCCAAATGATACTATTTGAAAACTTGACCGATCTGCGCTACCACACTTTTGAGATTCTTCTAATTGCCATAGGAGGCCTTGTCTGACTTGACACTCTAATGTTTCTTATTATTTCCTTAGATTTTTAACACCTTATATGAGTTCCGTTTTAATAAGGCATTAGAAAACTCAGGTGTAAACAATCATACATATCTTCCCAAATCTTTATATTATAAGTAGTAGAATGATGTGGGGTTAATAAGTTTTCCCTCCCTTAATTCTAGAATTCTTTGCATTCCCTCCAAAATTACTCCATAATATTATCCATTTAAATTTCAAATTTCAAAAATGTTAATTTATCCCCTTATCTAACCACCCGGTATTTACACCCTAAATTTCCATTTTCAAAAAAAAAAAACAAACCTTGAACCTCCCTTACCTTAGCTTCTCTTAATTCTAGCATGACTTCTCTTAACATTTCATGTTTCCCACTCTGTCTCAACCACCACCTCTTCCTCAATCAATGCTTTACGTTAATGTCCCTGGCATTTCTCTTTTCCCGGCTCCGTCTCCCATTCAATTTTGTCTCTTCTATTCTCCTATTCCATACTGCCACTAGATTTACATTTATCTTCTGATATTCAACAATAAATCTCCATCGTATCATCAAATATATTCAAGTTTACATTATTAAATTTCACATGTTCATCATGAATATGTTGTTCAATGATTTGTTCATGGAGTCAAGTAGAATGTGGGACAATAAAGCTATAGTTTGGATACTTGTGTGCTATTTATCATGTTCATCGTGAATATTTTGTTCAATAATCTGATTATGGAGCCAAGCATAATGTAGTTTGAATACTTATGTGTTGTTTGATTAAACTTTGTCAATCAATTACTATTTATCAAACTATTACTTTTTAGAAGTTTTTTTATGATATTTGGCCATATTGACTCTACATCAAATTAGAGCCTACAAATTTCCATACATACTCTTTGGTCGAATACTAGAATTCAATAATGGTAAAAGGAGTACAAAACACTGGCTATATGATAAAGTTGTTAGAATTTATACCTCCATTTAATATTTTTTAAACTGAAAAATTTAATTATATCATAGTTGTGAGATATTTCCTTCAGTTTAGTTTTTTTAATAAGCATTGAATATTAATTTATAAAAATTGATAGAAATAAATGCAAAAATGTAGGTTAATGATGCACTTCAGTAATTAGTTAGCAAAGTCATACGGTTAACAAGATAGCAATGCAAAAATTTAAGTTTGTGGTTGCGCTTCAACAATCAATAAAATCGTTTACAAACATTAAGACCACTGATAAGAAGATTAATACGAGTAGATGTAATCTCATGATATGATCCTAAGATCGGTGCAACTTCATATAAAATGCATTTTTAACTATTCATATAAGATTGGTGTAAAGCGCTGGCTATATGATCAAGTTGCCATAATTTATATCTCCATATAATACTCCTTGAACTGAAAATTTTAATTATATCATAGTTATGAGAGATCTTCTTCGTTTTAATTTTACTTTTTATATTTTTAAATGAAAAAGGAGCGCATAATAAATTTGGGTACTAGTTTATATATATTGATAAAAGAAAAATGCAAAAATATCGTTAATATTGCGCTTCAATAATTAGTTAGCAAGATCATCTAGAAACATAAAGTGCAAAAATACAAGTAGATAGTGTGCTTAAAAAGTTAGCAAAGTCATTTAGAAGCATTGAAATTCTTGATAAGAAGATTAATATGAACATATGAAACTTCATTTTAAGATCACAAGTTTGGTGCAAATTTATATAAAATGAATTATAACTATTATTTTTTAAATTGAAATATTGTTGCATATATCATTTTTTATTCTTGAACTTATCATTTGTTCATGAAAGTGTTTTTCCCCCCACACTATTAAGTTTTAAATTACGTAACACTAGTATAGACCCGTGCGATATACGAAATATCTTTTGAATTAAATTTTAGTTTAAAAACTACAGAATATTCATTTTATAAAATCATTTGTCTCATCAATATTGTTTGAACATTAAGATAAAATATTATTTGATTTACTTGATCATATAATTAGCAAAATTTTCAATCGATGATGTTAGGGAGATTCAAAAAAGGAGTCCACTTCAACCAAGATCCATGTTAACAAGTCCAAGTGAGGTTCCATCCTAAAACCAATTGGCAATAGGAGGAGTAGCCCACTTGACTTATATACCATGACCCTTCTTTTCAAACTCTCGATATGGGACTTCTTTACTCATGTGTGATATTTCCAACAATCTCCCCCTCACACATGAGTCTCTTTCATACCACATCAATGCACAAGCTCCCCCTTGAGCGGAAGCTTTTACCAAGGTGTCAAACCACCATCAAGAACTTATCCACGCCATCGAGCCACGCTGCAGCACACGTGTTATCGCTCGATCAACACCTGTGTGTCACTTCACCAAGCTCGTCCATGGGGTCCACCATGCCACACCTTTGTCGCCTAACCGAACGCATCATCGGCTCTGATACCACTTGTTGGGGAGATCCAATGAAGGAGCCCACTTTAACCAAGGTCCATGGTAACAAGCCCAAGTGAGGCTCCATCCTAAAATCAAATGGTAATAGGAGGAGTAGCCCACTTGACTTATATACCATGACCCTTCTTTTCAAACTCCCGATATGGGCTTCTTTACTCATGTGTGATATCTCCAACAAAAGAAAATTTTAATTGATGAATCAAATCCTTCTCCCTTGCCTCTAAAGTCTTTGTAGTCTCAAATCTCATTAAGTCAGTTATAAAGTGGATTATACGTGAAAAAATCAACCCATTAAAAGTAGGCTTTGATTTATGAAATAATCAGCACATAATATAAGATAATTGAGATCATGTATGAAATATTTTCACTCATTTATAAGCAAAAGATACCCCTTTATTTACATTAGACGACACCATATTCGAGAATAATTAGATATCTAAATCTCTTTCAACTTATGGATTGCTAATTTTACACCATAATGTATCTAACATATGCTATTCCCTATGATAACCCCCAAAAAATATGAATCCAAAAATATAAGATATATCAAAGACTCTCACCTGGCTATGAACATAAAAAATTATGCATAAGTTATGTTATAAGGTCCGAACTCCACTCAACTATATTAAATAACCCGTTTGTTTTTTCTAATGAGTTGGTTTGCTTCCCCCTTCTTGTTATTAATTAATAAATGAATTGAAGTAGAAGCGATCACATCATCACACAATACTTGTATATTCAATCCCAAAAACTAATAGCAAAAAAAAAAGAAGGAGATTTTCATATGTTCTTCTTGTCTCCATACACTTCTATGGCTTCATCAGTATTGCATGTGTTTTCCCATTTTCCTTGCACCTATGTATCTCACAAATCCTTAAACAAATTAGCCAAAGGATTTTGAAAAATCCAGTTGGTAAACAATTAAAAGGGTGACTATCGAAGAAAATCATGGAAGAAAGAATATTAGAGATGCGATTTCCAAGGTAAATTGAAGAAATAAATTTCCGAGAGAGAGAGAGAGAGAGAGAGACAGATCGAGAGATCGAGAGAGAGAGACAGAGAGAGAGTGCACGTGTGCATTTTGATGAGAGAAAAAGACATGCACATAATTAATAGCCAAATGTATCTAAAGCCCTGACATTCAAGTACAATCGAAAATATGAGAAGTAGGTAGTTAACTTCCCTAAGTTTTGTTTTAAAACATAAATAAAAATAAAGCAGTATTTTGCTTGGAGAAAAGCGCTTTAAAATCAAGGATTTAGATTTAATTGGTTGATAATATTTGCGGCTAAGATTACACAAAGTCCCGCATCAATCTCGTGTTAGTATTTTAAGGTTTTCCAAATACTACTATTAATATAGAGTAGATAGATAAATGGATTAGATACAAAATCGAAGGTTTTAATTTAATAGATGACTAATTTTTATGGCTGAAATTACTTCAAATCCTGCAAATCACTCATGTTGTAGCTAGCATTTTAGGTTTTTTCAAAAGATTATCATTTTTTTAGTTGCTTGATTTTTTTTTTAGATAATAGAATTATCATGTATCCTTTATCAATATAACTGAAATGATGGGTGACTTTTTAAAAAATAAAAATTATAAATGGGTATTTTACTTAGATAAGATTGTTTTTTTAAAACTAAAATCTAAGGCTTAGATTTAATGAATAAGTATAGCTGCCTAATTTTTTTTCCTTAGATAATTGAATTATTATTTATTTTTTATCATGTATATTCAAAATTATGCGGAAGTTTTAAATGATATAAAGAGATATATTAATTTTAAAATTGACAGGTTAGATTTAATGCATAAATAATTTTTATGATTAAGATTTACACCAAATCCCACAAATCACTCTCTTTGTAGCACTTTAGGGTTTTTCAAAGATTATCACTTTTTTTAACTGCTTGAATTTTTTAATGTAATAGAATTATCATGTATTCTTTATCAAATATAACAAAAATTATGAGTGATTTTTTAAAAAAATAAAAATTTTGAATGGGTATTTTACTTAGATAAGTTAGTTTTTTTTTGAACTAAAATCTACAATTTACTATTAATATAGAGTAGACAGATAGATGGATAGATTGAATACAAAATCAAAGGTTTAGATTTAATACATGACTAATTTTTATAATTGAGATTACATCAAATCCGGCAAATCACTCTTATTATAGCTAGCATTTAGGTTTTTTTCCCCAATGATTATCACTTTTTTTAACTTCTTGAATTTTTTTAAAATAATAGAATTATCATATACCCTCTATCAAATATAGCCAAAATCATGACTGATTTATTTTTTTAAAAATAAAAATTATAAATGGGTATTTTACTTAGATAAGGTAGTTTTTTTAACTAAAATCTACGGTTAGATTTAATGAATAAATATAACTGTCTAATTTTGTTCCTTAGATAATTAGATTATCATCTATATTTTATCATCTATATTCAAAATCATGGAAGATTTTCAAAATAAAATAAAGAGATATCTTAACTTTAAAATCGGCAGCTTAAATTTAATGCATAAATAATTTTTATGGTTAAGATTGTATCAAATTTCGCAAATAACTCTCCTTGCAGCATTTTAGGGTTTTTCAAAGATTATCACTTTTTTTAATTGATTGGATTTTTTTAGATAATAGAATTATCATGTATCCTTTGTCAAATTAAAATATAACCGAAATTATGAGTGATTTTTTTTAAAAATAAAAATTATAAATGGGTATTTTATTTAGATAAGGTAGTTTTTGAAAACTAAAATCAATGGTTTAGATTTAATGAATAAATATAATTGCCTAATTTTTTTCTAGATAATTATATTACCATTTATCTTTTATCATGTATATCCAAAATCATAAGAAATTTTTAAAATAAAATAATAAGATATCTTAATTTTAAAATCGACGGCTTAGAGTTAATGAATAAATAATTTTTATTGTCAAGATTATATCAAATCCTGTAAATCATTATCGTTACAGCATTCTAGGGTTTTCAAAATTTGCTATTAATATAGTATAGATATGTGCAAGTTTCAATTTTTATATCAGTCACTCTAATGTTCATATAAAAACCCATGCAAAAGCACGATGCAACCTATATTTTTTTTTCCCCACGTATTTAGACCTATGTACTTCCTAAAATATTAATCGGATTGCTATTTTAGAATTTCGTCAAAATATTTATTCATTTTTCTTTTCTGAAGTACAAACTCTTGGGTGATCCATTGGTTACATATCTATAAATTCATAACTGTTAAAAGAGCTAAACATGATAATTTTATAATAATATTTAACTGAGAGCATCTTATGCAAAATATGCTATTTAAATTATTTTTTAAAAAACTTTAAAATATCTGTATAAGAATACAGGCAAAAACTAATTCTACTAAATTTGAAATAATCTTGACTTAAATGTCCACAATTTGACAGATTAAAAATAACGAATCAACTAACCCTCATAATATCTGAAATAATAATAATAATAATCTAGAAAAACTCTGTTGAATCGTAAAAACTCAGTAGCACAAAAAAATCTAATAAAAACAAAAATCATTGAGCCTCACTAGACTGTGAACCCCCAGAATAGTTAGGGTTTTGGCCCAACGCAAATGCTTCTCCTCTTGTGTCTTTCTTCACTCAACCTTCGTTCTCCCTGCACCCTTGGCTACTCTCTGCGAACTTACAGGTAAACATTCTTCCCCGTTTGTCGTTCACTTGTCCTGCAACTTCCCCTTCTCTGTTAAATTTATTTATTTTTGATTGCTGCAATTCGATTTGTTCATAGGGACTTCTTTCAACGATATAGAGGCTTTTTTTTGGGGGGGCGGGGGGGGGGGGCGTTGTTGAGAGGGGAGTCTATTTGATGATGAGGAAAGCTCAAAATTGATTAATTTGGGGAAAATCCCAGATGGGTTCTTCTTTCCTGCTATAGTTAGTGGATGATGATGATGGTGGTGATGATATTTTAAGCATCTTGTCCTGTGATCTATTGAATTCTGCTCCCTTAGTTTTATGGTTAGGATGGACAAGCAATTGATTAATTTTCTTGCCCACTATGTTAAATTGATTAAATTCATTTTGGCTTTTGTATTTCCATTTTCATATGAAATTTGGATGTAAGTATATATTAATTTCTTAGCGGGAATATTGTGGTAGATTGGTTCAGAAGTATGCAGTGGTAGCTTAGTTTTTTATGCGCCTGTTTATTAGGAAAACGAGAAGTAAAACCCCAAGAAGGAACTGAAAATTTGGGAGGACATGAACCCAAAAAAAAAAATAAAAAATTCTAATTAGGTTGGTTTCTAGGTGAGTCTTTTATTGGTTTTAGGTGCCAAAAACATCAACGATGTCAACAATTTACAAGTCCTTCTTGGCTGTATAAGTGAGTTTTAATAGTTATATTTCCCGACTTTAAGCTTGAGGTCTTCAGTTTGATTGTGAGAGTTTTTTATTTCTAAAATGGAACCCTCGTGGCCATCTAAGGGGAAGACAATATATTAGCAGCTAGTGTATGAAACAAAGGCCGGAATTTCTGACCTGGTTAGGAAGCCTGGGGTATTCAGACCTTTCATGCACTTCCAACCTAGCCTTGGTAGTTGGTTCTGACCAGAATCCACATTTGATCAACTTTCAGCGGTGTGTTCGTGAATCTCCAAATGTTTCATGAAAAACTTTTCTAGTACCTCTTTTGGGTTATCAGATGGGGAAGAAGAAGTTCATTGATAAGAAGAAAGCTGCAACATTCCAACTTCTTGCTCGGGACACTTCTGATCCGGTATATTACGAAGGGCCAGAGAAGGGTCGTGTTTTTGTTAGAGTAGACAATAATCCTGTTTCAATTAATGGCCTGGATGATAATGGCTCTGAATTTGGTAATGATCCCAATTCCATCTTTGCTGATGCTCCTGATGATGTAGCTTATGATGGATTTGGCAGCCAAAATAGAGATCCTCTGCAGTTGGTGGATGGTTTGGGTCCTTTACCAGACCACATAAGGAGAGAGATATTGGTGCTTGGATTCCCTGATGATGGATACAACTATTTAATTCATTTAAGAGAGATTCGAAACACTGGTGGGGGTTCAGCTTATTATCACAACACTAAGGCAAATCTTCATGACCTTCCACATGATGTTAAGGTAACAATTATGTATGCAGTATGCCTTGAGCAATGTTCGTTTTATGTTTTCTACATGCTATGAAGGAAAATGTTCTTAAGATCATAGAACTTTGAAGCACGAGCATTAAGTATTTCAAGTGGTTGTTTTGATCCGAGGCATATGACGCATCGAGAGTACATTTGAATGAAGCTATTGAAGATACAAGCCCTAAAACACTGTATAATGTTGCAGAGAGAACTGTGAATGTGCAAGTTCAGAAAGCTGTAGATCCGGACATTGCTAAATTGCTTGATGATAATGAATCAGATTTTGGTTCTGATGTTGAGGATTTGGAGGAGGATTTTGTTGTTCTGGCGAATCTTCCAGAAGAAGGGGCAGATGGAGACAGTGAGAAGAATTTGACTTCAGTTAGCAAGCCCCAGGAGGAGGTGCTTAATGAATTTCATTCCGCTAGCTCATATGGTCTTCATACTAAAGTTGCCAGTGCTTCTACAGCGGAGGTAGACCTGAGTGCTAATGAGGAGCCTAGAGTTAACTGTTTGCTGGATCAGCAATTCGACTTGGTGAGATTCCATTCATTGATCATGTTTTAAGTTGTTTTTCAGTTTCTTTTTTCCCCCTGTTATATTTTGGTCATATCCATTTTTGGCAAGTCATCGTTAAGGTTCAAACCACTCCATCAATTTTAAGTTGAGCTTACCTCGTTGTGGATGAGAGGTATAAGGAATTTTCTTGTAAGCTTGGAAACAAGCGTTTAACCTCCCTGCATTGTCTTAAACAAAGAAAGCAGCTTCAGTGTATACTGCATTTTCTTCTTTAGGTTTCTCACTGTTGACCAAGCTTTGCCAGCTTTTTGTGTTGTTTGATGCTATGTACTACCTTGAAATTCCCTGCAACATTCTAATTTAGAAGATATTTAACTTTGCACCATGTTGAATTCTCATTGCCTGAGGAAGTTATGTTATTTTGCGAGTCGTGAATAAAATTCAAAAGACCCCTTTACCATTTTCTCAGAGCCTTAGCATTTGTTTATATATTTGATTTCTTTTGCTAACGTAGATCTCCTGCTTCTTTTCTTCTGGCAGCTTGAACGCCAGGAATATGGGACAGAGAGTGATGATGATTATGATGATTTGGTAGCAGACGAAGATATATCACTTTCAGAAAAGCTTAATAATGCCCTTAAGGGTCAAGAGACAGATGATCTAGAGTGTGATGAGTACTACAAGGCTCCGTCCGATATCTTGCATGACAAAGAAAGGGCAAAGGATGGGGAAATAGTGAGCACTGCTGCAGATATACTGCGCCGTTGTGCCGAATATGCCAAGAAATATGAGAATGCAGATGAAGATGATCGAGAAGTGGTCATTGTGGAAGAAAGCAGTGATGATTCCGAGGTTTGGGATTGCGAGACAATTGTCTCTACATGCTCAAACCTTGATAATCACCCAGGAAGGATTGGGGCACCAGAGATTACTAGGAAGAACAAGTTGGCTGAGACCATTTCTGGGGCCTTGAAAAAGGGCACTGATAATAAGATTTCTTTTGGAGGAAAGGAGAAAATACCTGTGGATTACCTGCCCAATGGCAGGAAAACAAGCAAAGAAAAGGCAAAAGCAGCAACCAAGACTGAGCAGCCAAAAAGAAAACCACATGGTCAAGAGTCTAAAGAGGAGAAGAAGGAAAGAAAGGTAATTGCCTCGTTTATGTAAGGGCATGCATTTAGAACTGACCGCAGATAGTCTATATTATTAAGTTCATTAAAACCCATTGAGTAGCTATGATACTTGGACTTGCAACTTACTGTAACCAACATTGGGCTCGATAGATGTGTCAGACATGTACACATGATGAGCTTTTCAGGTTTTCTTTTCCTTTGTCTGGGTTTTGTTTTTGGGCATAAACTTACAGTATCCATTTAAAGTGTCAGATATGTGTGCAACGCTAATACAAGAAGCCAAAGAAAACAATAGGTAGCAGGAGCAGATAAGTTTCTAATCTGGACTTGGGATCTGGGTTTTTGGGTTCAGATCCAGTCGGGGAAATCTTTGGTTTTGTTTTGTTTGGGTGAAGACTGGGTTGCCTGATTTTGGGTCTTGTTCTGGGTCATTTGAGTAGGGTAATAGGGTTATAGTTCAGTTTCTCCAAGTCTATATTCCAGATTCATAGAAACCCTGCATTTGAATGAGTCCCATTTTTAGTAACTATTCCTGTGATAATAACAGTTGACGCCATGGCCTAAGGCTGCAGGGTGTGCATATTTTGAAGTTTGCTTTATTCGTTTTCCTTTTTCTACCCCCGGATCCCAAAACAGCATTTTGTTTGTATTCTCATGGAGGGGTGAATTGGTTGTATTCATAGGCTGCTGTAAAGGAAGAAAGGCGAGAAGCCCGGCGTTTGAAAAAGGAAATGAAGGGACTTTACCGCGATGAAGCCAAGCGTGCGCAGAAAGTTGCTGCTGTTTCTCGTCCATCATCTATCCATCTCATGTAAGGTTATGATTAATCTACAAGAGCTGCGCAATGGTTCCTGATTGTCTTTCGTTTTCTTGCAATTAAGTTTGTTTTAATATGTCTGAACGATGAAATTGTAATCCCCAACAATTGTAAATGCCCCCACCCCAAAAAAAAGGAAAAAACTGAACAGAGAAGTGGGGCGAGGAATATAGTGTTGAGATTTCGGTTGATCTTATCTGCAGGCTCTGACAAGTTGCTTGTCCTAGTATGTGCAAAATAGTTATTTTTCCCTATGTGTCAACTTTCTTGTCTTTCATGATAATATTCTCATTTCTCATGATGATCTCATCCTTAAGTTTTTGTTTTGATTGGTATTAGCTTATTTTTTCAGCAATTTTGATACATCCGGATCTCCTTTGACCCTTTCTTGGCAGAATCCTACATGGTCTTTCTTTGTTGTTGTTTGCAACTCATTCTTGTGTTTACTCTTTTCATGTCTCTGTTGTCGAAATACTCCCCTTCCCCCTGGGTTTCTTTACGAAAGATGAATCTCATGCTTGATGTGAAACTGCTGAACAGGTAACAAGTTACCCTGATCATAATCTTTGAGATCTCTAGTTTCAAAGTTCGCTTGGCTTTGGAAAGCACGGTCTGTGAGGTCGATCTTGTTTGAGTCCCTTGCTTGAAGACTTGTTTGAGCAGCTGCCAGTTTCATCGTCCAAAATTGTTTCACAATATGTGCCTATGAACTTTGCGTTAACTGTAGCAAACTGTATTTGGTCTGACACAAGTTTTTTCGGCCAGATGCTTTTGAGCTACTAGTGTGTTGTAAAGGTTTTAATTTCCTACACTTTATTCACGTTGGAAGTGGTTAATAGGAAATTTACGCAATGTCATATTCAAGTCTTTTAGAAGTCAAATTGCCCTATTTTGGATCTGGTTTTAGGTAATTTGAGCTGGGGAGAGGTCAATTTTGGATCTGGTTTTGTGTGGCTGATCTGTTGAAGCTGCTAGCTTCAATGGGTGGTCTCTTAACCAATATTCCATGCTGGTTTGCCGCTTTGCCATTGTCTAGTCACATTACTCCTCAAGAGCTACATCAACAAGCAGGAGGCTGCCAAATCCTTTAAATTATAAGCATGTGCACGATGCAAGACCTACAAACATAGTTGCTACTTGCTTGTAGTGTTCTATCCACAACTAGTTTGGTCCAGTTAAGGGTTTCAATGTGGGATTACGACATGTAATCCACCTAAAACAAGAATGCAAATCATGTAAAGGGTTGATCTGTTCAATATTACTGATTATTATGTCACAAATTCAAACTAATTAGTCGTATGCCTAGGCGTGTGGATAAAAATGCTCTTCCAACATGTAGTTTGTATTTTTTTTTTTTGGGGGGGTCATATTAGAAGTTAGTCTTTTCTTATGACCTAATTTTTATGATGAAATTTCAAAGGAGTTCAATATCTCCCAAGCCCTTTCAAGAGATGTCTGTGCATTTAAATAACGTTTCATAATATAGGTGCAAATACTTTGAAATGGTATGTCCTCTTTCTAGACAACTACCCTCTCTAGAACCCAAATTTTGAAGACAGAATTGGGGGGGGGAATCCTTCAAAACAAAAAAAAGAAAAAGGGAATATTTAAATCCTTCAAAACAAAAAAAGAAAAAGGGCAAAAAATATTCCGTTGCCGGGACTCGAACCCGGGTCTCTCGGGTGAGAGCCGAGTATCCTAACCAGCTAGACTACAACGGAACTAATAGGGCCACTTATAATAATATAAATAACGATTGCTAAAAGCAGAATATAAAGCCTCTAGCGCATTTCTTAGTGCAAATTTCCTCCTGCGCATCTTCATCAAAGAACAGAGGAGGACGTTGGGAGAGACTAACATGGTTTTTGGGACTTCAAGATATGAGAAATGCAGCTCGTCAAGTTATAACCTTTGCTCAGACCAATTTACCACAAAATACGGGAGATGTTCGAGCCCTAGCCAATCGGTACGCTGCCCAGCTCCAGCTATGCTGCCCACCGAGGCCCGCCTCTCAATCCCTGGCTCGAACTATCCATGCCTACATGATAACTTCTGGGTTTAAGCCGCGTGGCCACATTATCGACCGCCTGATTGATGTCTATTGCAAGGCTGGCAACCTTGCTTATGCCCACCACCTGTTCGACAAAATTCCTCAACCAGATATTGTTGCAAGGACCACGATGGTATCTGCTTATTGTGGTTTGGGGAATGTGAAGGAGGCCAGAAGGATTTTTGATGAAATCCCATTTGGTCTTCGAGATGTTGTGTGCTATAATGCAATGATCACTGGGTATAATCATAGTGATGATGGGGGTGCAGCAATTGGGTTGTTCAAGGACATGTTCGGAAATGGTTTGAGGCCTGACCATTTCACTTACAGTGGTGTTCTTAGTGCTCTGAGCTTGATAGCGGATGAGGAAAGAGAGTGCCACCAGCTGCATTGTGCTGTGGTGAAGTCTGGGACGGGGTGCTCCACGTCAGTGTTGAATGCACTTATTCATCTGTATGTGAAGTGTGCTTCTTCGCCGCTTGTTGCTTCTTCTTCATTGTTGGATGTTGCCCGTGAACTCTTTGATGAGATGCAAGAGAAGGATGAGCTGACATGGACGACAATGATCACAGGGTATGCTAGGAATGATGATCTTGATTCAGCACGGGAAATTTTTGATACCATGAATGTGCAATTGGTGGCAGCTTGGAATGCTATGATCTCAGGTTATGTGCACCATGCTTTATATTCAGAGGCATTGGAATTATTTAGAAGAATGAATATTGAGAGAATTCAGCATGACGAATATACATATACTAATGTTCTTGGTGCTTGTGCTGATTGTGGAATGTTTTTGCACGGGAAAGAAATACATGCTTGCATTTTGCGGAAGGAAGCAAAACATGGACCTGATTTTTCGTCCTCTGTGAATAATGCACTGGTCACATTGTACTGCAAATGTGGCAAAATTCATGCAGCACGGCATATTTTTGATCAGATGCCTGCAAGAGATATAGTTTCATGGAATGCGATTTTGTCAGGTTATGTGAATGCTGGGCAGATTTCAGAAGCCATGAAATTCTTCGAAAAAATGCCTCAGAAGAACCTTTTGACTTGGTCTGTGATGATAGCAGCATTGGGACAGAATGCACTTGGGGAAGAAGCGATAAAGTTCATGAATCAGATGAGGGCAGATGGCTTTCAACCTTGTGATTTTGCATTCGCTGGGGCGGTGACTGCTTGTTCCAATCTTGGAGCCCTGGAACAGGGGAGGCAGCTCCATGCTCAAGTAATTCGACTTGGATATGAGTCAAGCCTTTCAGCGGGAAATGCTTTGATAACAATGTATGGAAGATGTGGTGTTGTTGAGGCTGCTCACTTAATCTTTGCCACAATGCCATCTGTAGATTCTGTATCTTGGAATGCCATGATCGCAGCTTTTGGTCAGCATGGACATGGTCTTCAAGCTTTAGAACTTTTTGATCGGATGCTTGAAGTTGGGATACCACCTGACCGTATAACATTTCTTACTATTCTCACTGCTTGTAGCCACTCTGGACTGGTTCATGAAGGGCGCCGTCATTTTGATTCAATGCATATGTACAATATAAGCCCAGGAGAAGATCACTATGCCCGGATGATTGACCTGCTTTGTCGAGCTGGTAAATTCTCTGAGGCCAGAAAACTGATTGATAAAATGCCTTGTGAACCGAAAGCACCAATTTGGGAGGCTCTACTAGCTGGATGCCGAACCCATGGGAACTTAGATTTGGGAATTGAAGCTGCTGAAAGGCTATTGGAACTGGTTCCACAACATGACGGAACCTACATATTGTTGTCAAACATGTATGCTGCGGAAGGCCAGTGGGATGGTGTGGCAAGGGTGAGAAAGTTAATGAGAGATAGAGGGGTGAAGAAAGAACCAGCTTGTAGTTGGCTAGATGTTGAAAAAAAGGTGCATGTTTTCTTAGTAAACGACACCTTGCACCCTGAGGTACAAGCAGTGTATGAATATCTTAAGCAGTTAGGACCAAGATTGAGGGAACTAGGGTATGTTCCTGACACTAAGTATGTCTTACATGATATGGAGTCTGAACAGAAAGAGTACAGTTTGTCTACCCACAGTGAGAAGCTTGCAGTTGCTTATGGGCTCTTGAAGCTTCCTGCTGGAGCCACCGTTAGGGTTTTCAAGAACCTTAGAATCTGTGGGGACTGCCATAATGCAATCAAGTATATCTCAAAACTGGTGAAGCGAGAAATTGTTGTGAGAGATGCAAAGAGATTCCATCATTTTAGAGATGGTGAATGTTCTTGTGGTGATTTTTGGTAAGTTAGTTATGCTGAGAGTTCCAGGGTTAACTATTCGTTGCTGAGCTCCCTGTATTGCTTCTTGTTACCGTATGGAGTCATGACTTGACAATTCAGTGGCAGTACTTAACAACCATGGGCTTTTTACTCGAATTGTTCTGATAACACGGATTTTCTTGATAAGGACAAAATAGATCGATGAGGAGCTTACTCAGCTGGCTTTTTCTATGAGTCCTTGTTGTTGATTCTGGAACTGGAGGTGCAGTGCTGCAGACATTTTGAGCAGGAATACTGGTGCAGTGTAACAGGCAACTGTTCTGATTTTGGCCATCTGCCATTGCAGTCTTAATCATTGAAGCTACATTTATATGAAAGCTTTTTCAAGTACGTATCTCTTTGAAGATTGGAGCTGTCAAGGGCGCTATACAAATGTGGGTTGTAGTTCTGTAGGTGTTCCCAACTTGGAAAGTTCCTTTACGTTACTACAATACAACCATACTGGAATCTGGTCACGTGAAGCACATTGAAGTTGAACGTGCTTCACTATGCTCCAATGATGAACTCTTGTAGAGCATAGAAAGTTCTTAATCAGGAATTTTTCAACCAATCAGATTTGTTCCTGATGTGACAAACTTCTTTGGATATACCGATAAGCAAATGATTCTAAAACATCTTAAAATAAGCTTGATACACACATTGTAATATTCTTGGAAATAAAAGCTTGACAATTCTTGGACAACAATATGTGTTCTTTCTGTGTTTGTGCCAACTCTTCAACTCATGCCTCGAGAGTAAGCACCCTCACGCATGCGGCAAGGATATGCATAGCCTTTCACTTTGAGCTCCTCAGTAAACTCCATCATTTGGATCCTTATCTCGTGATGAAATGGTTCTAAGGATATGGCTAAAATTGTCTTGTTCATGAACCTGAACTGACAGCTGAGGTTTATGGGAGAACGGAATGGCAAAACCTTCTCAAATTCTGTATATAAATGTGGATACTCTCTCAGAGCAACATTGAAGGATCTGTCGTACCAGATGGCAAATCGAGCTGCATAGGTTTTCATGCCATCTGAAGGATCACTTCTTGAATTCTTCAGAATTTACGATAATCCTTATGTGAAAGATGAGAACCTATAGACTTGGTACAGTCACAATCTGGTGCTGTCATTCGCTTTGTTAATCTGTCTTATAATCTCTGAGCATATCTTATATTATTACTTCATACCATTTTAAAGATTATCTAACGGAAAAGTTGTCTCTCTCTTCAGGAACTAAGAATTACAGGAATCTACTGAAAATTTTAGACCTCATTATTTCACACTAGCGGGACTGAACATCGGCAATGTGGTGGAATTTGTTAGGTTAGTTGTTGTACCATGCGGCATACACCATGCTGCACGCACTTTTGAACGCAGCTTCAATTCCCAAATTGTCAGGTGAATGAAAGCAGTATTTCAGGCGAACAGCATTGCTGGCGAATCCAGGTAATGATGCGTCGATCTCATTATAGTTCACATACGTTTACGTCCTTATCAATCTGATTTCATTTACAGTTCATCTTATGCTTTGATCCCTTCTAGTGGTTCTGATTCCTGGACTTAGAGTGCAATTTCTTGATTATGTGTATGACATGTAATTTTCAGGGAAGGGCATCGTCTTTTTGTGGGTCCCATATCTTCCGTTCTAGTATTTGCAGGGTCCTTTATTTTTTCTTTTTTTTTTTTTTTTTTTTTTTGGGGGGGGGGGGTGTGTTGTTAAGGGAATAAGAGATGCCCTTGGAATCTCACCCTGCACTGAACTTTCACTTGATTCCCGTCAAGAGCACCGTGCAAAACGTCAATCTTAAGTCTGAACGACAGGAGCCTTATAGCTCCATAGCATCAAGGCTTGTCTTTCAAAGGAGAACTAAGGGCATTCCCAACCTAAGTTTCAGCTTTTGGAACTCAGACCAACTACATCAGCAGGAGTTTTATAATTGTGAAACTTGCATTCCATTCAGTTTTCCAACCAATAAAACTCATTCCAGAATAATAAATTAAATAGTTGAGATGAAGATATTTATATACATAATTTTGCGGCCCAAAAAAAAAATTTAAAACACAAAAAATGGTCCGCAGGACGGAATGCCCCAAGTTCCGTCCCCCGTTTTGTTCCACGCATGGCACTGGGTGGGAAGGTTGCGTGTCTTGTCCATGGCCCGCAAGTTACCCGCAAGACATGGGCTGGGAATGCCCTAAGCTTGAGAATGGCAAATCCTTTAGTGGAGAAATTTGCCTAGGCGAAAGGTCCTTAATAGGTTTGGTCAGGGCTAAGTCTTTGGACCTAGTTTGGTGGTTGTGTAACCCCTCCCTCCCAAATGACCCCTTTATAGGGATACTTAACCTCTGCACACAAAAAAAAGAGTCTTAAGTACTGAGCAATTGATCAGATGAGCACATTAAGAAAACAAGTACATTTATACAAAAAGGCACTCCAAGCAATTGTGTTGGCTGGTACGGGCTGCAAATGCTAAGGTCAAAACTCAGATTTAAGACCTTACATAACATAAGGGGAACAAGTATCAAGTCGTTTGAACAAATTTGTATTGACAAATGGGAGATTGAGTATAATGTAAGCAACTTATGAAAATGGAGAGTTAATTTCAATTATCAACCTTGCATGAGGTGGAAATAAATTCGACAAATCAAGAACTGATTGTAGCTTCATCAGTTCCCTATGAAATCTACTTAGATAATAGATATCCCTCCCCCTCTCTTGTACAAGGGAGGGATTAAGGACCATATAGATTAAAATTCAGGCTTAAATTTCCAGTATCGACAATTGAAAAACGTGACTAGTTCTTTTAATCCGTAAAATCCCCCCCTACAAATATGGTCCTGCCTTCCAAAAATTCTACCTAACTGCTAGGTGTTGCCATACACAAAATTCAAATATAAAATTTGCGTATAAATGATCTTGAGCATCTAGTTAGTGAAACATCCGTCGAGATCAAGAAAAAGTTGAAACTATATGCTTCCTATATTAGTTACATGATTATCTTTATTCTAAATGAGAGTTGTTCTCATTTGTCGCATACATATGTTGTCTTATTTGTGTCTACGTATGTCTTCTATAAAATCGTCTTATATAAAAATTATCGTGAGACAGATATTTTTAGAATGACTTTTTATGATTAAAGTTAACCAATAAATCATTAGAACTTAGCGGTAACTTTTATCGAATCCACCCCTAAATCAAAACACTCACGCTAAAATGAATTATTAGTCACTACAAAGTATGTACTGTATAGGAAGTCACCCATAAAAGAACTCATCTTGTCATATTTTTTGCTTAAGATAATGTAGACTTGTAAAACTAGGGGAGACAGTTAGAAAAATTTAAAAGAATAAAGAGAATACCTAAAGAGCTACATGAAAATAAAGAAAAGTATAGGTGCCTAACATAGTCAAATCAAATAAGGTGGTGCTTTGCTTTCCCCGATTAATTATGGAATAAGGAGTGTCATATTTTTGACTGATATGCCTTGATAATATATCATATTCACCAAAAAATATGTTGCACAATCTTATATTAGTAAAATTTAAATGTGCACACCAATTAACACATGCATTACGCTTGTTTTTTTAGTGATTTTGATCTTATTTTAGAAGACTTATGTTACATAAAAATGACTGGCTTGGTTGACAGTTCCATGGTAGAAGGGTGAAATAAGCAAATGAAGTTTTAGGAGGTTTTTAGAAAGAATTGGGGAGACTGTTCCAGGTTCTTCTTATAGGCACCGCTTATGTTGTGGTGCTAAACCTGTAGACCTGGGACATATAATATGGGGGATTTAGGGCAATTAAAAGAAAGAAAAAGGGGATAATTGTTTTTTCAGGGTTGTGACGGCGGGTCTGCAAACCGGGGACCATGTAAAAAATTGCCGCTTATAGGGCTAATTGTGCTGTTCATTATGTGTTAAATTTTTATATCAATTGGGCCTTAGACAAAGAGTCATGCATATAAGCTCAAAATGAGGTTTCATCCCAAAATCAATTGACGATGGGTGGAATAACTCACAAACTTATATCCATGTTCAAACCCTTCATTCTTGTCAATGTGGCTCCATAAGTCGGGGACCATGTAAAAAATTACCACTTGTAGGGCTAATTGTGCTGTTCATCATGTTGATGTTATTCGAGATGGAGTAATCAACAAAGAGCATGAGATCGATCGATCACCTTGTTTCTTATGCATCCAGTCTAAGATGAATCTTAAGTCTTAAGCTTAGAGTTCAGTGGATTAGAGGGGTGGATATGGTGGTGATTACTAATAAGTGGTAGTGGTACCTACTACCTACCTAGACCAATCTTATCCACATTGCTACATAAATTAAAAGTTGTATGTGCAACTGGCTTGTTCTGGTCATAACAATATTGGAGATTGGTTGATTTGGTGTTGGTCCTTATGTCTCACTTACCACACCTTGAGATTTGAATTGCTTTGGCACTTTCACTGTCTATCACAAAACTTACTGGACACAGTTGCCAAGTTTTGAGTTTTGGAACTTTGCAAATAATTGCCATTTTGCGTGTTCAAAATTTAATATGTCTAAAACTTCTTAAAATACGATCCTACACCGGACATGGAATAGTGCGCTAAATCTTATCTAAATTGTGAATTTTAAAGTTTCCCGATTGATGTTAGATATGTTGGTATCCTGCAAAAAAATCTTTGTCCTAAGTATAACCATCCATGATTTCGAGCCCACTCGGCAAAGAAATGTGAAGAAGAAATACTTTGTCATGTGTCTTTTTTTGTTTTTCTGATTTGGTTGGGGGGGGGGGGGGGGAATTCTGATGCCTAACAAAGAAAGTTACCTTGGCAAGCACAGCAGCCACTGAATTAAAGCAGAGCAAAAGATTTTGACGAATGAAGGTGAATTATTCTTAAGTTTTGGTCTTGGTTTTACTTTAGAGACAGGTGTCTTAAAGACAGTCTAAAAGAGTAAAGGCAAATAATATAGAAAGAAACATATTGCTACTTCAAATAATTTGTCAAGTACAGAAATATTTGACATGAGCGTCTCAAATTCATTCATCCAACGCAAAATATTGCCTGTCACTAACTAAAAAGCTGATTGGGGTGAAATCGACCAATGAACTTTTAGTTTGAGTGGCATAAAGATTAGTTACTTAGGGTAAGTCGAAGATTTAGCTGCAAGGACCAAGAGGAACAGTAATGAATGGTAAGAGACCATATAGAGGAGTGGTAATATTTAATAATATGCTGTAAGGAAAGATAAATGGTACGTTAAATTCCTAAACACCGAAACAAACGTGCCCCAAGTCACCTCAAAATTAAAGGAAAAAGAAGTCACCCAAAACATGAAAGAAAGAGAAGGGTGAGCCACTCTTGAACCCTGGAATTATTAACAATACAACCCATAAACCCTGCCCTTATGATTAACCCCAAAAACTTAAACCTACATGGCAAAGCTAGTCCTTTATAATTAAGAAGAATTTCCAAGTCAATGAAACGTTTTAAACATTGAGAGGAAATTATGAACAATCTAAAGAAGCTTTCATGACTTATGGTCTTTGTGCAATGGATGTACATGAACCACTCACTACATCTTTTCGCAGATTATCCTGGCAAGATCGTGTGCAGTACTATATTCCCTCCACACTTATATAAGGAACCCCGTTGTTATGATTCCCCTCAACTCACCACCATTGCTTGGAAAGGAGAAATCACTACCAACATCGAGATGCCAGGGCAATGGGAAATCAGGGCACCAGGGTTCCAAAAGATTCTCCGGTGGGTGGTGAAGAGCAAGAAACCAAAGCCCCTAAGCGAGGACCAACTGAGGAAGATCTTCATGGAGCATGACAAGAATGGGGATGGCCACCTTGACAAAAATGAGCTTAAGGAGGCTTTTAGAAAGATAGGGGCTACTGTTCCGGCTTATAGAGCCAGTCGTGCCATTCATTATGCTGATATTGATGGAGATGGAGTAATCAACAAAGAGCATGAGATCGATCACCTCGTTTCTTATGCCATCCAATTGGGCTATACTCTTCACTAGTTAATTAGAAGCTAGATTACTTGTTTTATAAAAGATGTATCTTAGCTTCTGGTTTAAGCCTAGAGTTCAGGGGATTAAACAGGTGAATATGATGGTGATTAGTAATGGTGGTAGTGGTAAACTACCTCCTACCTACCTAGACCAATCGTATCGGTATTGTTGCTGCCTAAAAGTTGGATGTGCAAATGGTTTGTTCTTATCACAGTATTGGAGATCGATTGGTTGTTTTGGTTGTGACTTCTAATGTGCTCAAGGTGGATCTAGAATTACTTTGTTTTAAGGGCTTGGATATTGTTTTGTCTAACATTATTGTTTTTGGCACTTTTTATCACAAAACGACGAGGGTAAAGTCACCCAATTTTGAATTTTGGACATAGTTATATTACTTCGTTTAGATTAAGACTCAGAAATAGGTAATATCAGATGTATTTATTATTATATCAAGACGCAGAAATTGGTAATATTATATATATGAGAGCTTGTATTTCAACTTGTTATGCTAATGTGTATTTGTCATATAAAGCAGCTTTTAATATATCGACACTTATATGGCTTGTGAGAGTGTATACTTCTCAAAGTACCATATAGGGTTAGGCAGAAAGATGAGTTTGTATTAGATATACAGTCAAAAAATCCTTTACTTCTGTATTTAAAAGGAGGATTGCAATTGTACAATAATCCATTAAAAAGGGCAGCCCGGTGCACAAGCATCCTGCGTTCACGCTAAACTTATTTAATTTATAGAACCCACCCCTCTGAAAAAACCCGAATGTCGGTTAACCCTAAACCCTTAAACCTCTATAGCCAAGCCAGTCCTCTATAATTAAGATGACCTTCCTAGTCTATGAAAATGTAATTTTAAACATTGAGAGGAAATTATAAACAATTTAAAGAAGCTTTTATTGAGTGACGCTTAAACCACTACATGCTCTACAGCTATCCCAGCACAGTCATGTGCAATATATTCCCACCACCCTTATATAAAGACCCCTTTGCTAAGACTCCCCTCAACTCACCACCATTGCTTGCAAAAGAGATTCATCACAGTTGCAACTGACTAACAACATCAAGATGGCAGGACAATGGGAAACTAGGGCACCGAGGTTCCAGAAGATTCTCCGGTGGGTGGTGAAGCATGAGAAGCCGGAGCCCCTAAGCGAGGACCAACTGAGGGAGATCTTCATGGAGCATGACAAGAATGGGGATGGCCACCTCGACAAAGAAGAGCTCAAGGAGGCTTTTAGAAAGATTGGGGCTAGTGTTCCAACTTATAGAGCTAGTCGCGCCATTCATTATGCTGATATTGATGGAGATGGACTAATCAACAATGAGCATGAGATCGATCACCTCGTTTCTTATGCCATCCAGTTTGGTTATACTCTTCACTAGTTAACTAGAAGCTAATTACTTGTATGAAAGATGAATATCAACTCCTAGTTTAAGTTTAGAGTTTAGTAGATTAGAAGGACGAACATTGTGTTGATTAGTAATAAGTGGTAGTGGTACCTACCTAGACCAATCTTGCTTGTTCTTGTCACAGTGTGGGAGATTAGTTGCTTTGTTGTTGGCTTGTAATGTGTTCAAGATGCAAAGGTGTATGATCTAGACTTACTTTGTTCTAATGGCTTGAATATTGGTTTGTCCAAGATTGATGCTTTAGGCACCTTTTAACACAAAATTGATTAGATGAGGTTAACCAAGTTTTGGGTTATGGTTATCATTTGCATGTTCAGGATCGGATTCAGAAAGAGGAGTTTGTGTTATATAGTTGACAATCAATACATCTAACATCTATAAGAGTAAGATTTTACTCTAGTGGAGTATCCCAAATCTGTAGGGTTGTGCCCCAATTCCAATTCAACACAATAAATTCAGTCCATTTTTGTTGATGTTCACGCATGCCTGTTGACAATGTGGTGCCGCCCACCGTTGCTCGCTCAGCCCATTTTCATATCACTTGCTCTTCAGTGTTTCTAGGCAAAAGCCACCACGGAGCACCCATGTATTGCCTATGATCCGTGGCAGCTCAAAATTCTTCGGCTACTTTGGTTTTCTTGGTTATTAACTGTGGCTTTAGAGCTGATTCATTACAAGAGTTCAAATGCTGCAAGTTTTTGGCTTTTTTCCGTTTTAATCAAGGTTTTTGGCTTTCTTTATGGGTCTTTATTGGTGAATTATGACTCATCCGTTGTCCTTCTCTTCTTTGATTGTAAAAGTTACATTGCAGATCCTATAAATCAGGAATACTGGTTTAGGCATTTGGCATTAGTAAGTTGCTAGCATTTGTGTGGCGTTTGTGGCATTCGAGAGTGCCTTTAGGCACGTCCTTTCATGGTCATTTGTGAGGCATTTGTGAGTCGTTTGCCACTTCTAATGCACATCTTTAGAGTTGAATGAGCATTTCTTTGAGAGTTTTTATTCTTTTGATCTCGTTGTCGGTTTAAGATCCTTATCTCTCTTTGTATTTGTCTCTTTTGATTCATATTTGAGGTCATTTTGTACTCACTCATATCATAGTGATTTTTGTGCTATTATTGTTGCCCGTGGTTTTCTCCCGATTTGGGTTTCAACGTAAAAATTTGGTGTGCACATTGTCTTGATCTTGATTTTGCTTATTTTCTTGAATATTCACATCTTTTTACGCTTCCACATCCATAAGGCTTTATTTATTGTATTATTTTTCTTAACAAAATCTTATCTAAAATTTCAAGTTAAAAGTTCAGACATGTTTGATAGGACAGAATCCTCCAAAGAATTTCTTTTAAAAAAGTTTTTTTTTTAATACAAGGGTAAATAAAATCATAAGGATGTTAAGCGCCTTTTCTCATAAGAATACGCCCAACTACATCACCTGTTAAAATAGCCTTAAGCGAGGAGAAAAACAAATATCTGAAGAGAAGGACGTTGTAACTGAATGTCCAAATTTGGAAAGCCAATCCGTTACCATATTTGCTTCCCTGAAAACGTGGTTGATGAATAAACGGATACCTTGAGAACGCCATATATGTATGTCTTCGATAATCTTCGACATTGTCCAAGGAAATTGAATCTTTCCTTGCAGTGCGTGAATCACGGTCTTGTTATCACCTTCAATGACTATACACTTGAATCCGGCCTGAATTGCTAATCGTAGTCCGTCACGTAATGCTCTCGCTTCTGCAACTAAAATAGGTGCATCACCGTAGTAGCTTGCTCCTGACTTAACACGTTTGCCCGCCTAATCCTGGATGATGAAACCTCCTGCTGCTGATGAATTGATGAGGGATCCATTGAAATTGAGTTTGACAAATCCCGGTGATGGGGGATGCTACCTCACTAAATGAATTGAGAGGGTAGGAGAAGAAGAAGGTCCCCTAAAAAAATAATCAATCGACATACAAGTTCGGATTCTCTATTCTGCATTGGCTTTTTTTGCTCCTGCCTTGTGTTGAATACAATGCGACATCAATTCCTGCCCCGGTTTGGCGGAAAACTATATAAAATTCTGATGCTAAACAAAGAAAGGACCTTTCCAAGCACAACAGCCACTGAGTCAGCAAAAGCAAAAGCTTTGGAGGAAAGAAGATGCCTTGATTTGAAGATAGACCTATCAAACACGACTTGGACGAGGAAGAGTGAGAGATTGAACAAAAGTAAAGTGCTACTTCAAAGTTCAAACAATCATGGGATAAATACTACCTCCTACTATTTGCAGTTTGCGACGTATATAAGTACTCAAAACACACGCGTCTAAAAATGTTGTCGGAGTCTTATTCGGCATGGAGTGACTAACGCATGGGGATGGGTTTTACTAACTTCTTCCGCCCCTTCGGTTTGCATAAACTTATATGGCTTGTTTGGTTCGATATAATCAAAGTGGTAATGCAATCAAAATGGTAATAGTAATTTCAGTACTATGTTTGGTTATCATTAAGGAATATAATCAAGATTGCATTGTAATCACATTTACTTCAATCTATGCAACTATAATTACCTGACTTTTCCTAAACTATTGTGATTGCATTCCTTTGAATCAAAATCTACCCAACTATAAGCTATTAATATTTGGAAACTCTCTCTCTCTTCTCTCCATTGTCTCTCCTTTATTTCTCCTCTCTTATTACTTCGGCACCGTTTTTTTAAATGTTTGAAGCTCCCTTGACCCCTCTCTCTCCTCTCCGTGTTAGATAAATTTTAACTTAGACCATGATTGTATTATTGTAACAATATTTTTGTACGTTCTAGACATCATTTCTCTCTCTCTCTCTCTCTCTCACACATCATCATCATCATCATCATCATCATCATCATAATCATCATCATCATCATCTTCTCTCTACTTAGTAAACTTGAATAATATTACATTATTGTAATCTAGAAGAAAATAGAGTGAAGGAGTGAAGTAAGTCTCATATGAGACATCGTAATCATGATTATAAGATATTTGATGATAATTATCAACAAAGGTACAAATAATTAAAATAGACAAAAATAAAATGCGAATTGAACTGCAAGTACTTTACGTCACGTGTAAAATTAAGTATTGTTTGTAGATGAATTTATTCCATTACATTTGTAAAAACTTTGTAAGCAAACAGTATAATGTAATTATTATCCCATTTCATTACACCAGCAATTGCATTACATGATTCATTCCATTATATAGTGATTGCATTACTTTCAACGAAACGCTACAATAGATTTAGGTATCATTTTTAACTTACAGTGAATTCATTCATAAATTGAATCAAACAAATAAAATTAAGAATAAAACATCATTTCCGTACCTCATGATTTCATTCCCGATTTCATTTCATTATGATGTAGTTGAACCAAACACATACTCGATTGGGATGGTAACTTAGTCACTCATTCATATGCGAAGATGTGTCCAAATGAGTCTGGACGCTTGCTGTAACGCGATCACTCTTTTGGTATTAATGAACAAATTATTAATGAATTGATGACGGATTTACCTTAAAAAATCGCAAGATACATACCCAAACATGTCAGCTGAGCCGAATCACTGCAAAAAGTATGGATATCATCAGAATGTAGAATAAGCTTCTACTACATTGTTTTCCATACCCACACTAATACTACTCCCACATTATTCTTCTTGACTTTTTTTAAAAGATATTTGACAAACAGTTTTTTGGTCAAAAAGAGCTTTTTTGACCAAGATCAGTTGTTTGACTAAGTAAAAAAGTTAGGTGTTTGATAAAAAAACTTTTTATAAGAACTTTTTGGGTCAAAAAAGCTAATTTGAAAAGGCTAATTCCATGAGCTTTTTAGGAAAAGCTTTTTGAAGAATCAGCTTTTTATCTCACAATTTTATTAGAAACAGCTAATGTTATTAAACAGTTTTTCAATAAACAGCTAATTCAAACAGTTGATACAAACAGCTAACAGCTCACAGCTATTTGCCAAACAGGACTTTAGACTTCATTATCAATATTAGTCAAATACTGGAAGGTGATGAGTTAATTTGCTCATGGCCTTTTCTTTTCGCAAAGTCTCCACAAAGAAGGGAGAATCAGCAGGCTGGCAATGAGGCAATCTAAGTTAGATAGGTGGGTTGGTCACAATTGCAATAATGGGCCGAGTTGGATTGGGTTGGTGGCATCGATTGATTCATACCATTGGTTTCCAAGCCCATAATCTTGAAGGACCACTTCAATTCATCAATGGAATAAGCTTTGTTAGGTTAGACAGAACGATCCATTCAAATGCCACAAATTCTTATGCACGGCCAACTTATAGAAGCAATACAATAATACGATAAGCTTCTTGAGGAGTGACTTTTTAGAGGCATTAGAGTGATTAACAACTCAGTTTAGGGTGGCTGTTTAGCTTAAGGTAACTAATCATTAAAGGTTCATTCTAATGAAGGTCACTCTAAATGAGTCATTAACTACCTCGAATCTGAGTTCTCGTTACTACCGAATTCGTAGGGTTCAAGATAAAATACTTCCAAAATGATTAGGAGGGAACACCAGACCGAACAGAAGCGAGTTGAAAGTTGGGACCACCTACACTATTAAAAGTTACCCTAAATCTGTCTGTTTTACACTATATCTTTACTATCCTACAGGACTTACTATTCCAATATAACTCATGCGTAAAGTAACACATTAGTTTTTTTTTCTTTTTTTCAAAATCATTAATATGCTTTAGAAACCAAACCAAACAATACATTTCCTTTATTCCTTATATATTTTGACAATATATATGGGATAAAAGTGATAATGTCAACATAAATTCACACTTTACATTACATTAATCATAGGTGCAACGCAACGAACTCTTAGGTGCGGTAGAGCCATTAATGTCACTTCCTCTTTCTCTTTTCTCTTTTTATTCTTTTATTAAAGAGGCACAAAGACTAATACAGACAGCATTTGAATCCAAAAAAAGATTTTATATATTAATATTTTAGCTACGTCTAAATAGAGTAAAATGAAGGAATATACAGTAAAATTCGTACTTAAATCGTGAAGTTTTCATCCCTATCTCACTAAAAAGAGAGAGAAATAGTTGTACCCCATCTTTTTCGGCTTACCTGATCCTTCTCCCTTCCTCTGACCCTAAATCAGCATAATTTAAACAGCAAATAAAATCTTAAATAAGGAAGAAGAAATGAAGAATTACTAAACACAATTGTGGTTGCAATTTCTCTCTCTTATTTATTTATTTTCTTCCCGTAGGAGGGAATTTATCTTTATCTAATTGACCAGTGACAAGGATGGGGAGGTGAAATCTCATCCAGAAAAAATTAGAACTTCTGGTTCAATTCCATTTCGAAGTCAAATTAAAGCCCTTTTCCCATTTCAATTTCAAGCATTTAATTTGATTTTTAGGCATTTAATTTGATTTAGGAGAAGGTAAGCCATATGAGTTCCCATTTTTGCAATTTTTGAACTTTCTGAATGTTCTTAAACAGACAGTTGTTGCTTCACGTTGATTTCATCAGATTATTGATCATATCATTGATCAATTATTTCAATTGAATTTTTCAACTCCAAAGTTGCATAAAGTATTTTTTCTTTATCAAAAAACAAATTCAAAAATTTAGAAATCCAAGCATAATCTTTTGTTCAATGGAGACTTTTTCCAAAATCCCATTTCAAAAATGATGTTTCAAGGAATCTGTTAGCATTTCCTCATCTCCAACAGCTGTAAATTGGTTGAATTCCTTTTATTTTCATTTATTCTTTGGAAAAAAAAAAAAACCCCATTTTGATCATGACAAATTCCAAAGTTCTCTGACATTCTTCCTCTTCTTCTGCATTGTCAAAAGCAGGAACCAACAGTTCCTTCTCTCTCCCTATCACAACAAGAGCCGGAAAAAAAAGGGGAATCAAAGAAAAAAGGGTTGAATATCTGAAGAAAACTGACATAATTTTGAAGCAAAAGAGAGAAGAGAGAGGGGGGGAGATGAGGGTGGAAGGAAGTGATGAACGGGAATTGGATGCAGCACCAGCATCACCATTGGGGTTGAATAATAATGGCAGGCAAGAGAGAATATTTGTTTCAGTGAGATTAAGGCCTTTGAATTCGAAAGAAATTCAAAGCAATGATTTTGCTGATTGGGAATGCATCAGCAACACCACCATCTTCTTCAAGAGTTGCCTTGGGGAGCGCTCTATGTATCCCAATGCCTATCATTTTGGTAATTTACGTCACAGATCATCTTACATAAGTCACCTTTTATTGGTTGGATGTACACCATCTTGCCCCTGTTTGCAGACATGTATGCAAGGATAACTTCGAATATTTGGATCTCCCCAATACCCACAACAGAAGTGGGACCTGCACTAGTAGTCCTCGTTGTTGTGTCTTACTCCTACCTATATTGTTAAATGTTTTGGTTTTCATTGAACTTGTCAAATGAGTCATTCGAATTGTTTGGTCTTTGGGTTCGGTTGGGTTGGGTTGGGTTGGATGGCATTTAGGTCGAGTTCTCTCTTTTCTAGTCATGTTCAAGAATGACATGCTTGATAGGACATGAAAAGGTGTAATAAACATTGATAGGACAAGATTGAAATGGGGCGGGGCTTACCAATTTTGGTTGGGTCAAATTGGGTTTTGGTCAAATTCAGGGTTTGGGTTAGATTGGTTTCAAGTTGTTTAAGTTGGATAATTGAATCGGTGTCAAAGTGAATAAGGTCATGAGTGGTTTTGTTATTGTTTGCATCAAGTAAATAGGTATGTGCCAATTTTAACAATGATTTTTATATTGATTTTGGGTCCGCTTTTGTTTCAATGCGATTAGTAGACAGGGTATTTGGGTTTGATTGCTCTACAAAACAAGTCTATGAGGAGGCAGCCAAAGGTGTTGCTCTTTCAGTCCTCAATGGCATCAATTGTGAGTCATGTTCTTACTTCTCATGCAATTTCTATTTTCTCAATTTTTTTGTTGGATTTGTTTGGACATCTTTCAAGTTACTCAACTGTTTGAATCTCTTCAATCCAGCAAGTGTATTTGCATATGGGCAGACGAGCAGTGGGAAGACATACACAATGGCTGGGATTACACAATATGCTGTAAATGACATATATGATTACATGAATGAGGTAATCAAGAGCATACTCATTCCTTCTTTCCAAAAATGCAACAGCAAAAGATTTTAGCAATTTGTTCAAATTCATACGAGTTGAATTCTAACAAGAATGTTGTTTTGTGGTTTTACAACATTCTAACAGCACAAGGAGAGGGAGTTTGTGTTGAAGTTCTCTGCTATGGAAATCTATAATGAACATGTTAGGGATCTCCTCAGCTTGGACCCTACCCCTCTCAGGCTCTTGGATGACCCTGAGGTTAGTATCACACTACTACTTGATTCTGCTTCATTTAGACCTGGCAAAACTGGCCTGTACCTGATTACCTAATTTGAAACACTTGTAATCGAATCTGACTCAAAACACCAAAAAATGCATTGCTATGTTGGACTGTGTCTGAAGTGACTTTACCAACATCCATCTAAAGCGAAGCTTGGGCTCACCGGTGTTGGTAGGATTTTCTTTACTTGCTCATTGCACAATAGGAAACTGTGACTAAGCCAAATGGCCAATTTGCCAAGTCTACTGATGTTACAATACTTGAGGGGAAAAGAAATAAAAACAATGGTCTGTTTTGATTGTCAGCGAGGGACCGTTGTGGAGAGGCTAATGGAGGAGATTGTGATGGACAAGAGCCACCTCCTTGAGCTGATTGCTGTTTGTGAATGTAAGATCTTGTGTCAAGACAAAAACTCTCTCTAAAAGATGGGGCTAAACTTGAAATGACTTTCTGATTAATGCATTTGTTTATATGTAGCTCAAAGGCTTGTGGGTGAGACTTCTATGAATGAGACAAGCTCCAGATCTCATCAAATCATCAAACTGGTAAGCTCTTGAATAAGCTCCAGATCTCCTAGCTGAATTTTAGCTCTAGTAACTTATGATTGAGATGGGAATCATCCCTGCAGACCATTGAAAGCTCTGCTCGACAATTTGGAGGTGGAAATTCTAGCATGCTTGCTGCTTGCGTGGTATGTATGCCTAATGAATTAGTCATCCCGGTCAATTTCAAGTTATTGTCACCTTAGGCTGGGGTCTACTTACTTTGGCCCTGCTCAGGTATAAATGGCTATTAGTTGGTCCAATGGTCTGTCATGAAAACACAAGAAATAGTGGTTGGAGTCAATTCACTTCAGAGTTGACTAATTTGGGTTCAGATCAAAGCCAGCTTGCCTGATTTTGAGGCTTGAGCCCATTCGTTGGGTTAATTTTGTGTTATTGGAATCAGAAAACTGTATGTGGTTCATTTTTGTCAGGTCTAGTGGTAGGTGCAAGGGTTGTCCTGGCTTCGACAATTGCTAATACCACAAAATGAGTTTGCACTCGCACTCCAACATTTGCTTATTCTTTTGCAAGTATGCGCAATGAAATGAAACAGTGGTAACTTCTTGTTTTTGCGCATGCAGAACTTTGTAGACCTTGCTGGAAGTGAACGCACTTCTCAAACATTAGTAACTGGTTCAAGGCTGAAGGAAGGATCCCACATAAATCGGAGTCTACTCACCCTTGGAAAAGTCATTCGTGCATTAAGGTTTTACCAACTTTCGTGTAAACTCTTTGAAATTCATCTAAAACTGAAACATATTGCAGAAAATCCTGGAACTGATACAAAATAAATTGCTGAAACAATATATTGGGTCTGTGACGTATTACTTTTTTAGGAAGTTTTGGATACTCAAATTAAAAGAAGATTGGCTTTAGGACACTAAAAATTGACAGATATCCAACCCAAAAACTCAATATTTCTCTGGGTCAGCTTCAGAGGTTCAGTTTTTTGAACAGGCTAGCACAAATGCATCTACTGGCCCAAAAATATATTGTCACAGGATTGAGATATCTCATACCTAATGCAGAATGTTGTAATGCAGCAAAGGAAGAAATGGCCATGTACCATATCGAGACTCCAAGCTAACACGCATACTGCATAACTCTCTAGGAGGCAATGCAAGGACCGCGATAATATGCACCATGAGCCCAGCTCACAGCCATCTAGAACAATCTAGAAACACTCTCCTATTTGCTAGCTGTGCCAAAGAAGTGACTACCAATGCACAGGTGAATGTGGTGATGTCTGACAAGGATTTGGTGAAGCACATGAAGAAAGAGTTAGCCAGATTAGAGAATGAGTTGAAGAATATGTCTGTGGCTTCTAGTAAGGGTGATATGACATTTGTTCTGAAAGAAAAAGAAAGGCAGATTGAAAAGGTGATGAAATTGTTCCCCTATTTCACTTTTTTCTGTCTAGCTCTTCATCTTGAATGTGTCATTTTATTCACATGTGTCATGGAAGTCATGCAATGCTGTATTTGAAAAGATCATTCAGTTCTAAGATTGCATAACTTGTGGCCTAATATTCTTCAAAATGCTGTAGATGGACAAAGAAATAAAAGAACTCAGTCGCCAACGTGATCTTGCTCAGTCAAGGGTGGAAGAGCTAATTCAATCTGCCGGGAAGAACCAGCTTGCACAGTCCCCGCAGACCAACAAAATTAATCATCAAAGATCAAAATCGCAGGATAGGATTTCCTGGCTGGATGATTTATCAGTAGCATCTGATGCAACAGATTACCAGAGGTTGGACATGGACCTGACAACCTCTGAATCCATCCGGTACCTTGATCTCACCACTTATCCATCTGATCTTCTTGAGAACGATGATGATAGCTTTTTGTTAAATGGGTCCTCACCCAAGCTCCTGAGCCCTCCTTCATCTGATACTCTCCATCCATCCCCTGGGTGGGAGGAAATGACCACTTCTGGAAGGACTGATGAGGACTCAGACGACAACTGCAAGGAGGTTCTTTGCATTGATCCTGTGAAGATTTCTCCTCTACGAAATAAGAAAGGAAGAGAAATCTGTGATGCGGTTGAACATGAATACACTAAGTGTACAGGACAGAAAGGGGTCAAAGAGTTATATCACTCTCAGGCAGAGTATGATGCGCTGGTGAAGAAGATAAAGGAATTGCAGAACACCATTAACTGTCTTGTCAACCGGAACCTCCTAGAACATCCTTCTCCGCGTTCCACTGAGCCTACAGATGGGCTAGATTCGCGAATGTTGGGCTTGAGCCGAAGTAGGAGTTGCAAGGCAGCTATAACCATTGAGCCCAAGTCTGCTGGTTTGGAGAAAGTGGTGGTTCACCAACGTGATCATTCATTTGGTGGGTTTGAGAAAGGGATGATTTCAGGAAGAGAAAAGGGGTTGCTGAGATATTATGATACAAATGGAAAAATATCTAGACTAGGCCTCTTCCCAACTTCCATTAGGGCTTGTATAATGAATGAAATGGAACAAGAGGATAAAATTTCAGATGTGACCGACTCTTCAAGCATTTATCGTTCAGTTGCACGAATAAATGAAGATTCTAAGACAGCAGTGTACAAGCAAATGGGATTTGAAATGGTGAGGATCCTGATTTGCCCTGCCATACTTTTCTTTTAGATTGTATATCATATTACAAATCTCGTTAGAGTATCCAGGGAAATCTAGAAAGAGTCTTGCACATATACTATCTTCACGCACTAGTGAATTAATATCGAATAGAATATGTTCTCTCTAAGAAACTTGTTTTATTGGTCTGCTGGCCTTGATGCTCTTACAAATCTTCCTGAGGGTACATTGTATATATCTTGACCTACTTAAATCCCACTAAGGCTAGGCCCATATTGGATGTTATGTGGAATATCCATATACAAATTCGCATGCCAAAGGAAAAACCATTGCTGAACCTTGCAAAACTGATTGATGTTTTATGCTTGGTGAAGGACATTGCTGACCCAAAGGGCAGCAGATTATCAGTTCAAAGTGAAGGAGATGTTGCAAATTTCTTGATGCAGATGAGAGACTGCATGTCAGAGGGTGCACCAAGCACTATGCAGTCTCCACTCAACTGGGGTGAAGAGTTTGAGATCCAACGGTTTAAGATCATTGAACTCTGGCATGAATGCCATGTCCCATTAGTCCACAGAACATATTTCTTCTTGCTGTTCAAAGGGGATCCATCAGACAAGCTTTACATTGAGGTGGAGCTCAGAAGGCTGTCCTTCATCCAGGAAAGGTACTCTCAAGGGCAGAGGATCGTCATGGATGGTCAGGTTTTAACTCGAGCTTTAAGGTATGCTCTTTAGTTTTTAGGAAGCATGCCTGTATGTTCTTCAATATTTCAGGATATTCTAGATTTATTTTCACACTCCTGTCATGATCAGAAGTAGGCTTGCCAAATGGGTCATTACGTTGATGTTGACTTGGGGTCAACAAGAAATGGTTGATTAGAAATTCGACTTGAGTTGGATCGTTTTGGTTTGGAGTCTCTTTTTTAGTTTTGATATTGGGTAAGTTCAATTTAGATCAAAATCGGGTAATCTTATGTTGTTTTCAACCAGGGTCTAATCTTGGGTCACTCAGGTTTGACTTAGGGCCTGTTTTTTTCTGTTAACTTATATAAGTAATTATTGATAAGTGTTAATTGATGCTAATGAGTGTTGATCAATGCCAATGAATGTTAATTAGTGGTGAAACTATAACTAGGAAGTATGATTAAGTGCTGGTGACGGCTGATGATAAGTATTTATGATTCGTTGAAAAGAATAGTCCCAAATTAGGTGTGAGTCAGTCTTCCCGTATGGAAGCCAAAGATTGAGTTTACAATTTCAAATACAAAATAGTATTCTTCGTTTTGGTTTTCTCCCATTTTCCTTTCCGTATTAACCCATTTCATGCTTTATGATGAAACTGCACAGCATGAGGGCATTGAACCAAGAAAGAGACATGCTAGTGAAGCAAATGTACAAGATGATCCCATTTGAGGAGCGGGAGCCCTTATTCCGGAAATGGGGGATCGACGTGAACAGCAAGCAGAGAAGAATCCAACTGTCACGCCGCGTTTGGACAGACCCCAAGGATATGCAACACATCAAGGACAGTGCAGAGCTTGTAGCCAAACTCGTTGGTTTCGTAGATGATGGTCAAGTCCCCAAGGAAATGTTCGTTGGTCCAAGCTTCAGACCTAAAACCTTAAACCGTAAGTCTTACACATGGCGGTCTAGCGTGTCTTTAATCTGAATCACAGTTTTTGCCCTGAATCAATCCCCTCCCCCTCCCCCTCCCCCCAACCCTTTTTGCTGATACTTTTGGCACCAGTTAAGAATGCAAAGATGAAGATCGGATCAGCTGAGAACCATGACATAACTCTCTGATGTTCAGAGAACTGCTGCTAACTTCTGAGTCTTTTCCCCCACTGTTTGTTGTACATGATTTTGGTTTTCTGTACAGTTATACTCCATGTACATGAATATTACCCTTTGATTTTGTCACGATTTGGTGCACTTATGTACTGTTTGATTTCTTTTTGTCTCCTGGAAAATTAGATTTTAAACAAGTATTATTCATTCTCTCCACTATAATATACTCATGTTTTCTTCTGCTGACAAAAGTGCAACAACTGAATATAAATCAAGGATTTGGATGGCATGCGTACCAACTTCTGAAATTGCTCGTAAGAACCCAAGAACCAGGATATCTCATTCTACTCCATGTATATGATAAACATATAGTCAGTATAACAACTAATTTTAGTAAATATATTGCAAGCTAACATCTAGCAATCTATCACAGTATCACCTGCTAGAACATTTAACATCTAGAACAACAGCTAATATCTTCAGATTGGATACCTAATGATTCTTGTTAGCAAAATATCAAAGAAACCCATCTAAAATCAATCTATTTGTAAACTATCATGTATATGCATCGCACAACAACAATAACACCTATCAGTGTGGGTTCCGCTTTTGCAAGGTCTGGGCAGATTTAGATGTAGGTAACCTTACCTCTACAGATATCTTTGTCCCTAGAGAGGTCATGTATATACATCGACAATCATGAATTACTCATATCTTTGAAAAACCTACAGTGTACTAGTATATGCAAATCCTTAGTAGGATCATCTCAAGAAAGTTTAAGTTGACTATCCTATGTTCAATGCTGGGGGCCCAAAAAAAAAAAGACCACATTGACAAGCTGAGTGGATCAGACTAGAAGTTAATCAGTTTTTAAAAAAAGCACTTTTAGGATAGTCTAGTGGTGGGATGCTAAAATTTTTACAAGACTGTAAGATTCGATTTCGTGTTTGCCAATAGAGTTTTGGGTAATGTTTAATGTTTTGACCAAGTCAATATACTAATTAGTTAATTTTTAGTGTTCGGTAAACTCGAGTTTTGACAAGCATTTCAAGTAGTATTTAGTGTTTTAAGTACCGTTTTGGAAAACCTAATAGTGTTAACGTTTGGAATTTAAAAGGAGCGTTTCATATTTTTTAGCCCAAAAATATCCTTTAAAAATTTTAGCATTGGAAATTATCTATATCCTTTTATGTCAATTCACATTAATCAGCTAGCCTAACAGCTAAATTTATCTAAACAACTATCCCTTAACAGCTAAATTAAAAATACTATCAGTTATTTAAACCGCTATCTTCTACCTAAACAGTTAATTTTACCGAGTGCTTGCATAAAATTCACCTATTTAGGGGGAGGGGGTTCAAAGAAAAAAAAAGAAAAAAAATCAACATGAATAGGGCCAACAGTAAACGGGCCAAACACAGTCCAGTTATTTGAACACTCTGTTTAGACTGTTTTTATTATAGTCATGAAACTTTTGCCCTCTTATCAAAAAAAATTAAAAAAGATGCTGTTACAATCCCATTATGAGATTTTTTTTTTTTTTTGGGGGGGGGGGGGAGGGCGCGTATTATAAGTCCTTTTTATAGGGTTGAATGTCGATAAACAAACCACAATCTTGTGACTTACTAATTGGAAAAAGAAAAAAATAAATGCATCCATCATTTTTTGAGTGATAAAACATCAGCTAGCATTTATCCTTTTTGAATTTGCGCAAGTAGTACTGAACTAATGAATTTATTTCTTTCATTTTACAGACCCATTAATTGATTTTCATGACCTATTGCAGCAATTGTATCTCTTCTTAAATGATCCATTCTAAACCCTATACAAAAAGCATGACCCCTTTGAGTCTCTTGATTTGAAGCAAGATTTTGTTGCATATATTGGTTTTTGAATTTAAATTACAAGTCGCCATCCTCAACTACATGGCATGTTGGTTAAAAAATGAAAGGAAGAAGAAATAAAGAAGCCGTGATAGGTTAAGAGTTCGTGCAAGTAGTTCTGTTACTTATACAATATATACATAGATCATGTCAGATAAAATATTTACCATTAACTTTTTGGAAATAAGATTTTATATTGATATTTAAATTTATTTTTACTAGATGATTTTCATTATAGATGTTTGTTGTATGACCCTGCAAAAAAACATGTAGAACACGTCAGGATTAAGGCTCGCTCCTTTAAAAAATAAAGGGCCAAAAAAAAAACGATGGCCAGTGTCATGCCTATGACTAAGTTCTCTTGATCGAAGTGAGCTTTCGATGAACTAGGTTTGAGGGTTATCAATCACCTCTCAACTTAGTCATTATAGCTATAATTATATGTCAGAAAATATATAATTGTGTAACCAACAGAATCACAATATGTAAATATCACATCATTAAAATTTGATAGACCAAGCAAAATCTAAGTAAGAATTGTACACAAAAAGCTATTTTAAATTTCCATCCTAAAATAGACAGCATAAACTTTAGATCATTTCACATGAGGCAATTATGGAGATATGAAAAATATCATTGTTCTAGAATATAATATAATTATACAAGCAATCACAATCAATTAGCGAAAGAAATAGTTGAATGTTGAACATATATATATGCGTGTTAATATCAATACAGGTTGGTTCAAGTAGTTTAACACTTATTTTACTTAAGCAAGGTCTCAGATTCAAATCTTGTGAATAAAAAAAATTTATGATGGGAGAGTTCTACCCCTTATTAGACCAACAGTAGCTCGATTCTAGTGAAATACATTATCAAAGACCCCCCAAAAAAGATACACGTAAATTAGAAGGGAATGAAACTTAAAATCATTTATAATGTAATTATTAGATACACATTGATGTGAACTTAAGTCATTCTAATGTAATTATTAGATACACTATTGATGTTATCAGTAGAGTCATCTTAAAGCTGGTAACTGTGTGCTTGGTTGTCAGAGAGAGAGAGAGGTGATGAGTCGTTGTAGTATCTAATTAATTAGCGGTAACATTGCATAATGATGGAAAGTAATTAGCAGTAGCAGTGGAAAATGTTACAAGTACAAGAAGCCAACAGACTCAACTAATTATTGGCTACGATGAGGGAATTCATATATCCACATGCAATGCAATGAAGCTTCTTACGTAAAAAGGCTTATGTGCTGGCTACTCAATACATGCATGTAATGTTCAGCCCCCAAAAAAAGCCTTCCTCCATAAAAATAGGGTTCAAATTCGCTGAGAATAGTAGGATCACTAGTTATCTTGAATTTGATTTCCCCATCGGTTATCTTTCGTATCATGTTTATGTCGGTAAGAATTTGTCGTAGTTGGTGAGAAATGGGGATGGTTTTGAAGAGGATATATATAAGATCAACTCTTACTGTAATTATGTTGATATAAAGGTTTTGTTGATGGACGATCTATAAAGGTCCTTGTAAGTACTCCTTGACTCATAAGACATACAATTGAGCGACAAGTTTCACGAAAGATATATAAACACTTTTTGACCCCAAAAAAAGAAACATTTTCATCTAGAGGATCGATTAATAATTGAGTACCATATGTGTAAAAATTAGAAGTTGTTAGATCATTCTTCGGAGTACAATACATTCATGTACTCCTTGAAGTACAATTGATGAATTTCAACTTTGTGGTGGACAATGAAACTCTGGCTTTGCAAGGAAAATTTAAAGAAAAAGACAATGTATGTTAAAAAGTATGAAATTTAGGGGTAATAAATATAGCACCGACTTTAACTTAGGAACAATACATACAACAATAAAACTACGACTTTCAGTATGTGTCAGATTCTACTTCTGTATGATTTGAGATTAGGGACAATGTACAAACACAAAAAGAGGAGCTTTGGATTTGTGTAAAAACAAAATTTCTCCATTGAACAAGGACAGAAATCATTCGGTGTCTTTGGATTGGTGCCTTGATTTTATATTAAAGAACCAAATAAATCAAAATATTATTAGAGAATTACAATGCATAGTATATAAAAAGGACAACTCGGTGCACAAGCATCCCGTGTTCACGTAAGATCCGGATAAATATAACATGATTAATGTCGATGTTCATTGCATTATTATCCTTATGGAAAAGTCACAAAACACTAAATTTTCGTATCCAAAGCAAAAGACAATAATCTTACATTATTCTCCTGTGGTGTTCAATCCAACAATTAATGCACGAATAATTAAAGCCATTGAATATGTTTAATTAAACAGAAAGGAAAATAGTAGCACCATCAATAGCTAGATCATATTCAGTCATATGCATTCATCTTCCTTTTTCTTTTTCTTTTTCTTTTTTGTGGGGTTTTGGGGCGGGTCATTCTTTTTTTCACAAGACTATATATATACTGACTATCTCACTTATTATATTGTTGCATCAATTATTGAGCTTGTCACACCAACTATTCATTCGTAATTGCATAACATTTTTCCAAAATTAAAAAAAAACCCGCAATTTGGCTTAACAGTAATCTATATCCATACTTTTCTTAGTTTTCTAGAACTCCGTACCATTTTGCGATCTAAGACAAATTATGTCCTTTTCAATTTTGTTCCTTGCTTAAAAACAAGCAGAAAATTAAAAGCATATGATTTTTCTTAAATCATAAGTATTGGTCCTACATATCACAATTCCTATAGAAAAAATCTTCAAAAAATTCTTAATATAAATAAAAATTTAATTTTTTAATTCCTTTGTCTCAGAAAGAAAAAAAAAACTTTCAAAGTCAAAATTGATTATCCAATCAGTAATTTATTCCAGAGATACAAATTTCCGTAAACAACCCCTAGATCTAGTGATAAAAAAGCACCGTAAGAGCACAAAGTGGAAGTGCGGAACTACTTTGGAAATTGTAACCAATTCATACTCAATAATCTTTTTACGAAGTTATAATCATCTATTACTCTGTGAGTTTTGCCTAAATACGTTGAAAAATGAATGTTTTCTAGAAGAAAGAGAGAAAACAAACATTAATTATAAGGAACTCCATTTGTCCTTTATATACTTCTGACAATTTCATAATAGAGAAGATAGACAACTGATATTGTTTCAAACTCACACAATATTTTTTTGTTCCGTGCAGTCAGATAAGCATACAATTCGTTCATGATGGAATGTGAGCAGCAAAAGTAGAAGTTGAACAATATCATAGACCACTTAAAACATTAATCAATAGAAATTAATTCTCATTAATTTCCTATTAATATATGCATGTAATTATTAAATATACATTAATATTTAAAGATTAAAACTGATCTCATCATTTTAGTTCCAATTGATCTTTGTATTTTTTAAAATTTATTAACGCTTGCATATAATTATTCACATCCAATATGTGAGTGCTAAAGTAGAATGATAGCAAGAATATAGGACATCAACCAATAGATATTCTTGTATATAATTAATGCCCACAAAAAATATTTTCTATTGGTCACAAGCTACCCTAGACCATAATTGGTAATCCTATCTTTAAATGAAAAAAAGTACCAAAAACTTTATAAATGGCTACATGAGAAAACTTTTTACCCTTCTTTTCTTATCATCCTTTTGATTTCCACTCATACCCTTTTTGGACCACCCCCATTATCTCCAAGTCTTATGCGTGGCTGACCCATTTTCTTGCCTTTAGGTGACATTATTATCAAACACCCCCCTTAAACCAACATCATTGATCATAATCCACACTATAACATCCCATATTATACAAATACATATTATAATAAAGTTAATAAGGTGGGGTTAAACTATATAACATAAACAATAAATAATTTTTAAAATTTGTTTTTTTTTTATCTATAAAATTTTTGTTAAGAAAAACTTATATGGCATACCAATTATTTTGTTTTTCTCTGTCTTCAAGACTTAACATGAGGTGCTTGTTCTATAATAAAAAAATAAAAAATAAAATATATCCTTGATATTTGAATAGGAAAAGACAAGTAAATAAATGAAAGTTAACGAGAAAGGGGGAGGGGCAATTATGGGATCATAGCAAAGATCATTTTAGGCATTGTTCTCTTCGACTTATTTAATTTTTTGAAGAATAAGTTCAGATAAGTTCTGTTCAGAATAAGTTTAGCAAATAAGTTCAGTAAATAAATTCATACATTTGTTCTTAACAAGTTTCGAATAAGTTCAGTAAATAAGTTTAGAATAAATTCAGCAAATAAGTTTAGATAAGTTCAGTTCAAAATAAGTTTAGATAAAATAAGTTGAAGAGAAGAGGGCCTTAAAGTTCCATTTTATCATTGAGATGCAATACAAGATATAATCTTGCTAAGATATGCTGTGAATTTATCCTACTCAATGTGACAATTGAGAGAGACTTTAAAAGAGTGAAAGTAGATGCCTGAAGGAGATGATATGATAGTTATCCAATCACTTCAAATAGCGGGCGTAGGCAATGTTGAGGACAAATTAATTATTAATGTTATCATCAATATTTAGGCCCTGCTCTTTTTGACTTATTTTTTGAAGAATAAGTTTGAATAAATTCAATTTAGAATAAGTTCAGAATAAGTTTATAAATTTAATTATTTCGAATAAGTACAGAATAAGTTCAACAAATAAGTTCATAATAAGTTCAGATAAGTTTGATTCAAAATAAGTTTAGACAAATAAGTAGAAGAGAACAGGATCTTAGACATGAATTTACTAATCATAGACAAGTAATAGCCACATATAATTCAAGGAAAGGATTAGAGCTGCTCCAAAACTTCAATCTTGACTATTAATATGTCTCAACATCATATGCATAGTGTCGAGAAAAGAACATTATTAAAATGAAAAAGGATGACCCTTATACATTTTTAAATTCTAACATGTAAAATGTCAAGTTAAAACTTAAATTGAGGAAAGTTATGTCATTTGACTCATGTGAAACTCGGATTTAAAAAAAAAAAGAAGAAGAAGAAATTATTGGTACCAAAAAATATCTTACAGAATCATCGTATTTGACAATTTGTGTTTTCAATTTATCCTGCCGATTTACTATAACTCTTAATTGGAATAATTGAAAGGCATATAGCCAAGGAAAGAAAATGAACGAATGCCTCATATTTTTCAGCTAAGCTTCAAACCTAGGCCACTTAATAAGATGTCTCATAAAGGAGCGGGAAAAAACCATTATTTTCATCTTATATGCAGATTGTTCATGTAAAATAATAAAACACATAAATAATTTCGCTACTATATTTAGGGCTTGATCTTTTAAGCTTAAAATTTTCATCTTCAATTTATTCCACTTTTTCCAACTTCTTTCACATTCTTCCAATTCCATCCAATTTTCTTTATAACTGCTTCCAACTGTTTTCAACACATTTAAATCTAAATTCCTTGCTAGTCCAACTCTTTTATTCCATATTAAAAGAGTAGGCTCTATTGAATTTATCATATTGTCGTATGAAAAACCAAAGAGATGTTAGATTGTTTGGTACCCACTACTATTCACCACCTTTTCCACCTAGGTTCGACTCAGAGTGAGGGGGACTTCATTGTCAATTTCATTGGAAATCAAGGGGCATGGACCTTAAAGTCACCCCCAAGTCTCATGACTCCTAAGATAGAGGTTCACTTTGTGATTCAACTTTTTTTTTTTAAAAAAAAAAAAAACCTGAAATAGATTCAAAGAATCACGTACCAAATGCAGGTTAATCCAAAATTACATGTACTTTTTCAAGCAGCAGTAACTGTTGGGTAAAAGTTTTGTTTTTTGGAGGGGGGACCCACCACACTAGCAAAGATCTCCATTTAAAAAATCGTCTTCAGAGACTGTGCACTACACAGTAATCCAGTACTCACTCGTCACTGCAGAGGCCCGCCCGCCCGTCCCTCCCCCTTCTTCTTCCACTTTGCTTTTGGGTCTCAGCCTGATTAGAGTCGAGTTATTATTAAATTAATATTAATATAAAATAGAATTATCATATTACAATTTTTTTAATTTATAAGGCTTAAATTTGAGATTTTATATAAAAGAAAGAAGTATCAAATTATTTGGATCAAGCTACATTAATTTCGGTCTCCTCTTCTTCTTCAACCAAAAAAAAAAAAAAAAAAAAAAAACATACGCTCCTCCTCCTTCTCTCTCTCCTCAAAACCTCTTACATTTCCAAAGCCCAGAAAACCCACATCAATCCACACTTTCTCAGACAATAAGACCCCAAAACAATCAAAATGATCAGATTGATCAGAATCAGAAGAAAGAAAAAAAAAAAAAAAGCCCCCCATTAATTATTTGATTTATTTCACCCTCCACTAACTTCTACAACTATAAACTGCACTACCCATTTCCTTATTCTCCATTACTATTTTTTTTATGGCAACGGCTATTTTTCTCCTCCTTGCTCTCTCCTCCTTGATTTTCGCTGTCTCCGGCGACGCAGCGGTGACGGAAGTCCAGGCACTGCTGGCCGTCAAGGCGAATCTGAGTGACCCACTTGGCGCTTTGGACGGCTGGGATGCTGCCACGTCATCTGCCCCTTGTGACTGGCGTGGCGTGGGCTGTTACTTTAACAGAGTGTACGAACTCCGGCTTCCTCGCCTTCAACTTTCCGGCGTAATTTCGGCGGAGATTGCTGACTTGCGCCAGCTGCGTAGGTTAAGCCTCCACTCGAATCACTTCCATGGCCCCATTCCTCCGTCTCTGTCATCTCTTTCTCTGCTTCGTGCGGTTTATCTTCACAATAACTCCCTCTCCGGCGAACTTCCGGAGAGATTTCTTGCCCTCAATAACTTACAAGTCGTCAACCTCGCCGGAAACTTCCTCTCCGGGAGAATCTCCGGTGGAATCTCGCCGAGTTTAAGGGTGCTTGATCTCTCGTACAATGACTTCTCCGGCGAGGTGCCGGGGAACTTCTCTGGAAGTTCGCAGCTCCGGCTGATCAATCTCTCGTATAACCGGTTCTCCGGCCAGATTCCGGCGAGCGTTGGGGCACTTCAGTCGCTTCAGTACCTATGGCTGGACTCAAACCTTCTCGTCGGAACCTTACCGTCGGCGATCCTCAACTGCTCTTCGCTTATCCATCTCTCCGCCGAACAAAACTCTATCTCCGGCGAGATTCCGGCGACTATTGGGGCAATGCCGGAGCTCCAGGTTCTCTCTCTATCCGGAAACAACATTTCGGGCCCCGTTCCCGGGCCCATTTTTCTCTCACTTCGACTTGTTTTTCTGGGGTTCAATGCACTCACGGGTATTTCGAAGCCGCCAAATGTGGGTATTTCTCAGAGTAAATTGGAGGTTTTAGACCTTCACGAGAACCTCATTAACGGCGATTTCCTCCCTTGGGTAGCCAACATTTTGACTTTGAAGGTTCTAGATCTTTCTGGGAACTCCTTCAGAGGTTCTCTACCCTCTGAGATTGGGAATTTAGTCGATTTAGAGGAGCTTAGACTGGCCAATAATTCGATGAATGGTGAAATTCCTGCTGAGATTGCGAAATGTGGGTTGTTGAGAGTCGTTGATCTTGAAGGAAATCACTTTTCTGGGAAAATTCCTGGAGTTTTTGGGCAATTGAATCAATTAAGGGTCCTCTCACTTGGGATGAACAGGTTTTCTGGGGAAATTGATCTAGGGTTTAGGAATCTCGGGAATTTGGAGGTGTTGAATTTGGGTGAGAATGAGTTATCTGGGTTGGTCCCAAATGAGGTGCTACAACTTGGGAATTTAACCACTCTGAATCTCAGCTTCAACAATTTTTCTGGGCAGATTCCTCTCAGAGTTGGCGATTTGAAGGGTTTAATGGTGTTGAATCTGAGTTCTTGTTTGTTCTCCGGGTCAATTCCGGCGAGCATTGGGAGTTTGATGAAGCTGAGAATTCTAGACTTAAGCAAGCAGGGTTTATCTGGGGTTTTACCTGCTGAGCTGTTTGGGTTGCCTAATTTGGAGGTTGTTGCTTTGCAAGAGAATGACTTACATGGTGATGTTATTGAAGGTTTTAGCAGTCTGGTTGGTTTGAAGTACTTGAATCTCAGCTCAAATTCACTTTCTGGGGATATCCCGGCCACGTTCGGTTTCCTTCGGTCGGTGAATGTGCTCTCTCTATCGAGCAATCGAATCACAGGCAAAATCCCAGCTGAGATCGGTAATTGTTCTGAACTGCAAGCACTTCAGCTTGCATCGAATCGATTAACGGGCAAAATCCCGGTTTCGATTTCGAAGTTATCTCATCTGAGGGAGCTTGATTTGGGTCATAACAATTTGGATGGTAATATCCCAGCAGATATCTCCAAATGCTCCAAATTGGAGTTTCTGTTCTTGGATTCTAACCATTTTTCAGGGTTTGTACCACCTTCATTGTCAAAATTACCTGACTTAACAGCCCTTGATCTCTCATCAAACAATTTGACTGGTCCAATCCCAGGAAGCCTCGGCCTCATTTCTAGCTTGAAGTACTTAAATTTGTCCTCAAATAACCTCGAAGGCGAAATACCCGAAAGGTTAGGTTCCCGCTTCAATGATCCTGCATTATTTGCAAATAACAGAAACTTATGTGGGTCACCATTGAAAAGAGAGTGTCCTTATGTTAGTAGGGAAAGGAGGAGGAAGCTGATTTTGTTCATTGGGATTGCCCTAGCTGGGCTTCTCTTCCTATCACTATGTTGTTTTGGGTACATAATTAGCCTCCTCCGATGGCGCGATAAGCTCAAAGCTAAGGCTTCCGGAGGGGAGAAGAAACCGAGTCCACCTAGAAGGAGCTCCGGAGCTGAAAGAGGCCGAAGGAGCAGCGAGAATGGGGGACCGAAACTAGTTATGTTTAGTACCAAGATCACTTTGGCTGAAGCCCTGGAGGCAACAAGGCAATTTGACGAGGAAAATGTTCTAAGTAGGGGAAAGTATGGGGTGGTCTACAAGGCCTCGTTTCCGGATGGTATGGTTCTCGCAATCCGCCGGTTGCCTGACGGATTCCTCGACGAGAGAGGGTTCCGGAAGGAGGCCGAGATGCTCGGGAAAGTGAAGCACCGGAACTTGACCGTTTTAAGGGGGTATTATGCCGGTCCACCGGATGTAAGATTGTTAATATATGATTACATGCCTAATGGCAACTTAGCCACATTGCTCCAAGAAGCATCACACCATGATGGGCATGTCCTAAATTGGCCAATGCGGCACCTAATTGCCTTAGGAATTGCCAGAGGTCTTTCATTTTTGCACTCATTAGACATGGTTCATGGGGATGTCAAGCCTCAAAATGTACTATTTGATGCTGATTTTGAAGCCCATTTGTCTGAATTTGGGTTAGATAGATTGACCATTGCTACCCCAGTTGAAGCCTCTTCATCTACCACCCCAGTTGGGACACTTGGATACGTTGCCCCGGACGCAATCTTAACGGGTCGGGTCTCAAAGGAAGGGGATGTCTATAGCTTTGGCATAGTGTTGTTGGAGATATTGACAGGGAAGAAACCTATTATGTTTGAGCAAGATGAGGACATTGTCAAGTGGGTCAAGAAACAATTGCAAACGGGACAAATATCCGAATTGCTCGATCCGGGTCTGCTCGAACTCGACCCGGAATCATCCGAGTGGGAGGAGTTTTTGCTTGGGATCAAAGTGGGCCTCCTTTGTACCGCACCCGACCCAACCGAGAGGCCCTCGATGAGCGATGTCATTTTCATGCTCGAAGGTTGTCGGGTCGGACCCGAATTCCCTTCATCGGCCGACCCGACTTCAGCCCCATCGCCCGCCGGGTAACCCAAAAGAGGGGGCAAAAAGTTGACTCCACTAGCAACTTTAGCACCCCCCCCCCCCCCCCCCAAAACCCCCCAATGATCTGATTTTCAGGGGCAAAAAGTTGACTCCACTAGCAACATTAGTCCCTCTTTTTTTTTCTTTTTTTTTTTTTTACCCCTAATGATCTGATTTTGTGCCAATTTTTTCCTGAAGTAAAAAGCATTGATGATTGACCATTTTGATGTGTACATATCCCATCAACTTTGCCCTTAATTTTGCAACATTTTTTCAATAATGACACTTTTTGAGTACAGTTATATTCTCTACTCTCTAGTCTGGTCAAAGAAAAGAATTCAAGGTGGCTACTGTAAATACAAAAAGAAAAATTCCCGGGAATTCAGCAGGAGGAGGAAAATCCACGACACTTTTCATTGGGTATGCAAATAAAAAATTTCCCGCCAAAACGAGGTGTGACACGTGGCAGCGCAGGAGAGAGAAAACTTGGAAAGTAGCCGTTAATGAAGCACTTTGTATTTATTTGGGTAGAGAGAGAGCCCATTGAAGCCCGTGATGTGGTGTCGGATAAAATATACACTTATGAAAACTGACAAGCCCAAAAGGCCCCAGACTTTCAAGCTAAGCTATCAGCCATGGATAGCACATTGGTTGGTGGATATTTTTATATTTCAGGCATCCCGAATTTGATAGTTAAACTCTACTGCAGTGACGAGGGTGTTTAGTAAATAATTTTTTGGAGAGTTTTTTACCATAAAGACTTTTTTAATCAAAATTAACTATTTGACTTAGTCAAAAAGTTAATTTAGATGTTTGGTAGAATAACTTTTTAGAAGAGCTTTTTGAGTTTAAAAAATTAATTTGAAAAAACTAATTTGATTAGCTTTTTGGAAGAGCTTTTTGAGGAATTAGTTTTTTGTCTCACAACTTTGTTAGAAACAGTTAATTTCACCAAATAATTTTTCTACAAACAGCTAATTTAGACAGTTAATATAAGCAGCTAACAGCTAACAGTTAATAGCTATTTGCCAAACAACACCTTCAGTTTCTTAAATAAAAATATATTTTTAAATAGTTAATTAGTTGATGGAATGGATATTCTAAAATGCTAATGTCAAATATACCCCATACAACGCAAAAGAAATGCCCTTGATTTCTTTTTGAAATGTCCCGACAATATGTCAACTTTTATAAATGGGAACATCAAATTTATAAATTTTCTTAAACTACTCATTTTTTTCATATTTTCTACTCAATAGAGTTATTATCCTAATGTCGATGGTTTAAGGAATAGTACTTATGTCTCCTATGATGTTTTTATGTTTTTTTTTTTTGTGGTTTTAAGTATTTTATTATATCACTTGGAGTTAAAGTATACTTATAAATTCATGTAGGTCTCTTGAAATAAATCTCCTAGATAACAGAAATGTCTGAAAGGATAAGATTGCCTATATCTGAACTCTTTAGACCCCCGTAAGAACAGAATTTACACTGGGAGTTGTTATTGTTTTTGTACCCCTTTTTCTTGAATTCAAATACAGAATTATGAAAAGAAATAATATTTAAAAGACACTTTTGAACTCAATTATCAAAGGTATTTTGATGGTGCATCTTTAAAATTGATTTTTTTTTTTTTTTTTTTTTTGGTCTGTAGGAGTCAGAAAGGGCAGTGCAATACAACTATAATTCAATGGGGATGGAGATTCAAACCCAAAAAACATGTCCAGATCTTTAAAATTGACAGTCCATAATATATTTCTTACATGCATGTGAAGTCAAATAGGATAGTCTTTGTGAAACAAAGGAATTAATTTAATAGTCAATTACCAACTGTATTTCGCATTCTCACGAATGAGATAATATTAAAAGCAACTCCTATATGATACGCACAAAAGGATTTATTCTTATATAAATCACATAAATATATAGATATTAAAAAAAAATGCATAGATGAAACATATTATATGAATCTTAAAAGCATCCACCTAGAATACAATATAGCCTATCCTTTAAATAAAGAGGGACGTTGGATAATGTAAAAATACAGGTGAGTAGGGACAAATGCACAAAGGCGAAGCATAGGGTGCTCTGTTTTGATGCGTTCAACTGTTCATAAGATTCTGCGCCAACATTGTAAGCAGGTGGGAAGACGTTGAGATACTGAGATTGGGTAGGGTCATACATTCACATTTTACAGACCCAAAATTAACGCACACAACCAAGGCACATATATGGACAGTTCACGTACCTGTTTTTGACCAGGACATATGATCCACATTAATTCATTCCCCCCTTTTTTTTTCGCGTGAATAATAATTCATCTTGTTGATTTTTCTTTTTATGAATAATAAATGTATAAGAGTACTAGATGAGATCTGTCTAAATTATTATCAACAAGGATGAACTAGAACTTTTCGAGTCACGATGCAAATGTCAAACGTAAGGTGTAAACTAAGTCACCGTTATATTGTTCATTCATTGGCGTATGTAAGCGACATTTAAATTGTGTAAGTGTAATCACTAGGATGACATTTCTCACGATTACAACGACCTTGTCAAACCCCATGATCCATAAACTTCCCTTGTTTGGAGAAATTGTTGAAGAAGTGAACGTGCTTCCTTGACAGGCTCGACTACTTGGGGGAATAGGTCTTTGGTAAGCTCAGAGTTTGATATATGTTCTGTTTGGTTTACTCTGCGTACAAGTTTATTAGATAGATAACTTATAACTTATTTTACCCCAAAAAAAATATAGTACAGTCCTTTGATAAATTAATGTAGAGATTTAAAACTGATGTCTAAGATTTCATACGAGGGTCATAAACTAATAATTTTAGTCGTTATACTAATACATCATTAATGACCAAAAAAAGATGGGAAAAACGACTCCTATATGTTAAAAAAAAAAAAAAACATGAAATTTAAGAGCAATACATTTTTAAACATGAGAATGAATGAGAAGAAAAAGCATAGGAAACATAAAATTGGAGAAGGCAGTGCTAAGCAAAGTTTGACAGGCATTGCATGAGCTGGACTGACAACTACATATTCAAATCTGAGAAGTAAAGACGATGACTGCATCATTTCAGGAATCAGATTCAGGATAGGCCAAAAAGTCCAGGGACAATCAATTCAATCAAATTCAACATGCATGCCATTTTCTTTGGGTAAAAAGTAAAATAGCAGTATTTCCTACCCTCAAAAATTACAGTAATTATGTACAGTCTTACTCTTACAGTTTCAACACTGTGATTCAAACCCTTAGATATGGGGGGAAAAGTTGAAAACTATGAGTTGACACTTATAAAGTATATGCAGCTTCAATTGAATTATTTTTCCTTTTTTGGCTCGATCATCCTCAGCCTGAAAATTTGGAGCAGTTTTGAGATCGTTTCCAAAATTTAGGACCCGATTATAAACAGATTCAATATCGGATCCTGAAAATTTAGACCAGGACCTGGACCCAATATCCAGTACTCGGTCAAAATTTAAAGAATTTTGATGAAAAAATATGACAAGTAAACCCTTATTCTTCAAGTGATGTATCTTTTGTACCGAGATCCAACTTTCAACTACTACAATTTAATCCTTTGTCTTTTTTGCTTTCAATTTATCATTAATTTACTCCTTATGTATCTCGACTATCATGTATTTCTTCCTTCAAGTTTTGAATTTTTTCCTCATAAGTTTCGTTGCTTACTAAATATTTATTTTTATATTATTTTGATGGTTTCCCTCTCTTTCTCTCTCTATTTCAAGTGAATTAAAATAAACTTTAGGTCTCTCATTCACTTTGTAATCTTGATTTGTTGGCTTCTGAAGAATATTGCCTCCAATTATCTGAGTTTATTTTAAAGTACGTGAATCGAATTACTGCTTATTTCGTATTTAATTTAGCCGTAAAATTTAATTTTTTAGGAATTTGGCTTCAGATATAAGTTTTCAACTTCTTTCAATCCCTTACTCTCCCTATTTTATTAGGAAAAAATGACAAAAAAGAAAAAAATATTATTTAAAAACTGGATACTCGGTTCAAATTTTAGGAATTCAAATATAAGTTTTTAGGAATTTGACTTCAGATATAAGTTCCAGGACTAGGTTCAAATTTTAGGATCCGACTCCAGCCGAGTCCTGGTTCAATTCCTAAAATTTCAACTGGGTACCCGATCTCGCTCACCTCCTTCAGGTATTTAGTATGCTAGTGTGTTAGTAAGGTGGTCAAATAATGTAAGTATTCAAACATGGTTTAATAGCACAAATCCTTACGAGCATTGAGAATGAAAAGCTTCCTCCCATATTTCCCTCCTAACAAAATATGAGAAATGTAAGTCCCAAATAATATTCCTTATTATAAAAAGGAAACATCAAGTAGGGTTAAAACCTTTAAAATGGTTCCATTCAAACCGAATTATTAATTCTTGATGACAAACAAATTTTTAGTTTAAATTGTCTAATTTGTCTTTTGATTCAAATTATTAAATAAAGTGAGTTTCTACATCCGTTTTTTTTTTAAAAAAACACTAATCTTTAATATGGTACTAAATATTATACATAAAGATTATTGACACCCCGTTTAAAATTGTGAATTGTTATTACTGTAGATTTTGTCTCTACCAGTCTTAAGGTCTAATTACCTGACCCACATGGTGAAGTTCTAGGTTTTAGTTTTAGAACTTAAAAATCCAAATTCAAATCTAATATCCTAAAAATCCCACCACCAGTTGACGCGTTGGGGGGGTCAGATGTAATAATCTTACCCCTGAATTGCAAAATTATAAAGAGATTGATTCCGATTAACCATAGATTTAAAAACCATAGATTACTTACTACTTTACAGAAACGAAGTAAAGAAAGTATAGAAAGACGTTTTACTTTAATCCATAAAATCTAAACTAAAAAAATATTTCAAACTTGCCTACCCCAGCTCCCAGATTTTAAACAATAATATTAGAACTTAAAAAGACCCAAATTAATTAGGACAAAGTGAAGCAAGTTGCAGTATAAATATCCGAGGACAAGACAGCCGCTCAGCTACACCAATTCAATTTGATCAAACGCCTACATGGACGTAACTTTGAAAGTAAAGAAACATTCACATCAATCTTCACCCCCCCCCCCCAAAAAAAAAAAAAAAAAGAGAGCGAGAGAGAGAACATTCACGTCAACTCACAGTCCCATTTACCCCCTCATGTCACTCCGTGGACGTGATTATGCAAAGACACAACACTAAACTAATCACACGAAATTTTTTCGACGTTACTGTGTTTATTGACAAATATACACAATAATGCTTCGACAAATACATGCAAAAGCCTCCAGAGGAGAGAGATTGAGGGGACAGGTAAATTGGCCCCCAAAAAAGGCAGGAAGAATCTTAAATTATATACGATCCACCCAAAAGTTCACAAAATGCAACATCAAGTACTCCAAAGAAGAAATTAAGTTACAATATATATATACAGTTTGTGTAAACTTAGGCCGAAGTCAGGCCTTCTGGGAGGGATTCACTCTCGCGGTCTGGAGAAAGAATTCTGCGACAAGCGTAAAACACAGCTGAATGGAATCCACTTGGGTTGTCTACGAACACAAAATGCCCAGCCTGCAATGCCAAAAAGAAACTGAATTAAGGGATTGTTCATGAACGTATGATTTTTATCACACAATACATTGTCAGATTGCTGACATGGCACATAATAGAAGCTGCGAAAGTTCAATGCTGTGTCTCGAGATAGTATTCTACAAGACCGTGTTCCCCAAGATGTATATATTTTCATCAGTGTCAAAATAACGTATTCTTCTTTTAAGAGACAAATGCGCCTTTGGCAGGCTAGTGACTGTAGGTAGAAGAGGGGAATGGAACTGGGATGACCCAATGCCCGCCTGGGCTGCCAATGCTTATTAAGGAGAAAGCTTGTATTCTAGCTGAGACTGCCTCATTGGGAAGGTGGCTAGACGCCAAAGCAAGGATGCTCTCTCAACCAACCCATGCACACGTCTATATCATCAACACATACACAGCATCCACACGAAAGCAGAGAGAGAAGTGGGGATGGAGGGGAGGGATGGCGGCAGAGAGAGACAGAGAGACAGAGAGACAGAGAGACAGAGAGAGAGAGAGACCTGAGGAACCCTGATGATGTTGCAGGGAACTTTCATGTGCTTACGGGCTTCTTGGGCACCTTCGTAGTTCATCCAATCATGGTATCCATAAATGAAAGTGGTTGGGACTTTCCATTCTGATGCGCTGCATGAAAGAAAAAATGTTGATCATGAAGCAGAAGTTAAAAGCAGTGAGTAGCTATTGTTAATGTGAGACCATTCTCTCATCCAAGGGCAGAAAATACAAATTTAGACAGCAAATCTTGGCCCTAGTTGTGAGAAAAAAGTCTTTCTAAGGGTAACCAAGCATCGGCATTACTCTACCCTAAATCAAGTTAAAAGACTCAATAGATTTGATCTCAACACTGGCTGCTCATCATAGCCATATGATTATGTGCTTGCATCCTGGATCTATGAATAAACGAGCAATGGGTGGTTCTCACTGGTTGCAAGGCATCACATACTCAGGCCAACTCTTGTCATCACATAGCTATTATTGTTTCATGAAAATATGATTAGCAATGAGCTTAACAAGAGATGCATCATTTTACCGGGAAGGGGAAGACAAACATGGTGATGGAACCCAAACCTTCATATTGCTTAAGGAAGAGACCAAGAGAGATCCTGCAGTATGGGCTATCCCAAATAAACCAACAGGTTTAAGATGAAACTGGTGAGTGTGTCTACCATCCTTTAATACTACTATCTATAATCAATGGTTTGCACATCAAAGAGGTAAGAACAAAAATACTGGTTTTGTAGCCTTTTTTAGTTGAGTATATCCGTGCTTGTTCCCCCCCCACCCCCCCCCCCGGGCCCAAAAAAAAAAAAAATTCAGCATTTTATGCTGCTTTGTTTTGCCGAGTGAACCTAGGTCCGTTCATCATAATTGTGGCTAGACATAATTTTTCGTCTGTTAGACCATTGTCGTTATTAAAATAGAAAATTGCCCAAAGTGAGTTCAAGCATGCATGGATGTGTTCTTTCTTCTTCATTCTCTTCCATGTTTTTGCCACTGCAGTCATTGTTGGTTGCACAATAAAAAAGAGAATGTTAGACAGAGAAGGAAGAATGCAACTGAACATAACCTACCAGTGCAGAAGTGGCTTCCGAGCAAATGCTCCAAATGAGAAAATGTATTTTAAGCATAGCTCACCACTAGCTTTGGCTGCTAGTGTATGGTAAACATAATCTGGATACAAGAACAGAAAGTTAGAAGCTGACTGGCAAGTGATACTGCTGGGAAAATGCTCAAAAGCAAAATCTACTGAAAATTACCAGTTAATAACTTTGACTCCTCATCAGTCAGCGCCTGACCAGCTGCATAGACACCAAATCTAGCACTTGTGTATCTGCGAACTAAATCAGGCCCCCAAGGACCTAAGCCTCTGTACAACAACATAATACCAGATTAGAGAAGATAAAGAATCAATATGCTGAGATTTAAACCAAGTATTTCACAAGTGCATTGTCTTCCACATAGCCCCCCCCCCCCCCCCCAAAAAACCAAAAAAAAAACCAACCAAAAAAAAGGCTGAGAGCAACCTATGTGCTCATAAGTCATACTTCAGACGCTAGCTTTCATGAACAGATGTGAGTGAAAAGAAGGCATCCAAATACATCAAAGATCCCCAACAGGGCACAAAAAACACAGAAGTGATTCAGCTATTACGCATGGCATATGCAATAATATTCTTCAGACACAAGCATTCATGCGAAGGAACCAGAAGACAGGAAATCTAGAGATGTATGAATATCCTCAGAAGGAACATGCAAGCAATAGTTTTACAATAAGAAAGAATGGAAAACAAAGCTACACAAAACCCCTTTTCTTTTTCCCCTAGAGAAGTATAATTAAAGAATCATTCTGGACTGGATTGAATGCCTATACGTACCTTCTAATATGCCCATCCCTTTTACATCATTACTGGACACAGTCCCACGTATAATTCAGAAAATATATCAAAGATGACAAAAGAGACCGAGAATTACCTCACAATTTTTTGGGGAGTAAAATTAGACTCCCAAAGATGGTTCAGAATAGCTCCTTTCCATGTTGCTCTAAATTGAATGAGACGCTCTGACATATCTGGATCTGTGGAAAATCCAGCAGGTCCCACCAAAATCAAGTGTTGTACATGCTCAGGATGCTATAGAACATGAACAAGGGTATTGACTGAATTAGAAAACAAAGACTCCCATAACATTCATCCACAAAATCCGATCTCAAGGATGAGAAAGCAGCCACCTTCAGTGCATATTGAGCAGCAACATAACCCCCAAATGAATGCCCAAGAAGAATAAAGTTATCGAGATTCTTTGCTTTACGCCATTCCTCGAAAGAATCAACGAACCATGCTTCAGTTTCTGTATGGCAAATAAGAAATTAATGTGTTAAGAAACTCCGTCCATTTACAGTAGCTGCAACCAAATAAGAAAAGAGTACAGCTTGACTGCATCTACACATTTCACCAATGCAAGACTATCAACATAACTCATTAGTATTAAATGAAGAATTAACTACCATTAGTGATAAGCAAGCAAAAGAAGGGCTAACCTTCAGTGCTTTTGCATGTGAAGTCAGGCCTGCTAGATCCACCCCAACTGCAAGGCAAGAGAGTAAGATTTTAAACATGACACAATCTAGATCATATTATCCAGCTTTAGAGTCATCAGATTGCAAGTGATGAAGGCGCCGAGTTTTAATAGAATTTCAGAATACTACGAATCTAGAAGTAGGAAAGAACTTAAAAGAGACCGAAACCCAAATGCAACAATTCCTTCCCATCCCTCTCCCCTGACAACACCCACAGCAGTTTGACCCAATGAGACAAGATCCCATCACTAATTCCCACATCAGATACGTCAGCAAAGGAAAATCCCAACAGTAATACGTAGCACCTAAGTCACCAACACAGAGTTATTCACATCTCAAATTGCATTACATCAGCAAGAACCTTAACATCTTTCTAGTTCTTCCTTCACCAATGTCACCTTGATTCTTGTCTTGGAGTATACTTTAAGAGTCAATCATATCTTCAAATAAAGTTGCTATAGGCAGTGCTTAAATAAAGAGACAAAAAAGGAGTTTCTAACTCCTGTACCAGAAACAAACACATCTGTAGCTGCAACGATAAACAGCTTCTTTTCAGTCCTACTCTGCCATTCTCGTTTCTTTTGTTCTCAGTTGGGGATGAAGGTTGAAGCAAATAGGCATCTCTGCCCAAGTTATAGTAGCTTGGTGTGATATGTTATTACTCCACATATCTGGAAGACCGGAAGCCAATCAACCATACTTAATCGCATCATCACACTAACATATGCAACAACATAAAGATCAAACTTCCATGGGGAAAAAAAAAAAAAATACTTGAGAATTCCTCCTCTAATTTTTTTAAATAAAAAAGGTGACTAGAAACCTGACTACACCTATGAAAGATATCCAACAAGCAAATACACTAGAGCGGGGTGGGGGCATCAGTATGTATTGCTTCCATAATTATGGTGTCCAATGTAATCTTTTCCTTGGCATCAACAGCCATACACTATATTGCCTATGGGTTCTCTAAAAGGAAACGGCACAAAATAAAGGCAGGAAATCATAAATTTTTCTCTGGTTTGTTCCGCTATAGGTAAGAAGGTAAGAAATTTAAGGACCGTTAGGCAACTCCCCAGGACCAATCGTAAACAACCAGAACAGCTGAGTTACAAAGAATTAAGCTACAAAAGAACTATTTTTAACGATAGAAAAGCTTACCCAAGCTGATCAATTGCAATAACCCTAAAACGTTTGGCCAAGGCGTCAAAATTCCGGAAGAAGAAGCCTTGAGAAGCACCATATCCATGAACCATGACAATGGTGGGGGAGTCACCTTTGCTCTCAAATGTAACAGTGTTTATAAACCTGGGCTCATTGCTTGTTGACCGGAACCACCTGATCTTAGAACCAGGCGGCCCTGAACCTATGTTAACTTGCTCTACCACATATGGAGTCCTGAAACCAAGCAAATCCATTATGTCAATTCCAAAGAAACACGATATTCAACAAACCCAGATGCTACTCCATTAATTTATCACCAAAATGGGCAGGATTCCATATTACAAATGAAAATTGAGGCTAAGAATACATTCCGATCACGTAAAATCTAACTTCGGGAAAGGCCAATAGATCGTAAAATGCTGAAAATTTTCATGATACAGACATCTTTCAATTTAGAATGACCACATATTGGGGTGAACTCCACACATTCATTAAAATCCCAGATGATACCGTACAACGAAATGATCACAATTTAAGGGAGTTCCAAATAGCAACCTTAGAACGCAAAAATGCTAAATTCCAACATTCAGCTCAAATTTTGTCACAATTACGAACCAAATCAGAGGCTAAATGCTTGAACTCAATAGAAATGGATTGCCCAATTCTGTTAAAGCCAAAAGCTGGCTATCTAACCAAAAATTGAGCTAAAATTTGTAGGAATGCAAGTCAGCAACCCTAAATTGTCCCTAATTCACTCAAAATTACACACAACGAACCAATAATAGCGTAAAAGGACAAGAAGCAGGAAATTATCAGCAACATGTATTAAGATCGATACACATAAATTTCAATTAAAAAAAAAAAAGAGAATAGGATGAAAAAGAGAGATACTTGACTAAGGAAAGGAGGCGTTTTTCAGACGCGATGATGTGATCAGTGGAGGTAGGAATCCAGCGGAAAAGAGAAGGCCAATTCCACTTCCTCTGAGCAGACGACGTCGTTTGGGATGCAGATGTGGTGGCCTCCGCCATGATTCTAGCCTGCGGTCGAGGCCACCGACTGATTATGCTCATGCGCCGTCCCAATTCAACTCAACTCAATTCAATTCAACTCAATTCACACCACAAAACCAAAAGTGCTCTACCCTCTCTCTCTCTCTCTCTCTCTCTCTCTCTCTCCTCAGCTGCTGATGCTGATGAATGATGATGATCGTTCTGCAAGTCTCTGGGAAGATAGAGAGGAGAGAGAGAGAGAGAATGATGAATTCGCCCGATGATGGGGAAAGAGAATCGAAGATCCCTTGGGAATTCGCTTCGGTTCGCATTTTATGTGCTTTTTTTCTGGGCCTTTAATTCATTTTCCTTTTTGTTTTTGGGTCTTTCAAAATCGTCAGGCTGTTTTGAACTTTCTTCATCTGGAAGGCAAGTGCAAGTACCAGGAAGCCAAGCCCGCGTGACGTATCATCCCCTTAACCCACAAGCCACCACAACTGTACTTCATGGACAGAGAACGGGTTCGATGACATGTCAATGTTCTTGCCACGTTTCAGCCAAAATACGTCAATATTAGTGTTATATTCTTTATTATGCAATGCCTTGAGTTAATTTTATTATTAAATAATAATTAAAATATATTAATTTATTAAAATAAGTTAAATTTTGTATGATAAAATAACTATTATGCTATTGTAATCATTCATAGAAACATAGGTTTTCTCTTGTTTTCAATTACATCACTTAAAATTATATTTTTTTGATATTAAAATTATTTATTTAATTAGGTTAAGTTTTAGCAAGTCATAATCTTATCATTTGATGCATTATATATTTTTTTCAATATGATTTAGTTAAGAATATGTTACTATTCTACTAATTATTGCATAAATTATTCATTAAGTTGTTTCATTAAGTGGTCAATTCTATTAATTTAATGTAGCATTGTGCTAAATTAGCTTTACTCTTGTATGGCTATTCCAATGCCTATGTAGTTAGATTTTATAAAATTAAATTTCAATCGTAAAGTAATAACATATACAATAACATATAATGAATCCTAGTTTTTTTTTTTTCTTTTGAAGGTTAATAAATCCTAGTTAATAACATTAATGTTAATTACTATGAGTCAACTAATATCCAGCAATTACAACTTGCCAATTTATTATTTTATACCACATTAGTTTGTCGCATGTCATTCATACATGATTTGTATCTAACTTTTAATATATATATATATATATATATATATATATATATATATATATATTTCATGCCAACGAAATGGAACATACATTTACCTATTTTTCAAGCCTTCAAATTAAAAAGTTCCATTGACAGTCCCATAAAGAAGAAGAGAGAAAGCTCTCGCTGATGGGTTTAGGATGCTAGACGATCACAAGGATTCATAGCAGATAGAACTGTTGACAATTGACATGACGTCAATGTGCAACTAATTGCTTGTATGCCTAGTCTAGTATTCTCTGGATCTTGTCTCATACATTACATGAAAGGGGGGGGGGGGGACAAAGCGAGCCATGGCATTTTAGTGCAAGGTCACTCGATTTTGTTGAGCTTAAAGTGACATAATTGACCTAAAATGATAAAAGAATACCATTTAACTTTGTAAAATGACTAAAAAATGCCCCTGTCATGATGTCATTTTTGAAAATTTTAAAAAGTTTAACAATATTTTTAAAGAAAAAAAGTTGAGTAACATTTATGAATATTTAGTTTGAAAAGTTTAGTGGCATTTTTTAGGAAGGACTCAGCGAGTATATCGCTATGAACTTTGGGTAAAACCGTTGGACTCAATCAGGCTATGATGCACAGGACTCGATCAACCACCCCGTTGCATGAAAAGTTTGTATCTCATTTAGACAAATACATGAGATACTAAGGTGGTTCTCATGAAGAACTTGTCATCAATGCGGTGCTCAGCCAAACCAAGGTTGAGAAAACCGACCCGGTCGACCGAGTGGGTCGATGGTTCAACCGGTCGGACCGGGTTTGGACCGGTTGATCCGGTTTATCGTCAAATCGAGTTAGATCGGCACAACCCGGTGAACCTGAAAATTTTTTTATATATATTTTTTTCAAATTACTAACTAAAATCTAATAGAAAAAAGTTACAAGTACAAAATAATAAAGAAGAAGAGAAATGAGAAATTTATTTATGGACCCATATTGATGGAGTAGAAGGTGATTACAAGACTCTTATTACATAAATATGTGTTCTATTACAGAATGAGAATTGAGAAGTCCCACATTGCCAATTTGAGCATATTCTCAAACTTGGTAGCCTTATAAAAAAGCATGAAAGGCAAGCCAAAGACAATACAAAGTCATGAACTTGTAATTAAAGTTAGGCTTTATAAAAGAACTCAAGATTTTTGTGTGTTTTTATCAACTATAATTAGCATTCACACTCCCAAAAAAAATTCAACCCCTAAAATGACATTATTTCAAGGGAAAAAATAATTTAGATATAATAATTTAGTAACACAACTAATTAGAGCGTCATAATTTTTTTGATATGGACATAATAATTTGGTAAACCATGCTTGAATATAGAAATTACAAGAGTTTAATGATAAACAAAAAATATACATTGATTACATTAAATGAAATAAAAATTACAATAAATGAACAACTACAAAATAATGTGGAAGAAGAGGTCATTAAACTATATATTTGATGAAAAAAATACTTTTTGATTTAAGAACATAAATTACTAAAATCTAATAAAAAAAGTTATAAGTATAAACTAATGAGGAAGAAGAGAAATAAGAAATTTAATTATAGTCCCACGTTGATGGAGTACAAGGTGATTACAATACCCTCATTACATAAATATGAGTTTTGTTAGATTGTGAGAAATAAAAAGTCCCACATCGCCATTTTGAGAAAATTCTCAAACTTGATAGCCTTATAAAAAAAGCATGGAAGGGGAAGGCAAGCCAAGGATGCTATTGAAGGGTTAAGTTGTGCTTGAAATCTTCATAGCATTAAAAAAAAACTAGTTTTTATAAAAAGCTGGAAAAAATCAGTCCAACTGCAGGTGGGCTGGTTTGATCGAGTCAGACCGTCCAACCGGATTTTACCGGTTTTTCCTGGTTTGATGGCTTAAGCGGCTTTAAAGAACTTCCGGACCGGTGCTGCGACCGGTTCCCGGCCCAACCGGTTGAACCGGCCGATCCGGTCCAGTTCTCTCAACCATGACCCGAACCACACGACAGGATACTTAGGTGATCACAAACCCTAATAGCAATCACACAAGAACCCTTGATCTAGCTTCACTTCTGCATGCCAAACTCGGCAATTTCCTGGAACAAGTAATAATTACCTCCAACCAAATGAATCTGTCTTACTTTTACGAGTCCAAAGTGTATCTCCACACATAGGAGCCGAAAGATGAAAATTATAATCATACAGCATCACTTTATTCAGCGAAGGGACACCAACTAGCAATTCTACATTTATGGTGAAATTCTCCATGCAGAGAGAACCACCAATCACCACAGTGCCAAAACCATAGGAACCATAAATCACTCCTTGCACAGGTAACTCACAATGTCAAGTTTTTACCTATTTCTGCCAGGTAAGGGGGCAAAAAATAATACATATCCAGGGGACAAAGATCAAAGAGGAAACCCTCTCCTACTCTCTTAGTCCGCTCTTGACTGGCCAGCACGGGAAGAAAGGATGATGCCCACAATCAGACCATACAAAGCCAGAGCTTCAGCGAAAATAAGGATGAGGATCATTCCAACGAAAAGCTTTGGCTGTTGGGCATTAGCTCTGGGGAAAAGCAACTCATCAGCAAAGCAGGCCAAAAACATAGACACAGTAAGAATTGTACAATTCTCCACAAAAATGCAGTACCAAAAAAAATATATAAGAGGTAAACAAAGATACCAGTATACAACATAATGAATATCAGCGACACCAAATGTTCTCAAACTACGGACGCAAGAGACTGAAACGGGACGATGCCACTGAGTATGCAAGCAAATGATCACGACAAGGAAAAAGAAAGCAACCCCCTTTCTCTTCTATAAAACCCAAAAAAAAACAATAAAACCCAAGAACAATTTGGTTACAGCAACAGAGTAGCTGATGCAGGACAAGGATAAAGGAGTACTAAGAAGATATAGATATTGGCATATGTGGATTATGTTTATAATTTATTATCTTTGTAGGTTATCTTTTAGGATAAAATCTTTATTTTTTATCTCTTACATTATTTTTAGCTATCATAATCTTATCGTAATCTTCGGATATATTTTCTATTCCTTTTTCCAGTTGTATTGATTCCTATATAAACCCCTCGTGCATTGGGGAAGGACACACTTGAATGAATTGAAATATTGAGCATTGAAAGTTCTGTTTGAATTTTCTTGACGTAGGAATTGCTCCTAGAGCGTCCTGCATCAATTATTCCCCTTTATAGGAATTGCTCTTTGAGCATCCTACAACAAATTAGTATCAGAGCTCTCGATCTTTGTCGCTTCCCTTCGCGTTTCCCCTTCTCCATTTTTTTCGCTCTCTCGTTCAAAAAAAAAAAAAAGAAAATCCTTCAACGCATACCAGAAACCCTAGCTGGGGAGCCATCCTTCGATCGCCCACCATCCTGTCGGCCACCACCACCACCGACCATCACCCCAAGGTTGCCACCTCAACCCGACCACCACCAGCTGTTTGTCGGAACCTCAATTCCCCAACTCGCGACACCCGAGCCCTAGCCGCGCACCACCAGCGACCCGATTCCGCCACCTAGCCCCATCGGCCACCACCACCCCCCACCACCCCTTGGTCGAAACCTCTAGTCGACCACCACCGCATCCCCACCGCCGGCCACCACTCACCGAAACACTAACAAAAATCGTAATTTGCAAACCCTTATTGCGAATTGCTTCAATTTTCGAATCCTGGCCTTTCAATTCATCCCCAATACATCTAAGATTCCCAAAATTGGCCTAGCCCTTCACTAAATTTCGTCCAAAAAAACCCAAATCAATTGAGGTAATTCGCATCAAATTTTGCTTCAATTGATTGGCCAGCAACCCACGAACCCTAACTCTAAAAATCACCTTCGATTCATCAATTTCCGCCAAAATTGACATCATTTCTCCACTTTCCTCTCCATTTCGCCCCTAAGCCCAACCCCAAGTGAAAGGAAACGCTTTGATTTGGCCTTCAATTGGTCTCCCCAAGCCTGCAAAACCATAGATTGCGAACTGATCTTTTGCTCGCAATTGAAGAACTTCTATTCCTTTGGCCTTCAACAAGAGTGGTGAAAACACTCTTGACTGTGCTGTCCCACCACAGCCGGCCTACTTCTTGCCGGAAGCCATTCGTGGTGGTTCGTCTTCATTCACTGTCCGTGTTGCTACTGTTTGTTCTTGTGTTGCTCGTGTCCTGATACTAGCAAGAAGCAATTCGCTGCTGCTAGAACCCCCTTCGTTATGTATCGGAGCTTCTGGCCTACCACTGTTTGGTTATCTTTATCAATTCTCAACTCAGTTTTGCTGCTACTATTCGACCCTTTGTTTCTTGTCCAGTACTGCTGTTGCTATTAGCAGCCCCTTATTGCTATTGTTGCAACCATGACTTGGTGTGAAAAACATCATCGGGCTTTATTTGTGATAAATTACGATAAAGAACTTCCGATTACAACAAATGTTCTGCACCAAGTTTTCTCTTCTTATGGAGATGTAGAAAAGATTGTCAGATTTCAGACAAGGGGTGATTTTCATGCCCGAATGAATTTCTACTCTTACCAGAATATCGTCCATGCTTTTTGCAAACTTCAAGGTCGTCAGATCTACAACGGTTGTTGTGAGTTAGATTTTTACTTTGCTAGCAAATTCATTTGTGATTGTAAGCCCTATCTTCCTCACTATATGTGAGATTATAAACTTCCTAAAGCTCCTTTGATTCCTTCGAAGCTTCTCATTGGAGATTGTCGGGTTTCATCTCTAAGATCTTCCAGGAAAGAACCGACTTCTTATTTGCATGAAACAGATCTTGCCCATTATGATGCATATGATAGGGGATTTAACATTGAGAACAACAAAGAGGAGACTCTAGAAGAGGAAAATATGGAAACAGATGTCCAAGTCATAGAGTCTCGTGAACTTCCAGATATCGAGGCAAATGATGTTAACAATAGCATCCTCGATTCTATGAATCAAGAAGTGCATGTTGGGGACTGTGGGTCATCTGCAAATGAAGTCCACAGTGAAGGAATGTTCATTCTAGATAGATATGTAGATGCTTTTACTCGGGCACCTAATGAGGAAAATGTTCAACCACTAAGACCAGTGAATGAAGAGTCAACGATTATAGCAAATAACTCTTCCATTATCCCCCACGAGTAATCAATGGACATTCAAAAATCTAACCGCATGCAAAGAAATTCGAGATGGGCCAAGCAAAAAAATTCGAGATGGGCCAAGCTGTCAATATGCATGTTGATGCTGCATTTATAATCCCTAATCATGCTTTCATGGACAATGCTCTACATTCGATGTCGAGACTTGAAAGTAAGCATGTTGATTTGTTTATCCCTAATGAACTTCTAGTTGGCAAGAAGTTACATCAATTGATTGCATTGCTACTTTTCTTGGAGAAGTTGAAAACTCTACAGTTTTTCTATTTGCGGAGTGAAGTGAAGTTGTTTCTTTACTCGGATTCCTTCTTTCTACCTCTTTACAAAAATCGAGGACGAGTTTTTTCCAACCAGTGAAAAATGATGCAGGATAAAGATAAAAGAGTATTAAGAAGATATAGATATTGGCATATGTGGAGTATTTTTATAATTTATTATCTTTGTAGGTTATCTTTTAGGATAAAATCTTATCTTTTTATCTCTTAGATTATTTTTAATTATCGTAATCTCATCGTAATCTTCAGATATATTTCTATCCCTTTTTCCAGTTGTATTGATTCCTATATAAACCCCATTGTGCATTGGAGAAGGACACACTTGAATGAATTGAAATATTGAGCATTGAAAGTTCTGTTTGAATTTTCTCGGTGTGAGAATTGCTTTTAAAGCGTCCTGCATCAATTATTCCCCTTTGTAGAAATTGCTCTTAGAGCGTCCTACATCAGTAGTATTAAGAAAATGAGATACAAATCTATAGATAAACCAAGAAGTTTCTATGATAGATAATTAAAAAAATATCATAGTAGTAGTAGTAAAGAGGGAAAAACAAGGCTTAACTTAGAAATATAAAGGAACTTGCAGATTTTTCAAAAGTTCCTTGATATCAACAACTAATCTCCTCTCATTCTGGTTTGCACAAGTCAATGACCCCACTACCAGCAACAACCCCCCCCCAAAAAGAAAAACTCTCCCCCATGTCAAAAAAAAAGAAAAAATTGAACAAATGATTATATCGTCTATGCACAAGCAATCAAAAGAAAATTCTGGATCAAGTTTTAAAAAAAAATAAAAATACAACTCCAGATACACATAAATATCCTAAAAACATGCAAGAATACCCAAACCTCAGCCCTAACGTTATTACACAGCTTTACACTTAATTGCAATATACAGTTGTCACATGTTAGGCAACTCTTCACAGTTATCAAAATCTTGCAACTCATCACACAAAAGAAAGCAGAAAAAAGGAAAGCCACCGGGGGAAATTTTTTTTTGGGGGGGCGGGGGGGAGGGGGCCTACACTAATGGTGGTCATGCTAAAAAAAACCCGAAATGAGAGTCAATGTTGCACGGGAAGGATCTTCAAGTGCCATAACTTCCCCCGGTAAACAAAGATTGCAAAAGTAGGAATGCCAACATAACCAATCATCAACACAAGTACACAACACCACATGGCCACCAAACAAGGGGGAAGAATTCAAAAGGATTACACAAGCTCAAAGTGTTAGCAGGTTATCTTCATACAAACACATGCCCACCCACTACCCCCCCTCCCCCCATGGCCCAAAAAAGGCAAAATAATCAATTACAATAATAGGAAAGATCACCCAAAACATCAGTAAGACCTATGAATTCAATTACAGATGGATCCAACCAAACACTATTAGGATTCATGGTGTCATCATTAGAGAATCTGAAATACGTGTTATCATAGAAGCTAAATTTAACCACAGATGGATGCAATGAAGTACTATTGGAACTCATTGTGTCATCATACACGTCATAGGAGCTAACTTTAACCACAGATATTCTAGCACACACGTCATAGGAGCTCATCATCACATTCAACCGAAGCAATCATGCTTAAATCAACACGGTTTTACTAAAGTTTAGACCTAAATGAATCAAGCAACAAATGTATGCAGGAACTGGCATTACATCTTAAACAGAGAAGCTATGCAAGCCAAATAACAGTATACTCTTCTACTACATTTATGTAAAGATGAGAGGCCAAAAAGACAGATGGAATAAGTGAGCACTCCGACCAAACACCATCAAATTGTCATCCATGGACTTCTCTTTAGCTTTGGTTAAGACCCATTTGTCAATCTTGCTTTTCACATAAAAGGAGGTAGCTACATCAGGTGCTAAATAAGGTAGCAACAGTAGTCAAAAGAGATGCAAGCTTAGTTTTAAAAAGCGCGAGGCGCACTGAGGCGCATAGGGCCCCAAAGCGTGAGGCAAGAAGCACGAGGCGAAGGCGCACGCATCATGGATGCAAAGCGCACTTCTATACAAATTTTTTTTAAAGTATTTCATTTTGCATAAATAAGTTAGATAAATGCATTAAAAACGTGATTAAACATCAATATGACTACTAAAAAAACAAATAGCCTTAAGGTATGTTATCTGATCGTCGTAGTTCCCAAATGCACATACTTACAATACAAGTTTAGCTGACCTTTTAGCTCCCAAGGGAGGAAAAAAAGGAAAAGGATAAAGGCAAGGCTAAGAAAAAGAAGAAAAAGGGGGAAGATATAGCCTCGCATCCTTGAGGCGCACCTCATCCCCTTTGAGGCGCTACCCCGGTAGCCTCACGCCGAAGCGCGCCTAGGCGTGCTTCAAGCGGGCTTTTTTAAACTAATGATGCAAGACGATGTACATGTCCATGACAAGAAAAACACGTGCAATTATCTACCATAGATTTAGCATTGAACCGATAGTCAGTTTGTTCAACAATTCCACAACGAACAAGAGAGGGACTCAACCATTTTACCCATTAATGCGATTACTAAGAGTACTACTTTGTTTTAGCGCAACATTATTTCAATAACCACAAAGGCAAAAGCCAAGTTTCCTATCATCAAATACATAGGAAAGGTCAGCACAAAGAAGAAAACAGGTGTTAGCCAGCTAGCAATTAGGCAAGTAAGAACGATATAAGAAAAGACTATAATATATCTTCTCTAACTGCATCTAGAGATAACAATAATATCAATATGAGACCTGATCACTGACATGTTACCATCATGTACATGGAAACAAAGTCAACAGCATACTCTCTAGCTGTACACTGTGCCAGCCATTTCCTAGCCAGTGTTAATCAACAATTCTATTTACTTTAAAAAAATCTTCAGTGACCAACTCTGTGACCAATTCTATGACATAAACATTAATCAAAAGCAAAGGGATGTTAGTGGCAGTTGCCATTACTACCAACAGGTCAATGGGTGGGAAGTCTTATACAAGCAAGATAGTGTGATGATATTAACAATGAAAGTGTACACAATGAATCGAAAAAATCATGTAATAACACTCAACGCAAAGAGCAAATTGATATATCGGCCCAAGCAGCAAGCATTAAAAACACGAAGTAGTCACATCACATAGAATAATTAAAATAGATAACAAGAAATCTCAAATAAGGAAAAGACTACCACATACACCATACGATTAGCTAATGAATATGACCAAAGATTGCAATGCTCAATCCAAAGATCAAAACCAATAGCAAGTGATATTTCAATCAGATTTACAACAGAAGATCATATGATATTTACACGCAAAATCCTATAGTCAGAATCACAACCAAAGTCAAAAGTATAAGTAAAAAATAAATTAAAAAAAAAAAAGAGAACAACGATAACAGAGAGGGAGACAGACCTGACACCAGCATCACCGACGATACCAATGGCCATACCAGCAGACAATCCAGCAAGACCACAAGCGAGCCCAGAAGAGAGATGAGCATACCCATCAAAGAGATAATAAGATTTAGCCTTAGGGTTAATCCCAGTACTGATAATCACAGCAATAATCAGCCCATAAATACCCAAAACACCAGCCATAACCACCGGAACAATCGATTTCATCACCAACTCCGGCCTCATCACACCCATCGATGCAACTCCCACGCCACTCTTTGCGGTCCCATACGCAGCTCCCATACCTGCCCAATTCAAATCAATTCAAAAACAACCCCAAATTCAAACCCTAACCCTAGATCTCAAAATTCGAATCGAAAACCAAAATTGAGAAAGGGAATTGTGATACATACAGGAGAAAACGAGGGCAGCGGCGGCGCCGAGGAAGCCGAAGAAAGGAGCAGTTTCATCGCCATTGAAAGTTGAAGACATTTTCGCAGAGAAACCTGGATGGATTCGATCTGAGAGATTCTTCGACAATGGCGATCGATTGAATGATTGTTTTGTTTATCTGCGACGAGCAGACTGCAAAAAGGATGATGGGGAAATTCAATAATATCGGGGAGGCGTAGTGGATGTGGCTAGCAACGACTCTTATCGACCAGATTTTTTATTTTTTTAATTTTGTGGCTTTTTTATTTTTTATTTTGATGGGCGATCCAGACCAAAATTAAGGCAATTAGTGCTTAGAGCAAAGCCAATGATGCGTCAATTTTTTGAATCACAAGTGAAGGTTATCACTATCACATCAATTCTCTTTTTTATTTTTTATCTCATAATTCTTACTCTTTTTAATGCAAGGCTCATTACTTCGACTTATCAAATAAAATAATACTTGTGGATCCACCCTATAATATACAACTCTATTTTTAGAATTAAAAAATAAAAATTAATTAAAAATATTTTAAAAAATAAACAAGTAGAAAATATTCCTTATGAGTCTGCTCACGACTGTGAGGCTCCCGTGAGCCGTGAGGCATGAGGCATGAGGTGCTCGCTGCAGGTGACCGAGCGCCTCACTCACTTTCTCTCTCCTCCCATTTGCCTCACGATCCAGCCAGCGGAGATGCTCTTAGAGCATTCCTAGCGGTGAGCCATTTTTTTGGCTCATCATTGGGGGCCTACATCTGCCACATCAGTTTTTGATCCAACTTTTTGGTTCACAATTATCCCTCTTTTCAATAAAAGGCTCACCACTTTGGTTCACCAAATAAAATAATACCCATGAACCCACTCCACAACACACAACTTTATTTTTAGAATTAAAAAAATTAATTAAAAATACTAAAAAAATGAAAAAGTGGATGAAAACACATACCTCGGGTTGGCTCAGGGTTGCGAGCGTCCACACGAGGCAGGAGGCAAGAGGTTGACGTTGGAGCAGCTCCCCTCCCTCACCCCTTTCTCTCTCCTCTGTTTTGGCTCGCGAGGCAGCCATTGCATTTGCTCTTAGCAATTGGCCGTCGCTGATAAATTTTTGGTCTCCTGAGTGTTTTACTTGAGACTAACTACTACACTTGTCAATTTGGACGGGTGAGTTAAATACGGATTCAGTGTATTTGGGTTCGGGTATAATACGAGTCGGATGTATTTTGAGTTCGGGTAAAATACGAACAAGTGTACTTTGGTTTTACGGGTTTCAGATCAATCCAATGAGTTTAGAGCGTCTTTTTCTGTGAGTTATTTTTCTTTTTCAAAATCAAAAATTCTGCATATTTATTACTCAAAATTATCAGTATTTAATGAACAGGCATAATAATTATAATTTCTCCAAAGAATATTAAAAATATTCAAACTTTTTATTCTAATATATGAACATCTTGCATGGGCGGGCAAACAATCAAGCCCCATTTGATTTTGAGTAGATCGACTTGTACATTGAAAGAAAGTTAATAGCTGGTCGTCCATTTATAGGGTTACCCGTCTAGAGCATTTTAATGGATTGTAGCAGTTTGACAGTTAATAACCTATTTAATAATTTAACATTTTAATTAACTAACCTACCAAGGTGCAATCAGGTAAAACCTTATTAATGGGCCGACTTCAATATAAAGACGGTTAGCCGTTTTCCTACCACTAACATCATAATTCGAGAATAGCTAGAACGAAAATCAAATAAAATTGAATAAGACAAGGACAAGATATTTTCTTGCAGTTATAACATCAAAAATTTAAATTATTACAACTAAGTATATAATGGTATGACTTGCGCATCTTTAATGTTTGTCTGCTTTTAAATTAACTTTTTTAAAAAGATTAGATAGTTATTGCATGTAATTGTATGCCCATCTTTAACGTTTTTTAATTTAAAAATTATGTATGATATTATTTTCAGATTCCTTCACAAAAAAAGTTATACAATGTCTTTTTAAACTATTCGATAAAAATAACTAATCAATATTATTAAGAGGGATAAATTAGAGAAAAATAAAAAAACTAAGGGTATAATGTTCGAATCAAGCGGTCGGGTTCGGGTCGGATTTGACCTGCTAATTTACGGATTTTTCGGATTCGGGTCAAAAAAATTGTGTTCAAAACTCAAAATTTTGGACAGGTTCGGATCGAGTTTTCGGATCGAATTAATTTTTACCAAGTCTACTACCTATAATAAAATTTTGGCCACTGATGGGCCAATTATATTCATTTAGGCCTCATTTTTAAGTGGTGTAGTATTATGATCAATTATAATTGGTTTCCAGGTGTAGGTTAGAATAGATAGTAACGTCTGTCAAAGTATACCGTGTCTGTATCAGCCGTTATGTCCTCAAAAAAAAAAAAACAAAAACAAAAAATTGAAAAGAACTATGTTACATGGTCTTGTGCTCTTGCTTATTATATACTCATCGACCATTCGCATTTAGTTGGCATTTTACATTGGACGAATTCTCAAGTTCTATGGGATATCTTTACTTAAGTAAACCTTTTTTTAAATTTATCTATGTATATAGTCTAATGATAATATGTGTGAATATCGTTCTCATAACTATTAGTTTATATGACATGAAATGGTTTCATTCACTCTAAAATATTATCCACAATCAACCATCTGTGTCCAAGAAGATAGTCTCCTTTTCTTTTCAAAGAAAGTTCCAAAATCAAAGTTTTATTTTTTTTACTAGTATTATTAAAATTAAAAGTCTCTACAAATTAAGATAAAAATATACAGGACTGTGTAAAAATATATGAAAGTTTGATGGGATTTATTTATCAACTTGGTGTGCATTTACAGGCTGCAACCATTTATTTCTAGCATAAAACTTTTGCACAAAATTTGCGTGACATGTGTTTCATTAAACTAAAAAGTTTAATGCATAATTTTATCTTAAAAAGGGATAAGACAGGAAAAGAAATAATATGGCACTATAAATAAAAATCAAACAAGCAATTCTATCATTAATACAAATAATGTTACCATTAGTGGCAAAAAATATTATCGATCCTCAACCAGTAAATGGAGTGTAAGGTCACACAGCTATAGAGGATCAATGTCCCCTTATAGTTGTGGAGTTATTTTAGGTGGTAATAGAATTAGCACCAATAATGAAATAACTACGACCAATGGTTAATAAAACATGACTCTTAATTATTAAATAGAATGAATCTGACATTCCGCTTGCCAACCATATCACAAACCTGAAAACTCTACAAAAGCAACACCCACACCACAAAAGGGTTGCAAACAAATAATACAATGCAACCAATGTGATGTTTGGTTGAACGCAATGTAATGATAATGTAATAAAATCAACTTTGTAATGCAATCATGATTACTCCGTTTATAGTAATCATAATTACTAGCTGTTATATAACAACACCCTCATACAACCGAACAAGGTAATGAAACACAATTACAAACTTGTTTATATTACAAAATAGATCATATTTAACCAAACATTACATAAAGAGGACCAAAGTCCCTTGTAAACCCGCTATCATCGAAAAAGCATATTTGCAAAATACCTCCTAGCTTCACCATTGTGGAAGTGCTTGCAAAGATACAACTACTTACATCTCGATCTGTCCAAACTCGGCGAAAATAGGCCAGCGCTAAGAGGAGTTGTCGTTTTCTAACTTCACCAAAAAATAGGAAAAAAAAAACATGAAAATGCTTCGGAGTTGGGATTCAAATTTTGCTATCTGGGGCAAATTGCAGGCTTCCCATTGACAAATCGAATATAAACAACTCGACCATAACGACTCAGTAATTTAATGCACTACACTAGAGTGAAATCCAAGAGTAATTTTTCGGCGTATCAACTATGTCGAAAACGTTTACAGCGAGATCAAACAAGTCTTTGGCCCCAAAAGAACTTTCAACTCTAGGAGAGCACATAAAGATTTGATCCATTTCCAAATCACTTGCTTCAAGCTGATTATCCAACCAACCTGTGCATGGAAGATAATTCGCATTAAACACATCGTTACTCAATTTATGACGTCGAACATTCCAACTGTAATGATTTGCACTTACCCATGTACGCAAGTGTAGCCGATAGTCAGCTCATGGAGGTTGAAGGCTTGGCTGATCCAATTTGTTTGAAATGCAAAGAACACAGCTGCAGATTCCCTTTGTGAAACATGATTTCAATCACGACTTATTAATGAAAGATGTGGAAAGCAAACCAACAGTAAAGAAGCAAGGGAATGAAAACTTCAATTTGCAATTAGCTGAAAATACTGAGCAGAAATGACTTACCTCAATTATCTGAAAACCTGCAAAATGAATACATCTTTGAACCTGCAACAAACAAATTCATACCAAGCATATCATGGTCTAAATCTCTCAGTTCTTCGTCAATTTTGAGCGTCAGTGGCAAGCATTTCGTTCCAAGAAGCTATAAATTCAGGTCACAAGTCCAATAGTGTCAAGAACCAAAATCAAAAGCTCGGGATGCACAGCAAACTCTTGGGCTTGAACTAGAGTCATTACCTGCAAGCTCTCAGGCTTGAACTAGAGTCGTTATCTGTACAGCCATACCACGTGCATTGTCAACTGAAAACAACTGCACATTTGGAGAGACAAGGAGAAAGGAGGGAAAAAAAGAGAAATATGAAAATGTCCAATAAAGCAGGGGCAAGAGGAGAGTGTCATTTGCAGAAGCCAGCATAAATTCTCTACTCTGAGCTCCAACAAGAAGAATGGACAATATCCAATGAAATTTGAGGGGAGGGGAAATGATTGTGTATTCTATTTGAAGCGATCCTAATCTGTACAATGTAAGAGCAAGGAAATTGAGGTTTTATCTGCGAAAAAACCCACTGAGGAAAACTCAGGGTGCCCTTTATCCACCCTGATTTGGTACAATCTTCTTTTAAGAGAAAAGCAATGTACTCAACATTCCATGTTGTCTCAAATGAATCGATGCCTTCGGCAGTTGCAAGAGTTTGATTTGCACCTCTGCAGCATAGGGGCACTGAAAAGCTCAAATGGTGCCACTTCAAATTTGCTGCAGTGAATTTCACTAAGGCCAAGGAAGCTTCCCAGGTCCACCCAAATTTGTCAGAATTTTTCATCCTGTCTTCCTTTACATGAGCAAGGTGTTATGAGCGACTCCTCCAGGGCATTTTCGAAGGGATGTGCCCAAACCAAGGTCTCCAAGGCCCCAAGCCAGAATTAGATGCTCGGTGCTGTGTTTACTTCATTCTGTGTATTTCAGACCATTAAGGTTTGACAACTGGCCTCATGGACATGTGTCTCTCAATCAGCTTGTCGACAAATGCACGAATCTGTAATTTATTGAGGGAAAAGATTTAGCAGGAGCGGCATAGACGAGGCTAGTTAATGCTAAACATAACAAGGGTATTCCCATCAGGAAAGATGGAAAGATGCTGCTTTCAGCCTGGGAAAAATGCACCAAGATAACAGTCTAGTCTCTTTACAAGAATTCAAACAAAAAAGTTCAAGAAAGGAATTCAAAAGAATCCTGAATCCCTTCAAAAAGAAGTCATTCAACAGATGACTGACGTCCAAATGCCAGCTGGCAATAGTGATATGCATACATAGATTGGGATCAACTGAAAGCATAGCTTGAAATGAACAGTAACATATTACAGCCATCACATCATGTGCAGACAGCCTAGATTAGAACATGGAATTAAAACCATTCAGGTTAGCAATAAAAGGATAGGCTAGCTTGCAGCTTGAGAATACGCAGCTTAGGGCTTCAAGCCTTAAATGGCCAGTTCATCACAGGCGTGCCTGCAATGAACAAATACTTCATATATTACGCTCCATTCAACATGCTTACACCCCATCATTTCAACTTTTGAGCATACGCTCCCCAACCCCCCCCCCCCAAAAAAAAACCAAAACAGTTCAGTTGCCATGACCCTAAAACCAACAAAGCAATAGCCGCAATCTTCTCTTTCCTACATGTTCTACAACTTTATTTTCAATATTGGGTCGACTGTTGACGACACCTTTTTCTCTATAGAAGACCGAAATGAACAGCCAATAGGACGGGTATCCATCCAACTGCCAACAAGATCAGCAAGGTGATTATGGATGGGCACATGGAGGAAAAGATGAAGATCAGATGAGAAGTCGCAAGAGAGAGATCAGAGACAGATTGCGAAGAACAAGAAAAAAGAGAATCAGGAAAGGAGGGGAAAAGCAGAAGGCACAGCTAGTGTCACTGCTTGTTCGCGACATTGCTTAGCAAGAGGTGTGGTAGCATGTTTTTTTTTGGGGGGGAGGGGGGTGAGCACTCAAGGAGGAAGGCATTGGTGGTAAGGGGGGAGTGCACAAGCAAAGTCACTGGTGGCTGGGGAAGCAGTGGACAGGCCAGCAAGGGGAGAGGAAAAAGGCTATGGAAGGGAGGGGTTGTAACAGGGAAGAAGACCAGGGAACTAACTTTTACCATGACCAAATTCCCTGGTCAACTCATTAACAAAGTAAAAACACATGAGTATCTGTCCTTACTCATTAGATCTTAAATGTTATCTTAACCACACTCTAGCTATTAATTATCCTGAGTTTTCATATTAGAGAATGCATCGAGAGTCCTTGATGCAGGATAAGAATAAAGGTGAATTAAGAAGATATGGGTATATCTTAATATTGGCACATGTGAAGTATTTTCATAAGTTATCATCTTCGTGGGTTATCTTTTAGAAATATTACATTTTCATTTATCCTTTTAGGTAGTGAAATAATATCTCTTAGATTAAGTATCTATTTGTTTCCATAATATTTTAGGTTTCTTCTCTATTTAAACTCTTTTGTTATGTATCAGTGAAACAGACATGAATGAATTGAAATATTGAGTACTTCAAAGTCTTTTATGAATTTTCTTAGTATGGGAATTGCTCTTAGAGCGTCCTACATCAATTGTTTCCTTTGTAGGAATTGCTCTTAGAGTGTCCTACATCAATTTGGTATAAGAGCTTGCCATCTTTGCCGCTTCCCTTTGATTTTTCCTTTCCCCTTTTTCCCTACTTACATTCAAAAAAAAGGGAAAAACCCTCAAGCCCAAAAACCATACCCGCGCCTACAAGCTTCAATTTCGCCACCCAGTAGTGGCCGGCCACCGACACCGGCCACCACCCGTTGACCAGCCCATCTGGTCGACCACCAGCACAAACCCACCGGCCCTAGCCACCCGCCGAAACCCTAAGTCCAAAACCGAAACCCTAGCCGCGAAACACCGTACTATAGGCTATAGCTTACACCACCCATCGCCCACCACCTACCCTCAGCCGGCACCTTCGGTCGACCACCAGTGGTGCACTGCACCACTGCCACCGGCTGCCTCTCGGCGGAACCTTGAAAGCCCCAAATCCAGCCCTAATTTGCGACTTGCCCACTTTTTCGAACCCTAGCCCTCCAATTCGCCCTCAATCCATCCAAGACTTCCACAATTGACCTAGCCCATCAATTTCCTACTAAATTTCGGTTAAAACCCCCCAAAAAAATGTGGTAATTTGCATCAAATCTTGCTTCAATCATGTGGCCCTAACCGCAAGCTGCAAACCCTAATCGCGAAGCGCTCTTGCTTGCAATTAATGGCATCGGTGCCTTCGGCCAGTGATTGAGAGGCCCGACACCCAAGATATCCTCGTTATCCCGCCACCACCGCCCCTCTTACTGGAATTCATCCACGGTGGCTCAAGCTAGTGTCTGTGGTTGCTATTTGCTACTACAGTTGTTAGAAGGCTTATATTGTTGGAGTCGCAACCATGGTTTGGTGTGAAAAACATCATCGAGCTTTGTTTGTAATCATTCATGATAAAGCACTTCCAGTTACGACAAATATTTTGTACCAAGTTTTCTCTCCTTATGGAATATGGAGATGCAGAAAAGATTGCCAAATTTCAGAGAAGAGGTGATTTTTATGCTCGAGTGAATTCTACTCTCACAAGGATGCTGTCCATGCTTTTTGCAAACTTCAAGGTCGTCAGATTTACGATGGATGTTGTGAGTTTGATCTTTACTTTGCTAATGAGGTCATTTGTGGTTGTAAACCCTATATTCATCAGTATATGTGGGATTATGAACTTCCTAGAGCTTCTTTGATTCCTTCGAAGCTTCTCATTGAAGATTGTAGGGTTTCATCTCTAAGATCTTCCAGGAAATAACCGACTCTTCTTATTTGCATGAGACAAATCATAATAGTTATGATGCATATGATAGGAGAAGTACCATTGAAGACAAGAAAGATGAGAATATGAAAGTAGATGTCCAAGTCATAGAGTATCATCAACTTCCAAACATGAAGTCAAATGATGTTAACAACAACCTCCTTGATATAACAATGTTGGGGACAGCCAGTCTATGAATCAAGAAGTAAGAAGTGCAAGTTGGGGACAACGAATCATATGCAAATGAAGTACACAATGAGGGAATGTTCATTCTAGATAGCAATGTCTAGAGAATGAAGAGTCAACGATAATAGCAACCAAATGAAGAGGATGTCCAACCACTAGTACAAGGGAATGAAGAGTCAACGATTATAGCAACCAAATCTGCCATTATCCCTCATGAACATTCATTGGACATTCTTCGAGATGGGCCAAGCAGTTAATATATATGCTGAATTTCTAATCCCTGATCATGTTTTCATGGACAATACTCTACATCCAATGTCAAGACTTGAAAGCGAGCATGTTGATTCATTTATCCCTAGTGAACTGCTAGTTGGTAAGAAGCTACATCGGCAAATCCGCTGATTGCATTGCGACTTCTCTTGGAGAAGTTGAAAGCCCTGCAGTTTTTCCATGTGTAGAGTGACGTGAAGTTGTTTCTTTACTTAGATTTCTTCTTTCTACCTCTGTACAAAACTCGAGGACGAGTTTTTTCCAACCATGGGAGAATGATGCAGGATAAAGATAAAGGAGAATTAAGAAGCCATGGCTATATCATAATATTGGCATATGTGAAGTATTTTTCCAATTTATTATCTTCGTAGGTTATCTTTTAGGAATATTATCTTTTCGTTTATCCTTTTATGTAGTGAATGATATCTCTTAGGTTAGGTATCTATTTGTTTCCATAATGGTTTAGGTTTCTTCTCTATTAAACTCTTTTGTTATATATTAGTGAGACAAACTTGAATGAATTGAAATATTGAGTACTTAAAAGTTCTTGTGTGAATTTTCTCGGTGTGAAAATTGCTTTTAAAGCATCCCACATCAATTGTTTACTTTGTAGGACTTGCTCTTACGCACCCTACATCAGTCCTTTTTTCATAGGAATCCTCCTCTCAGCATAAGGTTGGGATGTCTCGGCATGCCATACCAAACCGAAAGGGGGGGGGGACACCATGACTTCTGCCTAGCTTAGCCTACACATAACCTTCCCCCTACAACTGAATTACAAAGTGGTAGCTTTGGTCTTCAAGCCATTGACTTACTACTGACGCAAAACCCAAAACCAAAAAAAAGGGTAAGAAGAAGAGGAGGAGGAGGAGGAGGAGGAGAGATTGCCAACTAAAAATTTGCTGGGAATTGGCCTTTTAGCTGCTTGGAAAGTGGGAATTAGTATTTTTCGACTTTGTTCTTCCACATGCCAATGTACACAAAACTCCATCCCAAGCGGGGACAGATATGTGGATGATTTTTGTTCCCGTTCCCACCCCACTCCCTGTTTCTTTTTTTCCAAAAAAATATATATATTTTTTATGTCATGAATGTAGACTGTCAAGGGTATTGTGGGTGTTGTACAACTTATAAACCCTAAGCATAAATGCAAGCAAACACCCAACAGCCCCCCTCCCCCATTTCTCTCTCTTCCCAAATGCCTTGAGTCCAGAAGCTAGAAACCCATCTGGCCATATTTGAAGACAACTCTCCATGCTTCCGTCCCCCATGATTCCTTGTTCACATTCTGCCCCCCCCCCCCGGGATAATTCCATGTCAATGCCTCCGCTCCCGTTTTCTCCATAATTGTATGCCCTAGCATCTGGCCAAGTTACCATCCAGTTCTCCTCGGAATCCAAGACGACTCTGACGCACCAGACACCAACTCCATCGCCACCACCAGAAGCTTCACCTCCCTCCCCCCCCTCTCTCACAAGCAGCGACATCGCCAATTTCTCTCGTCCACCATTGTTCCCGCTTCACCATCTCCAATTTTGCTTTGCCCAATCCAGGTAATCTGGGTTTAATTCTCAAATTTTTTAGAGTTAAACACAGTAGTATATTTTGCCATTAGATGCATGAGAAAAGAAAAGAAAATTTTAAGAATTTTGGGCATGTATAATGTGATTTGGGTTTTGAAATTGATCCACCTGTGGGTTTGTTTGAACAAAATTGCACAGGGCAGGGGAGTCGGGGACCCATCAAGGATCCATCAGGGCTGAGGATAGGGAGGGATTCCCCTCCTCCGAAGTGTGGACGGGGGGGCAGCGGAGACAGGGAGCCTCTCGCCCGGCCCCAATCTGCACCGATGCCATCCCTATTTAAACCAACATGCAACTGAAAACCAATTTCATGGACTCAACTTTTTTGGGATACGTTTGCCACCTGGTACATAGTAGCATTTATGCAACCCATAACACTGAAATATGGTAGGGAACCAACCCAAAAACGTAAAGCAAAAGGCAACTATTCAGCAATGCACTAACATAATAGCTAATGATACTGACACAAAGAGGAAGCCAGATCCCACCTTGTTTTTACGTTTGAAGTCAAGAAACTCAGCAACGGCCATTGCTTTCTCTGCATCAGTTGTCTGCTCCATGACCTAGCAAGGCAATCAAAAAGTTACTCCATGTACCGAAAGCCAATTTATAGACATGTAGGTGCTACACAAACAGAAACATCAAGGAATTAGTTCACGCTTCAAAAGGGGTGAGGGGAGATTTCCTGTGATTGCAGACCAAAATGAAGCTAACCTTAGTTGCACTTTTCTTCATTATAGACTTGTATCCATCTCTATCAATCTTCCTTGCTTTATATAAAGGCATTAGCAATGAGGCAACATAGTCCACAACACCTTGCTTAATGTGTTCTGCTCCTCTGCGTTGATTAACGGTCAATTCTTTGTTCACTGTTACCTGTGAAATGGAAGTCTCATGCACTAACCCCTCATGCTTTCGAGATCTTGACATCGTACTGGAATCCTCCTCATCCTCAACATGCATGGATGATTGAAATTCATACTCAGCTGCTGCAGCTTGACACTGCCATCTCTCTATAGCATGATAGTCCTTTATCCCGTCACTACCAGAAGAATCAACCCATGCTTTAGTAAATGCAGTGCTGTCTCCAGCTGCACTTTCTCCAGAATGTTCTCTCCAATTCAACTGAGTCAGATCATTTGAGTTGCTATGTTGCAAAAGGCTATCGCCAGACATTCTTGAATTGTCAAGATTTGCACAGGTGGCAGAAAAGTCAACAGACCAATCCCTAACTCTACAATTCCTAGAATCTATTTCTGAAATACAGTCTTGTTTCCCCAGAACACCACCAGACCACTTTCTGCGCTCAGAATCATCCATGTGGGCATACTGCTCTCGTCGAGCAAACTTCTGAAAAGATGGTATCTTAGGCAACTGCATCATGCTATACCTTGCTTCCGATGATGCATAGGCCTGCCGATGAGAAGATAAGTAATAATTAAAGATTTTGAAGCAAACAAGCAAATCTTCACAGATGAAGGGTGTCAGATACTCAGATTTATATGACCTACATGACTACGCATCAATGCATCCTTTACCAGCGTTCACATTAGCCTAGTTTGCAATTTATTTTTTATTGCACCTTGAAGACAAACAATATGAACCAGGAGCACAAAATGGCGGCAGGACAAAGGCAAAGCTCATTTGTTTTTCAAATTTTAAAAAATAAGAAAGAAGAAAACCTCCCTAGGCCCTTTACTGACAGAACAAGGCAAGGAGAGGGTACAGAGTGGGGGCAATTGAACCAGGATGCCCACATCATAGAAGAAGAATGATGTGCCAATAAGTTGTATTCTTTCTACAATATACATATGATAGTGTCACCCAGAATTATGAATCAATTATTCAACATCAATTATATCTTGGACCCTAAAATTCAAACTGCATATGAAGAAACTAAAGGTATCATGTGTACCAATAATGGCCATTTAGATTGTGCCCTAAAAGTCAACAAAGGAAGGCCAAGATGCTTTCAACCATGAACCCAAGCAATCCAGACAACACATGTGACAACTGACAAGCAATCACGTTCCTGGGAGTCAGAGAAACAGAGCAATTCTAAAGATTTTTAGAAGATTAGTGCATCCTTTATCACTTCTCAATTTTCCATATGTTTCCTTTTCTTCAAGATTTCTTTTTAGCAAGTTTCCACTAATAAAATTCTACAAGCTAACGCAAAAGCAAATTGTAGGGTAAATATAAACAAACCTCAGCAGCAGCAAGAGCAGCAGCATGGGCTGCCTCCGCCGCAGCTAGAGCAACCCGTTCTTCTTCGGTGAGGGGTACGTCGTCAACCTCTTCGACCTTACTCTCCATTTTAGAGCCAACCACACTTTCTGACTTCACTTGCTTTCCATTCAGCTTCTTTGAGCCCAAGTTTGACTTATTTCCAGTTGCATACTGCTGTACACGTATAGGGGGTTTTTTGGAGCCTGGATCTTTCCCTTTGGCTTTTGACGAATCTGCATTTGTCATGTGTCTCAGCAACTTCAACCCACCATTTGTAGCTTTCTCTTTTCGAAAGACTTCTATCCACATGTTAACCAGCTGACTTGCTATGCCGCGTATGTCACGGCTAGTATGGACGCAGACTTTCTCTTTTACAGTTTTTCCAATACCTACATCAACCCCAAAGCATAAAATATTGAGAGACGAAAGGGAAGGACTGTGGCATTTCTCTATCTTGAGAAACTCTGGTGCAGAAAACCTATTCTTATGGATGTTCTGCAAGCAAATTTAATTAAATAATTCATGCCTATTAATGTACCAATATTGACAAAACACAGAAACAAGACAACTTTGAATGATAAAGAATTAAGGATTTATGGATGCTCAAGATCAATAGCAAGCTAAACACCATGTTTTGACAACAATAATAGCAAAAACTATCCTCATGAAAGGTAGAAACTAGAAACTCTACATGAACGGTCCATGAGAAGCCACTCCCTTGCTATGCAACTACAATGATAATTGAATTTATGGTAAATACCTGACAAACGGACTGCTACCAGGTCAGTGGAGACCAGTACAAGTATGTGTACACACTGACGCAGAAGCCGAGTTCCATCCTTTCCCATGGAATCCTGTCAGTACGTGATCAAAACCTTAGAAAAGAATAAGATATTGCTTCCTAATATTTACATGGCATAGACTACAAAACACAAACATACTGAAATAAGAATAAGTAGAAGTACTTGAAGATCTCACCAGTATCCATGAGTTGAGTATGCCAAGCCCTTCTTTGGTCCCAGCAAAAGACTTCAGAGATTCAACAGGGAGACTCAACAGCTCTTTAGCCAGACGCAATCGTCCAGCAGACGTTTTAGCATTAAAGAACATTTCCTTTAGTATGCTTTCTCTCGCCCGGGATTTGTCTGATAGGCTCTCATAGACAACAGTGGAGAGATCAATTGCATCAAGTCTTCTTGCTATGTCCTTCACCTCATTCCTCTCATGGTTTGAGTGTTTCTGCGCTGCTTCAATAGCTTCAGCTTCCGCTGTGAAATCATTACCAGTAGTCAGTATGTCAATCATACGAACTGCCTCACGAAGCCCACTCATCATTGCACCACCCACAGTATCTGGATGCTCTTTGCAGGTAGCTTCACCAGCAAAAAACAAACAATTCTCAACAGGTCTACCAATTATGTCATAGTCTTCTCCAGATGCTCCCACAGCCACGTAAGAATAGGCACCGTAGCTGAAAGGATCTCTTCCCCAGTCCGTCACCACTGAGCCGACAGGATCAGGAACAGCAGTATCTCCAAAAAGTTTACGTAGAACTGCTAGAGCATGACTTACATGATCACAGGGGTTCACATCCTGCCCATCTACAGCAGCTTTACCAACCACCAATGCTATCAGAACAGGAGCCCCAACTGTTTTCTTGATGTTCCAGAACATAAAGCAGCGGCCCCTCAGATCAGTGTGTTCAGCGGTAGCTCCAAAGTAATCGACAGTATCATCCCAAAAAACTTCTGGAAACTCCAGGACTACCTTATTGAGAACACCAAAACCCAACCGCTGGATGGATGAATTCTTCCAATGTGGCAATGGTGGAGAGAACTTGATGGATTCTGCCTTTAAGCATCCAAGTGGCACAGTAATCAAAACTGCATCCGCATAAAACTCATTGCCAATAGATGTGGAAACTTTTACCCTGTGAGAAGAATTATCATCATTTCCGGACTCTACTCCAGAGTAAGAAATATCAGTAACCACTTGGCTCAAATGGATGGAAAGGCCTTTCGCAATAGACTCCACAACTGCTCCATAGCCCCCTTTAATCATACAGTGGGCTCCTCCAAATCCTCCATAGACATCATCCTGGTTCCAATGAGGAAGAGATACATCTTTTAGCAATGCGGCACAACCATATTCCAAATGGGCAAAATGCCAATCCATAACCCTCCTCTCAAGGGGACTCAGCGTCTCATTCTTAACATCATTCCTTTCTCCAAGGCAACCACCATCAGTGTCCTTTTCACAATTTGAGGTAGCATCCAATGGTTGCAATTTTTCAGATGGCACGCCATCTGTACCAGAATGTACCTTCTGGCGTATTTTGAGACCATATTCTAAACCGTCCTCAAGAGACATTCTTGTTGCATTATCCCCTTTCTGAGCAGCAACTAAAACCATATCATCAAGAAGACTATTAAACTCTGCTTCTAAAGCTTCATCGACATCTGCAGGAACCTTCTGCCCTGTTACAATATCATAAAGTGGGCAATCACTGCTCAGAATTGTCAATTCCAGACCCAGTTGAGCACAAATCAAAGATGAAGGGTCTGGTCGTCTTTCACTGGCCACATCGGCCTCAACTCCTGTAATAATGCTTGCCCCAAGATCCACAGGAACTGAAAGAGATGCACGATCAGTGTAAACTCGACCTCCAATCCTACTCCTAGCCTCAAGCACGGTGACAGAAAAACCTTGCCTTTGCAAATGACGCGCTGCGGTTAAACCTGCAGGGCCCGCCCCCACTATTATGACTCTTTTCTGCTTCTTCGAATTAGGCCGAATAAACATATCGTGCTTCAACTGATCACCTCCCACTGAATGGATAGAAATTGAACCATTATCCAGGTTCAACCCAGATACATCAGCGATTGGGCAGTCTGGTTCAACAATTCTTTCAGATACATTTACTTCAACCTCATGTTTATCTAGTTCCTCAGCATGTCTGCACCCATCCAGCAGCTTCTTAGGGGATGGACCAGATAATGTCTCTGCACCACTTTTCACAGCTTCTTTTGAGCGGCTTTCATCACCCAAAGACGACTCATCCTTTACCTTAGTACCTGCACCCTTCATCTGACCGAGGATAAAGGAAACTCCATCCGCTGAGTCAGCGACAGAAGCTCCGGAACTCCCCTCAAACTTCTTTTCTCCTAGAAGTTTGTAACTTCCTCCAGAATTAGGATCTGCTTTCTCTTTGTAAGCAGCAATTCCAGTATTAATATAACCCTGCTCAAGAATTCATGACCCAAAAAAATGAGGCATAAAGATCTCGCACAGAGAAGCACATAATAAAATGATAGTCTCACTCACACTTTGGTCAAGAAAGAAGTAGATATCCCTCATCAGCGAAGCACGAGAAGGTTCATTGTCAGATGGAGTTGCACTCACTCCACAATCCGTCAGAGGCAAAATACGGGTGAGGTCCTCATTCCAAAGGCTTAAGATCTTGTTCCTGCATCATGTCAAGCCAGAAATTCCAATAAAACTTAAGGTAACAGATAAGAAATTAATCAGGGATTCACGTGGATGTGTCTCTGCAGGAATCCAAGAGATGCAGCTCAAAGTAATTAGATACATAATTTAGTATAATAATCAGATTTTCAACACATAAATTTTGGGCTAATAGAAAGGGGATTGAAATGGTACTTTATGAAAAACAAAAATCATGTCTGTGAGAAATATGTCTGGTCTGTACAGTCTATACAAGAATTAAGAGATTTTATACTAACAATGGTATGAACACTGCTTTCAGTCTCAAATAGAAAAAATTATAGTGTCATGTGGACTCCATAAACTTTAAAGAAAAATCAGATAATGTGGGCAACTATCTCAGAGTAAATGGCACAATAAGATAATCTGGATATATCATTTGACACTAAAAACTTTAGCAACAACATTGGGGAGAACTCAAGATTATTTTGAATCCAACAGCAACATGAAAATAGATTGTTCCAGGTTACACAATACTAACCTGCATTCCAAGTACTCTTGCAGTCCACCTTTGCGTTTCAAGACCTCCTTAAACTTAATCTTCTCCACTGGACCAACTGCACAGGCCTTTAAACCAACCTTTACTGCAACTAGTCCTCCGCCCTCAAGATCAAGATCTGCATTTGGAGACAGTCTTTCTTTTGATCGACTACCTTGGTCTCTGTCCACATTATGATGTTCATGTAGTAGGACTTCCCATGCAGCATCACCCTCATAAGCCATGTCACGATCCTTGCGCTTTCTAGCTTTGCGTACAGCACGTTCATTCAGCATTGAACTATTAGATCTGTTGTTGGCCTCAGAATAACATCCGGCATCTTCCTGAAAAGCAACATTCTCATCTGGTGTGGCAGAGGCAGATGACGTTCCATTGGCTCCTTCATTGAAATCAGTAGCTACAGAAGCAACATCTTCCCTATTTTGATCGTCACATAATGAAGCTATTTTTGAAGCATCCTTAGCATGCTGAATACAACCACCATGAGATATGACATCAGATTCATGATTGTCTTGTTTACTTATTTCCTTTACGAATTCTGAAGCAGAAGTAGAACATGGAACATCAGTCGCCCAGCCACTCACATCCAAGCAGACAGAATGCCCAACTCCAGTTCGAGGATTGGCAGTCAGAGGACCAGAAGCACCCAGATCATCATCCTCTGCACCAGGCAGCTCAGATGCTTCCTTGCGACAAGGTTTATCCAATGAACCAATCAAGGGCTCCTCATTGTTCACTTCAACCTGCCTAGAAACTTCACTACTTTTCTGTACTTCCATCTTTTCAAGGCACGCTAAACGGCAATCCGATGCCTGAAGTGCAGGAACTACGATAATTGGTTCAGATATGTCACCATATCTATCACTACCAGGTATTGTACTATCATCTGTAAGCATACCATTCATAAGTGTAGGATCCCTAGTGGGTACACTGGCTGACGCAATGCCAGTTGGACCATCAAGATCTTGATTTCCTCCTAGCTTACTTTGAGGAGAGCCAGAGCTAATTTTACCACTAGCTGAGAAATCTTCTGATTTCTGCCTCTTACCAAGAAAACTTGCATCTGAGCTTGGAAAACAATCATTCTTTGAGACTTGCAATTCCCTCCTTGATTTTGAACAGGAAGGAGCTCGCAATTTCTTGTGCAAGCGAGATTGACTTTTCTGTGTCTTTTTGAGATATGATGATAATGAATCGGCCAAAATATCATCTGATGGACTAGACAGAACTGCCTTCCCCACTACCTGACCTCCTAATGCACTGTCATCTGGGATTTCAGCATCATCCACAGGGATAGAAGCCGTGAGGGTGTCTCCAGATGAAGCAGACTTGGACTTCCTACTCTTCTTCTTGAGTTTGTTTTGAGGGCTCAATATACCCTCCAGCAACTCCACCTGATTTTCAGAATATTTGCCATCAGTTGTCTTGACATCTTCCATATTAGCAGAACCCCCAAGACTCCTTGCAAATGATGTAGAATTGGAACTCTTTGCTTTTCTGTTGCGCTTTTTCTTTGATTTATGAATATTATTTGGATCAGAGGTTACAAAAACAACTCCGCCTTCATCTTCTGGGACCAATTCAGCGATGGATCCCCCAACCTTTTGTGGCACGTCAAGACATCCATCAGGCAATTCAACCACTGTTGATGACAGCTCCTTCTTTCCCAAAGTCCCACCCCCACTCTCTTTCTTGGGGGCCTTCAACTTCTTCCTAAAGCTTGCTAATGTATCCTCCATTCCACCTTCCTCATCCACAACCACATCTTTCTCCAACTTACCCTCTAACTTCTTACCCTTATCACTAATTGAACCCAGCTTAGTTTTCTTAGGGTTTTTCTTACTTTTCAACTTGAACAACGACCCAATGGGTTCATTTTCGTCTGAATATAGATTGATCTCAGCCTGTTTACACCTCTTCTTCAGGCCAACCTTCTTATCTTCACCATCCATGTTTTAGCAACAACCCTCCTTCTTTCTAACCCTAAAACAGCACTTGGATCACAAACAACATGCAGCCCTTCAATTCTATTATTCAAACTGGGGCATTCCTTATCTCTAAGACCCCAGGATTCACTGGCATAATTCAGAAACTATACCCTCAACAAATTCGATAACTTCAACCAATGAAAAACAGCACTTTTCAAGCCAGACCCAGAATTCCAATACTAAAAACCAAATCTCCAATGCTAGAAAAAGAAGTACCCTAGTGCTTTACCCTATTCCTGTGCAATGCCAATGCAAACAACAAACAATGAATTCACAAACTAGGGTTTTTGGGTCTGCAAATAAAAGTCATATAGGGAGGGATAGAGACAAAAACAACACCAAATAGATGGAAAACAATAGCGAAAAGGGATCAGAACAAACCTGAGAGCTAAAGCTGATTGCCCTATTGAAATCCCTACACAACGCGCGTTACCCTGGTGGGTTGAAGGCTTAATACCAGTGGCCTTGCAAACCCAGAAACAGAAATGAGAAATATTGCCTAAAGTGAAAAGAAGAAAATTCTAAAATTATTGGGAGAATATAACGCATGTGTGTGTGAGTGTTCACTGGGAGGGAAAAAAAAGAGAGGCCTTTGTGTTTTGGGCAGGCAAGAGACCGGGGGGGGGGGAGGGGAAGAGAGAGAAAATGAGTCAGCGGAGGGAGGGAGAGGGCAGAAGAGGTGTGGGGTGCGGCAAGGCAAGGAGGACAAGGACCCCTGTCAACGACTTTAACCCATTTCCAATGGTTGGCGTAAAAAAACTTCATTGAAGGGGGCACATTTGGTTAACTTGGTGTCAAGACACTAGGTTCATGCTTCATTTGATGGAGCTTGATGGGATTCTCTCTAAATTATGCGATTTTGGTCAGAAAGCTTGGGGTTATAAAAGAAACGGGATCTGAGCAACTATTATATAAGATATGGTAGTACTGTGAATAGTTATTGTATCTTAATATCTGTTTGATGTAACTTTATATGAGATACTTTAATGATGTAAAAACTTATTATCTAAAGTCTTCTGATAAGCTGGCATGAAAAGTATTAATACGTAAGATGCAATGTGTTGGGAATATTGCTTAAACATGCAATGTACGTATGCATCCACGTCAACAACACAAATTTGAATAGTGTTATATAAGATACAGCAGCATCGCAAATAGAAGTCGTTACTTAAAGCATCTCAATATGTGTCCATTGTAACTGTGTCCAAGATACCTCAACGACATGAAAACTGATTATCATGGGTGTTGCGATAGGGTATAAAAAATATTATCATGTAAGATCTAGCATGTTAGAATATGATGTAAAACATGAAGCCACGATATAATGCAACCACGTAAACACTCAAACTTATTTCTATTATAAGATGAACATGCAATAGTACGTTAAACCTTGTATTATATGATTAAAGTGCAGTAATTGTCATTTTTTCGGAATACAGATATGGTAATTCGATAAATTTCATGGTTTCATCACATGACAAAAGCACTATAACTCGCACTCTCCTGCTAGATAACTAGATTAAAGGCCTATCATAGACCATCTAACTGATATTCATTGTTGATGTTATCTCATGCAAGTGTTTTTATGTCTATCCATATAGTTGCGTGCTTATGAAGTTTTAAGCTTATACCTAATAATAACACGTGCATATATATAATATACAAGATAATACCATATACTATATACGACAAACTAAACTAAATATATAAATTAAACTAACACGAGATGAATGTGATATGCAATAATTATGACTGAACAAAAATGTCTAATAATTCTTCAAAAAAATCAATAAGAGGTAGCATATTTCTTAACATATCTTATACCTTACTTGATCTTCTTCTCCTTTTTTTTTTTTTAAATACTTGTGTCACTTATGTATGAAATACGGGCCTCAATCAGACTTGAATGTTAAGAAAATTCGGAAGCGTATATAATATGGATAATTTAATTTACTGTTGAGAAAGGTGATATGTTTATAGTCACTCGTATAGGCTTAACCAATCATACACTTTTGAAGTTAATTTTATGCAACTAGTGTTGTGCACACTGCATTAATATGAGTATTTGTATAATCCATAAATAAACATGATGGTCATATTAAAAAAGCAAGTTTCAACTGAACACATTTTTATAGTAAATTTCACATGCGATATAGACAAGTAACACATGTGATCCACATTACTTTGTAAAAAGAGATGAATACCTAACAAACACAGATTAGTTCAAGTAATTTGACAATACTTGTTTCCACTAATGTTTTGAGTTTGAGTCTTGTGAATGGAAAAAAATCTATAATGAAAGAGCTCGACTCCTTATTGGATTAACAGTAATTTGACTCCAATGACGAGGACCAAAGACCCAAAAAAAAAAAAAATGACAAAATAAACTCCTTTTTGGTGACTAGAAAATTCTCTTGTTGATCTTGATATTTGTCTATGGTTAAATAATAATTTGAGTGCCTATTATATTATTTTACAATTATTAATTTTATTTAACTACCATCTTTGTCAATGTTACCTACTTTAATTACCTTATAAAATAACCGGCGTCACGAAGTTAATATCAAATAGCTAACCATTCGTGAAATAATTTTTTAAAAAAGGTAAATTACGTACGTTAGTTATATGCAAGATAAACACTCGGCCTTGAAATGGGGAAGAATGAAGATACGTCCAAATATTGTTTAAAAGTTGATGATCGCAAATATCATATGTCCATGGTGATATAAATGGACCAAAATCATTTAAAGAAGGAAATCATAACGGATTTGAAATTTTCAAAATAAAAATAAAATCGACAACAATATCACATAAGATTTATTTCAATCCTTAACTTGTCAATCCCCATTCAAATATGGAGGAAATTGAGAGTTAACAATAAATGTCCCCTATTTTTTGGTGTGACTTTGTTTTAAGTATTTTTCCAATGCATGTGTAAGATTGCATTCCTTGTATTGAATGTTATTTAAGCACCTAACACATTTTTTCTGTTTAATTGAGCTATTAATTAAATACCTTTATTGTAGTTATGTAGTTATTAGATCTATTGACTTTCTCAACAATTCACCAATTTAATTGCTTAAGAGTACTTTATGGGGTATTTGGTAACATAGTTGTTTGAGAGAAAAAGAAATGCTGGGAGAGATTTTAACTGTTTTGACTAAGTCAAATAGCTAAAGAGGTATTGGTAAATAGCTGTTTGAAAGAGCTGTTTTACCCCAAACAGCTCTTTTTTAAACAACTATTTTCATTAACCTTTTGAGAATTGCTGTTTGTGAAAATTACAATATTGTCCAAAAGTTTAACAAAATTGCATGCATGCTATTAATAAACTCTATTCCTACTTTCTTACCATACCTAAATCTTAGACAACTTTTATCTTCAATTTCTTCTGCTTGACCTCCCCACCTTTATCTCCGCCCTCCCTATTGTCATTAGTAAACCCTATTCCTAGTTTTCTTTTCGGTTGATGAAGATTAAATTATTTAAAATCCATACATATTTCAATTCATGACAAAAATACAGATGCAGGTTCATATTAATTGCAATTCATAAAAAATAAGCATCTCTAAAAATAAAAAAGGTTATAAGATGTAGGCATTATATACGTAAGTAACCATTGAGAATAAAAGAAAATAAGTAATGAACACAAATTGTTTAAATTAATAAAAAATAAAGTTCCAAGAATGAAGCTAATTTATACATATGACATATATTACTTTTTTAAAAAACAAAATAAGATGATCAAGAGATAAAAACTCATTCAATTAAAAAGTATTTTAGAGAAAGGACATCAATGGAATTTTACCAAATATATTTTCTAAAAACAGCTAATTTTACCAAATATTTTTTTTTCCTAGAAATAGCTAATTCAAACAGTCAATGTAAATAGTTAATCTAAATAGCTAACAATTAATAGCTAACAATTAACAGCTGATTACCAAACAGGGCCTATAAGTTACGTACAGCTTGCCTTTCAGTAATTAGTGATACTGTCAATACGTAAATCTGACATATTTTGGATTGAGACTAGAGCTGACAAAGCCTGACCTGACACAAAAACACAACCCGACCCCAAACTAAAGTTATTGAGAGAAACACGAATCCAACCCGACCAGAACCGATTTCGACCCGAAGTAGACACGATTTGACCGTTTAGTATGAAAACTTGTTATTTTTCAATTTTGAGCAAATTTAAACTATTTTCAAAGTCAACACGAATTGACCCGTTTATCAAATGGGTCAATCCAATCCGACTCATTTCCCAACTCTAAATGAGACTTAGTGCCAGTGACGACAATATAACAGTAAAGTCTCTCCACCCCCTCCCCCTTTGAGAAACAAGTAGCAATGAAAGATGATCCTCATTATCATTATTAGTAAGATTCTTACTTCTTTATCTTTTGTAATATAATTTAGCAAATTAATATTCATCATAAACGACAGGCACAAGTTCCTTGTTAATATTATTGGCTCAGTAGTGTAGCCAATAAACTTATTAAGAGCATGAAATCCTTTCCTTCGTCTTGCAATCCAAGGTGTAGATTTGACTAGTTGCTTAAGGCAGCTATCACAACCGTGGTATAGTTGTGATTTACCCATATTTAATAAAAGTGTCCTTTTTTAAATAAAGAAGTGTCTTAGAAGTTAGCACCAAAAAAAAAAAAAAAAAAAAAAATCACTAGAAGTACGTATAAGATTCAAAACTCACTAGAAGTATGAGAATATTCTCCCTGTCATAAGCCTCCATCCTCCGCACACGTTTACAACCATGGTATATTCGAGAGAGGTAAATCTTATTTGATTTGTAGATATTTCATACATAGAATATTATTTTTACGAGGTCTTTTTCATATCTATATTTAGATTATCCAAGAAGATTGATATATTTTGTATTATATAAATTCCTTAATAATTGCAAAGGAAACTTTAAAAAGATCCATTATTAGGTAATATGGTATGTTTATATAATTAACTAAAATATATAAATTCTTCGAATAGCGGCACCTATATTGCATTATTTATATGACAACACATATTGATCTACATTATATGTAACAGAGAAAAATACCTGATGTTTACAATTGAAAAAATTCAGGCCTACATTTGATCAACTAATATTTCTAATAAAAAAGTCATAAGCAACATAAAATTTCTGAAGCATTATAAAAAACTAAGTGAAAATCAAAAAATAATTAAAAAAGTGTAAGAAATATAATAAATACAAACATATTGAAATTTTTTTAAATTTGTGCATATAAGGTATAAAAGTCAATATAAACAGGATTTTGAATTCAATCCCACCTCTACATTCATCTTAGACATGACCTGCCGTCACATGTGTCTCAACCGTTTGGTTGGGCTACTAAATATAGAATGCTAGGATGACAGGTTTAAATAAATAGAGTTTCCAAACATGGTGAAGATTTTTATTTTAATTTTTTCTTTGTTTGTTTGAAGGACCCTTTTTTTTAATTAAAAAAATTATACTTTGCTACTGACTACGAAATTGAGGTGAATTATGAAAGTCAATGGACAATATTTTTTTTGGGTTATTATTTTTACTTCATTGACAGATAATATGGATGTTTACATTATATATCAGAAAGATTCCAATTGAGTGTTTAAATAATGACAATATGTTCTTTTCCCCCTTTTTTAAAAAGGAAATGATATTTTTGCACATGAATTATGACCTCTTATGTGTATATTGTTGACAATGGTGAATATCTAGAGAAAGAATTGAGTCAGAAAGAAATGTATGAGAGATGAGAACATTTCTCTCTTGATCTTATTGAAAGAAAGCATTGATCATGAAAACAAATGTATACTGCAAATACAATGTTGTGCTATATGTATACAAGTGTCTTGCTCATAACAGAAAATAAGTGAGGCTGGAGTTAGTTGTAACAGACTAAAACAACAAGCTAACAGAATGCTAACTGCCTAACTGTCTAATTAACTAGCTACCTCCAACACCCCCCCTCAAGTTGGAGGGAGTACACGAGGAAAACCCCAACTTACCAAGAAGGTAGTGATGCTGTAAACCAGAAGGGATTTGGTGAATAAATCAGCTAGTTGCTCAGTGGTTTTGGTGTGAGATAGAGATATTAAACCTTCATGGAGTTTCTCCCTCACAAAGTGGCAGTCTAATTCAATGTGTTTGGTACGTTCATGGAAAATAGAATTTTTGGCAATATAAATGGCTACCTGGCTATCACACTTGAGAGGTATAGACATAATGGAAGGGACTTATAGCTCAGAAAGAAGTCTGGTGAGCCAAGCAAGTTCAGCAGTAATGGTTCTCATGGATCTGTACTCCGCCTCAGCAGAGGATAAGGCTACAGTAGGTTGTTTCTTGGATTTCCAAGAGATAGGACTGCCTCCTAACATAATAAAATAGCCACTAACAGATTTCCTTGTGCATGGACATTGAGCCCAATCAGAGTCACAATAGGCTTGAAGGCTGTAATCTGACTTATCATTGAAAATCAACCCTTGAGAAGGATTTTGCTTGATGTATATGAGAGTATGCAGGGCAGCAGTCATGTTGAATTTTGTGGGAGCCTGGAGAAACTGGCTAAGGTACTGCACTGAGAAAGCAATATCTGGTTTGGTATTGGTAAGGTAATTGAGCTTACCTACCAATTTTCTGTAAGTGGTGCCATCAGATAGAGGATCTTCAAGTGCTGCAGTTTTGGAAAGGGGGCCCAAGGGACAAGTTGTAGAAGAAATGGTGTCACACTTGAATTCTTTCAATAAATCCAAAGCAAACTTCGTTTGAGTCAAGATCAATCCATTTGAAACTTCAACAATCTCCATGCCCAAAAAGCAATTGAGGTCCCCCAAATCTTTGATCTTGAACTTGTCATCTAAGAAACCTTTTAAGGCTGTGATTTCTTTAGGATCGTTGCCTGTAATAACAATGTCATCCACATAAACAGCAAGGAGCTGTTTTGAAAAAAGAGAATAATCATTTTTGGAATGTTGAAAGCCAAGGCCCCTCAAGGTTTCTGAAAATTTGGCATACCATTGTCTTGAGGCCTGTTTCAGCCCATACAGTGATTTTTTCAGCTTGCAAACTGTAGTGGGGTAAGGAACATCAAGCCCTGGAGGAGGTTTCATGAATATATCTTCATCTAGATCACCGTGGAGAAATGCATTATTGACATCTAGCTGGTAGATAGGCCATTTCTTTTTTACCGCAACAACAAGAAGACATCTGATGGTTGTCATCTTTACCACAGGGGAGAAAGTTTCATTATAGTCAATTCCCTCCTTTTGAGTGAATCCTCGGATTACCAGCCTAGCTTTGCATCTTTCAAGCCTCCCATCTGCCTTGTATTTAATTTTGTAAACCCATTTACAGCTTATGGGTTTCTTGCTAGGTGGCAAAGTAAATATATCCCAGGTATGATTTACTTGCAAGGTATCAAATTCCTTCTTCATGGCTTCTTGCCATTCAGGTTTTGTGGCTGCTTCCTCATAAGAAGAGGGTTCACTATAAGTATCCAAATTCTGAAGTAAATGAGAAGCAGTCGGAGAAATACTACTGTCATGAATGGTTGTGACATTACAGCATATGGAAGTAATAGTATTAGAACAATATGAATGTGTAAATCCATTGTGCTGTGAGGTAGCATTATTACACACATAATCTGACAAATATGAAGGGGTCCTGTGCCTTCGAGTTGACTTTCTTATCTGAATAGAGGATGAATTAGGATGTCCTAGTGATGTGAATGTCTGAGAGTGAGGTTAAAAATCAAACTGAAGATTATGTGGAGAAGTTGTTTCTGAAACAGAAGCATTCTGAACCTCATTCTGGTAGTCTGCAGAGAGATGAGCATCAACATTTTGGGAATGAGGAAACACCTGTGACTTGGTGGAAGACTGCAGGAGATAGTAAGGCATAACATGTTCATGAAAAATAACATCCCTTGATGTAAAGACTTGATGTGTCTCAAGACTGAGCAATTTATAAGCTTTTTGGCCAAAAGGGTACCCCAGCAAAACACATGGTACTGCCCTAGCCTGAAATTTGTCCCTCCCAGCCTTCAAAGTGGAAGCATAACAAAGACTACCAAAGACCTTAAAGTGACTAAAATTGGGTGCTTGTCCAAACAGCAAATGGTAAGGACTCAAGCCCTTAAGTATCTTGGAAGGGAATCTGTTAATGAGGTATATAGCTGTCAACACACATTCTCCCTAGTATTTCAGAGGTAAACCTGAATGAAATAATAGAGCCCTAGAAGTTTCCAGGAAGTGTTTATATTTCCTTTCAACAATGCCATTCTGTTGTGGAGTTCCCACACAACTAGTTTGATATATGATCCCTTTGGACAGAAAGTAAGCAGCAGTGTGTTTACTCAGCCCCAATTCAAGGGCATTATCTGACCTAATGGTCTTTACTCTGGTATTAAACTGAGTATAAGCCATTTATACAAAAGCCTTGATCAAATGTATTGCAATGCTTTTTGTTACTAAAAGATGTGTCCATGTGGTTCTACTATATTCATCTACTATAGTGAAAAAGTATTTGTAACCATTGTAAGTCTAAACCCTGTATGGTCCCCATAGATCAATGTGAATAAACTCAAAACTATGAGTAGAATGAATTTGACTATGAGGGAAGGGGAGCCTATGTTGTCATCCCTTGGAACAAATCAAGCATTGTTTTATTGAATCATGAGAGTTGTGATGAGATAACAAGCCCAATTTTTATAATTTTGTAAAAGATATATGACCAAGCCTAGCATGCCAAATATCTTCAGTGGTCATGCTGGCATTACAAGTAGAGTTATGACTAACTGATGAGATTCTCTGTGTGTTGAGCTTGTCTAAATAATTTGATGCTGTTGGTGGACTTGAATACAGCAGATACAAACCAGCATAGTGCTCACCAAGAACCTGAGGCCTCCTCATTAAAGGGGCCTGCACAATACAATACTTAGGTGTGAAGACAACCAAGAAATTGTGCTGAGTAGAAAGCTTGCTAACTGACAGCAGATTATACTTGAATCCAGGTATATAAAACACTCCATATAATGCCATTGTGTTGTTAATCAACACTGTGCCAACATATGTCACTGTCATGAAGGTTCCATTTGGCAAGTTGACTGTATGAGGTCTAACAAGGACTTCCAAGTTGATAAACAAGTCCTTGTTGTGACACATCTGGTCACTAGCTCCAGTGTCCACAATCCAAGTATTTTCCCAATTAGATATAGATGATAGCAAGCATAAACTGTGTCTAGGATCAATTGTATCTGTACTTGCAAAACTGGTGAAGGCTGCAGCACCAGTGTTGTAATAAGATCCTTGAGCTGTAGTGTTAGTGTTGTACGCAGTCTTACTCAACTAAACATTCTGAAGTAAGGCCATGAGTTGTGAGGACTGTTCTGAAGTTAAACCAGGTACTACAGGTTGTTGATTCTGTGAGATAGATCCACGATGGTCATTCTCTTGATCATCTGCTTAAGCAAATGCAACCATTCTTCTACCTCCTCTGAACTTGTAGTTTGGTGGAAAACCATGAAGTCTATAGCACTTCTCAATGGAATGGCCTGGTTTCTTGCAATAGTTGCAATAGAGGCTGGATTTCTTTCCTTTGTTTCTTTCAAATCTGTTATGGGATGGATCAATTCTTGAATCAACCCTGTCCATTCTTCCTCTGTGAAATTGTTGTGGTTTATGGACTTCAGCAGCAAGGAATGCAGAGTCTGCCAAAAAATGACAAGCAGACGCGATCTCTCTTTGTTTTTCTTCTTGAATCAACATAGAATAAACTTGACTTATGGAAGGTAAGGGAAACATCATCAGAATGTTGCCTCTAACAGCATTGTAATCATAATTTAAACCCATCAAGAACTATAACAGTTTTTGATTTCGTTCCCTTTGGAGCATTCTTTCAGCAGATGCACAGGAGCAAGGAGGAACTTCATCAAGATCATCTAATTCATCCCACAAGCTTTTCACCTCAGTAAAATAGGTTGATATATCATTTGCTCCTTGGCTGGCATTGCACATTTCTTTTTGAACTTGATATAGCTTTGCACTATTGACTTGGCCAAATCTCTCCTCTAACTCTACCCACATTTGCCTGGCAGATTTGGCATAAATGATGCTATCCGCAATGTTTTTACTCAGGACATTCAAAACCCAAGACATTACCATGTCATTACATTTCACCCATTTTTTGAAATTAGGCGAATTGGATACAGGTTTAGCAAGAGTGCCATCAACAAAATACAGTTTACTTTTAGTAGACAAAGCAATAGTCATAGCACATTTCCAAGAACCAAAACCATTTCCATCAAATACTGAAGATACAATAAGCAGACCTGGATGATCAGAAGGGTGGAGAAAGTATGCTTCAGCAAGATCTTCGGCAGAGAGCACAACTTCAGAGGTTGAAGCTAGAGCCGCCATTGACAGGAACCAGTTACTAACAAGAAGGAGTTTGAAGATTCATTAAAGAATGAATCTCTGAATTCTTTGATTTATAGCAGAGTTAGCTGGAGAATCAAGCCAGTCAATCGAAAGAAAAAGAAAATGCGCTTGGGATGAAAGCTTGATCAGTTTGACGAAACAAACCCAATTTGATCGAAGAGAAGGAAGATTAGTGTGCGGAATCCAAAGATCCCTGCTCTGATACCATGTTGACAATGGTGAATATCTAGAGAAAGAATTGAGTCAGAAAGAAATGTATGAGAGATGAGAACATCTCTCTCTTGATCTTATTGATAGAGAGCATTGGTCATGAAAACGAATGTATACTGCAAATAGAATGTTGTGCTATATATATACAAGTGTCTTGCTCATAACAGAAAACAGGTGAGGCTGGAGTTAGTTGTAACAGACTAAAACAGCAAGCTAACAGAATGCTAACTGCCTAACTGTCTAACTAACTAGCTACCTCCAACATATATTTAATTTTTTTTCCCATATAGTTTAGTGATTAAACAAAAGAGTAAAATAACTAACTAGTGTGTAGACTATTTAGGGTTTGAAATTTTAGTTGTTAAACTTTTTGATTCAAAATTTTTAGTTGGTTAATCTAACACTGTTAAAAGTATAATGAAATATTCTATAATGATTCTTCAATGTTTTTTTTTTTCAAATTTTATATTATCAATATTTTAGCTATTTATTGTTCAAATTTTTGTAGCTTTTTTACCATTACTGAAGCCAAAATTTTAAGTTGGTTAATCTAGTGTGTTACAAAATATGTTTACAAAATAAGTTGGTTAATCACAATCTAAGCACAAATGCACGATTCTTGATATAGGACTGATCTTGATGATCCCCCCAACACAGTAGAGATTGATGGAGAAGGGGAAGACATTCAATATGAGGGATTGATTGCATGGAAGTAAACGTGATTAAGTGTTAGTATAGTTGAGTTAACAACATTTTTTAAAGAAATTTACATCAAATATCAAGATGTTAGTGAGCATAGTGATTGAAAAATAGAGAAAGATAATAGACTATTAATAAAAAAATATTAACAAAATTTCAACTCCAAAATAATTTATACACTAATCAGTTAATTACTCGATATAGTGATATATACTTAATAGAGTTAGATTCACTACTTACATTTTTAACCAAAAAATTACCAACTAAAAATAAAAATCCTAAATATTTTAAATACTAGATAACTAAATTACTCTAATATAGTTTTGTGGGATGACACGTGTGTCACTATAAACACTCTTAAATGTCGTAATTCAACCTAAATAAATGTGTTTTGTGGTAGACACAATTTTACGATTAGTTGCTCATTGGGCACTTAACTCCGTATTGTTTTATTTTGATAAAAAATTTATATTTAAGTCATTGTTATTTGTTCTTTATATTTAGATTGCACAATGTTTTCATCTAACGATGCCCAAAGTCTAGTTCATCATGGAAAAAAAGATAAATATGGGAGTCCCATGACATTCCTTAAAGTATTAGTATAACAAAGTTTTATGTTAATCTACTATGACTTGCATAAGAAAACGACATCCAAAACAAAATTAACGCAAATTAAATTCGGTTCATGTTCACCTTTTAAACTTACATAATCATCAAAAAATTACAAGGTGACGTCCGCATGTACCATCTAACAAGTCCATAACAAGATAAGCATAATCTATAAATGAAGACCATCTCAACCCATGGAAGACGAAGGTAAATTCGGGTAAAGAAGGCTAAGGATGAAATCTTTCTTCCACTCATCATCGGGGCATTGATAGAAAACGAAAAGGTCACTCATGTTGGAACTCAACTTCCTCACTGCCGCCATTGCTTGACCTTTAGTGAGCCCTTGGATCTTTGTCACTTCATTGAACAAACCTTTCTTTTGTTCGTCAAGCTTCAATTTACGAGGCATGATAACTCGTTCATGTTGTTGAGTAGTAGACAAAGCATTTGCGATGATTGAAATATGAGAATTCATATCACTCATAAACTTCGACAAGTGAGAAAACACATCATTAAGAGCACAAGCTAAGTCTACAACCCGCTTTCTCTCTTTTCCCTTGCCCGTTGAAGTTTCCGATGCGTGCGTTTCATGGATAATAAGCAAAACTGTGACGAGCAATTGCAATTGCATTCTCTTCCTCTTCCTCACTAGCATCAACTGACGAGATGAATCCATTTTCTGTTAAAATCATAACCAAATTGATATTGATTAAAAAAAAACTGCATACCCAAGCACTAGCATATCAAATTAGAAAGTGAGGATCAAACAAGACTGATAAGAGGAATGACATTTATCCAAGCATCAGACCATAATTCAAGATAACAGATCAATTTGACAAATCAATGTGTCCAAGCCATCAAACCAAAAGATTAACATATCAACAACCTCCCAGTGTGGGTTCCGCTTTCGCGGGGTCTGGGGAGATCCAGGTGTAGACAACCTTACCTCAACCGGTATAACTGTCCGTTGAGAAGCTGATTCCAAGAGACCCACAAAACGAGAATTTGTGAAAACATTTCATAGGAGAAGGATTTTGTGGAAATAATTGTATAAAAGGACGATTTTGGGAACATATTTTAAGGAGCAAAACTAAAGATAAGCATGACGTAGTTGAATAAAGGAGTACTAAATAAGGGACAGTAGCTATGTAGACATTAGTACCACGAAGCAGAGGAAGGAATCATACCTTAGCCAACAGACATAGTCAAACAATGTTTCTTCTCAGATAAAAGTACCACCTGCATACAAACACAATATCCGAAAAACAACAACCAACCTATCATAACGCAAACGAAAGGTAGCTACGAAGCCACCTCTCTGAGATCTAAGATTTTAATCATATTCCGCCAAAGTCTCCTATCCTGAGCCACGTCCTCCGTCAGCCCGACAACTTTCAAATCCTTTCTAATCACCTCGTCCAAATTCTTCTTAGGTCGCCCCTTCCCTCTTTTCCCTTCGGAGATGTTAATGCTCTCGCATCGCCTCACTGGAGCTTCCATGCTCCTTCTTTTTATATGGCCGAACCATCTGAGTCTTGTTTCTCTCATCTTATCTTCGATAGGCGCAACTTTAACTGAGTCTCTAATTATTCCAAAAGATTAACATATCAATCAACCGAAAATGAACGAAAAACAAACAAAAATCATTATTATATCAAATTGGAAATTGATGATCGATGTGAACATATTAGAACCAATCGATACATATTATGTCGAATAAGTTGAAATCGAAAAACGAACCGAAAAAACCAAAAAAAGGAAACTGAACAGATCGGGTAAAGGGAACCACGAAAATGAGACAGATGAAAGGAAAAAATGAAAGAAAATACCATACTTGCAGCGTCGTCGACATTTTCCGGCGTCGTCGACTGCTGCCCTACGACCACCACTTCCGGCGTCTACGGCGGCGCCCTCTCTCCCCCCCCCCCTTCACTTCACGGTTAGGGTTTCGGTAATGGGTGTGACTATGGAGTACAAACAGAAAGTGAGCAAATGAAGATGCGACTGAGCAAGTGAGAATTGGGCAAAATAAATTTGTTATATTTTTTTTAATTTTTAGGTCTTTAATGTGATCCCAATGTATGAGGGTTGGGACTTAGAGCATTCCCAGCCAGAGTTCCGAATTTTGGAATTCTATCATGCCACATCAATAAAAGTTTCATAATTTTATAACTTGCATCTCATCACTTCTCCAACCTATGGAATTCAATTTTAATCATCCAATAAAAATATTTGTCATGGACCAATCTTATAACACATAACTTATTTTTTAAATTATTTAAAAATTATATACTTACTCCAAAAAAAAGGAAAACGAAAAAGATCAGAAAAAGACAAAAAAATTTGGCACGGGAGGAGGAACGCGCAGGCGGTCTGCCACGCGTGTCCCTCTCCATTTCCCCAGGCTGCGAGCGCATCCCAAGAACACGTGTGACATGCAGGCCGCCCTCCTTCCCCGCGTGTATACGGCTGCAACTGCTCTTATAAACCCCTCGATGGAGGGGATTCAAGTGTCCTTAAAATTCTAACCAAACATTAAAATATTATACCTGATATATGAGGGTTTAAGTTTCGTTCATAGGGTCTTAAAATCTTAGGAATTTAGTAGCATGTTTATTTGTTGGAATGTGGGTCTATTTATAGGTGGTTTCTGTAAACTGTGAATAACATGATACACATTATATACTCTTGGCTTCTGTTCGAGATAATTGTGAGGAATACTAAGAACTCTATTTGCTCCTATTATGAGACACTGCAATGCTTGATGGCCACCAGCATATGTGGCAAATGCAAGAGACCAATCTTCTCAGCTTGAATTTTCATTGTGATTTGTTATAGCTTCTTGGTATGCAAATTTGTATCTTCCATGAATTCATGGTATTTACATCACGATGTCATTCATATGAAAAGGTGGAAAATTGGGATCGAATGCTGCAGACAAGCTAGCAAGATTATTTCTCCACAATCCTAGCATGAGAATCCCGTTAGACGAAGTTATTTCTCCACAATCCTAGCATGAGAGTCCCCTTTCTTACCCACCCTTTCATGGGTAGGAAGCCAGTGTTCTTAGAATCCACTATTCTCTTTTAACATCGATGCAGTAGACGCATTTATCCAGTATGCAAGATGCTCCTCAGAGCCTTACTTTGCAGTGGAATTTGTGTTTCATAGATTCATTTTTCAATATAAGTATATACTGAATTTCTATAAAGGGATATGCATGGCTGTTCAAGCATTTGTACCCTCTGAAAGCCAAGGAGTTTGAGCCTCTTATTTGGCTATGCTCTGTTTTCATGTCACTGCTCTAGGCCCTGCATTGTATTTCTAATGAATTAACACATTCCTACTAGGTTAACACAGTGCTTTCCCTTAATTGTACTGTGATATGTTCAATTCTGCTAATGGGACATCTATTTTGTTGTCTTAATGGATCCTGCCAGGAGGCATCAGAAGAGGCTTTGGATTAGAGATTGTTTGCAAAATCTACTAACCTGTGATTTCGTTGAAGGCACGGATTATTGACTACTTGACAGGCTACATCATCTGTTGTTCTCAACGGTAGAGTAGCTGAAGATTTTGGCAACTTATGTCGATTTTCCAAAATCTAAATTCTTGATTTAACTGAACCTTTGTTGTTGGAGTTCTTGTCTAGGTGTTGCAGGCTAAACTCATCTGAAATGCTCCCTGCAGGACCCCCTCTTCCTTGTTTTTGGGTGGGTGGGGAGGGGGGGGGAGCGGTTGGGATATTGGGACTGGGATTCTGGTTCCCAACTGAGTAACTACTGGTGATATTTACTGTACTATTTTCTCCATGATCTGATTGGACCTTGTTTAATTTCTTGAAATCTTTGAATTGGGAGCTGACAATGATGAGAATGGGATTTGGTGTGGTGGGATATAAGAAAAACTGCAAAATCTTGGACTTCTGTGAAGCACCTTTCAGAGCCAACTATGCTGTTCCATTTTTGCAACCACGAAACTTGCTTATTATGGGTAATATTGCAAAATTTTGCATTAATTTCTTTCAAGATAACTATAACCTTGCCTACTACATTTGGCTCAGCCTGTTGTTGATCTACTTTTGAACAAGTAATCTGCTCAAAAAATAATAAATCTGACACTTAGGGATGTTTGAGGGATGCTGCACAAGTTCTTGAATGTATCTATGATATAACTACATTAATCAGAATGCCAAAATAGAGAGAATAAAGAGTCATAAGTATAGTTCTAATTTGTTTGATTGTGGTATGTTCTGTGACCTGAATGACTGAACCCCTATCTTTCTTGAATGAATTTGCTGTTTTTAGTTAGTCTAAGGGCAGATTCTTTAATAAATTTTAAAAAGGGTAGATTCTATTCTAGCAAAAATGCAGGTTTGTTGCATTAGATAAGTTTCATTGATAAAGATATCGTTTTAGCCTAATTAGCCTGAGTGATAAATAACTTGTGACAGTTTCTATCTGCAGTGATTACCTCGGCAGTAGATCAATCATCGCATGCTGGCATCCCTTATTGTAGATGATAAGATACTGCTGTTTCATCTGGAGCACAATGTGGTACGTTTTGCTCAATTTCTTGGTGAATTTGTGGAAATTCCGTTGTTATAAGCTCCGGCATATATCTGTGATTAGGCCAAGACATTATATGAGACATTTGACATTGCTTCTAATGGTAAACAAGTTGGCCTACTGTTCAGCAGTCTCATAACTTTGTTGTCGTGTATCTAGGTCCAAAACGTTCATCAGGGTTGAGCCACAGTAGAGGGGGGATGAGCCAAGATGCTGTAAAATTCAGATTAGGTCTGAGAAAGAAGAAAATGGAACCAGTGCGAGTGATGTTTATCGTTGTAACATACACTTTGACGTGCATTTTGAGAATTATCAAGATTATGCACCTTATAGAAGCTTCTATTTATGGGCACTCATTAAGGAAACTACTTGCCTCTTAGGGTGACTTAGATGGTATTTTTGATACCAACTGCAGAAGGTAGTTACCTTGCATTGAGAGAGTTGTGCTGCCATATGTCTTATCTAATGCCAGCCAAATTTATGATCATGATGGCTATCAAAATTCTTACTTTGTTATAACAGGAAGTCAAAGATTTGCTTTCCAGATTTAGGAATCAGAAGCGTATTGAGTGCTGAGGAGAAGGATGAAAACACGCACTTGCGTCTGCCATAGGAAAGTTGGTATAGTTCTATAAAGTCTTGGTGCAACAAGCCAGTAACTTGAAAAATACTCGGCTTGTTTTCTGTCTCCTCCTAAAGGTTTGTGCTCCATCATACAGGTCCTTTATGAATTGTATAGAACCAACTTTTCAACAACTCTGATATATACTTTCTTCAGGTTGACAAACAGCATAACTATCTTTCTATCTCTCATTAAAATGCCCTTTAAATCTTTGGAAGCTGTGTTGCAGATTTATCACTCTGCAGCTGATGTCCCTGTCTTGAGACCTGTCTAGAGACCTAATTAGTTCTGAATATTATACGTCTTCATTCACCTCCTTGTAATATTTTTGGTTTTGCACAAAAACTTTATGGTTAAATCATCTGCTTAATCCCTTTCCAATTAAAGCCTCGAGAAACCCTTTGTTCTCATATACAGATATCTCTGCACGTATCCTCCACTCCGTACTTTTAACTTCACATTGAAGAGTTTTTAAGTCATGTAAGTCGCACACTGTCCAGAGCACTGCTAGTTCTCAGAATCTCAGCAGGAATGTCATCCTTTGGTACCCATAATGGTGCCTTTTCAACTTCACCTTTAGCATGTGTTGCGTGAAAGTACAATTTGATTTCCTACATAGTCATGGATATCTTAAGATTGATGTTCTGGTTTCCAGTAGATTCCGTTCAGTGAAGGACGCGAGACTGTGACACTAACTTTGCTATTTTCATTTGATCTCATCTTCTCGAGCACCTTCCTCCATAGGTTTTATTACCTTTCATTGTTATGACTTGTGAGCTCTCTAACTGTTCCTCTTCTCATGTCTTATTTTGAAGTTATCCCTTCAGCCTGTTTGTTCTCCGTTGCCTCTTATGAGTCTTTGTAACACATCATACTACCTTCTTTGCATCTTTCTTTGCATACATGATTTCTCCCAAGTACAACAACAACTCCCAGTGTGGGTCCTGCTTTTGCGGGGTCTGGGGAGATCCAGATGTAGACAACCTTACCTCTACCGACAATTCTGCCCGTAGAAAGACTGATTCCAAATGATTCTCCCAAGTCTTTCCTGCAAATGTGAATGCAGAGATATGTAACAATTCCCTGTCACTTTCTCGTCCTCTTGGATGTTCTTAATAACGTTGCCCCCTTCAGTGTACTTTTTTCCCTTATTCTATTGTAGCTTTGGCATGGTTCCCTCATTCAGCCTGTCCCATCCAGTATATTGATCGCCCCTTTGAAGAAATTTGCTATAGAGACTCCAGCTTCTCTCTTCCCTTTTGGTTTCATCGGGGTCTTATTGTCTGCTATCTGTCAAACTCCAAAATCCATAATCAGTAGTCTTCACGTGGCATTTAACTCCTCATCTGATGTATTCCACAAACCTCGGAATCAATGTGGCCATATCTCAGCCACAGCTTTCATCTGCCACACTTTTTGTTTTTTTGGTCATAATATGGTTTTGCTTTCTTGATCAGCATTTTCATCACATTTAGCTAGCTATGTGTCAACTTTCTTAAGCTTACAATATATTTTATTGATATGTTTTGATGAAAGACAAAAATGAATAGGTTTATTGGTATGTTTATATTTGGATCTACCTTAATGTTTCTATTATTTAATGTAATATGATTGTAAGAAAACATTGACATGATTGATTTTATCTTTGGATTAATTTAGTATTTAAATTTGAATATGTGATCTTTATATTCAAATTTGCTTATGTGATCTTGAGATAATAATGTGCTAATACTTTTGAAATAATAATCATTTGCCTAATTATGACAATATATTTTGAGCTTATTCTTTGGAAGGATGTTGATACTAAGAATAAGCTCTAGCATATCCCTCCAATAAGGCAAGTAACCGTTGGAATCAAATCATGGACGTTGTAGCAGAACTGTCAGATTCAAGGGCTTGAAATAGGGGATTCAAGGTCTTGAACCAATCCTGAAAATCATCCTTTCCTTCCTTGGAGCAACGGTCACTTTCCTAAAGTTCTTTCAACCTCTTCAACATCATTTGGCTATAAATTAAGAGGTTTTTGTAGCTGGAAAAGATGCACAAGAAAGAGAAAAGAGCAACAACATACACTTGCATACTTTGAGCTTCAAATTACTATTCACTTATTTGAGTTGTATTGTTTAATATTGTAATTAGGTGGGATATAGAGTTGAAGGGTCAACTCTACCAACGACTTGTTGAAGGGTCAACTTGTAACTTGGAACTTAGAGTATGTGTACTGTAGAGTTGTGTAATCCCTCCTAATAAAATTGGGGTTAATCCTAGAGTTAGGAACTCTAGGCGGGGAGTAAACCTGGTTGAGGCTAACCTCGTCAAAAAGTTCTTGTGTTTTGTCCACGTCTATCTTTTCGCTCTTTATTTTAATTAATTTGTGATATCGATCATCATCCTATTCACCGCCTTCTAGGGTGATTTAACTAGCCAAACCGGACCAACACTATCATTATGAGTTTGTTCGGTGTCAGCAAGTTGCTGTCTCTATGGTGGCAAGTCTAATCTTATTGTCGCCATAGCAGGATAATACGGTACATAATCTCTTCGTATTCCAGAAAGATAGAGCAAGTTATATATTGATTGTGCTAATCCATCAAGGAAAAAAATGCTACCAGTTATGTTATTTTTGGAAAAATGCTGTGATGAAACCGTAGTCTTTTTTTCTTATTTGTCGTCTCTGGCTTTTGGATGGGAGATATGGCAGTATGCCTCTTTTCTTCTCATTTTTACGTTCTGGTAAATCTGTCATGAAAAGCTGCTAGAAAATGTCTCCTGCTGATCAACTAATTTCGGACAAACTTTACTTGTTATAATTCATCAGAGGGGCTACGTGCTCGTAAATCGTTGCTTCGATTCGTTTGCTCGTAAATCTCTTCGATTCATTGCTAAGGTTGATGTTCTTTGTGGGAGTTAGAGGTGACGAAAATTCAGGTTCAGGTTAAATTTCAAATAACAATATCTAAAATTCAAAGGAAAAAAAATTTTCAATGCTTGATTTTCTCGAGTCAAACAAATCAGACAAGTCCAAATCAGGGTTGAAATTGCATTCAAATAATAAAATTAGGAAAAACCTTGTGTCCTGATTTTAAGTTCAGATAAAATATTCATAAATGCGCCCACATTACAGAGGCTCAAACAAAATTTTGTCAACCCTAGTAGGAATTTGCCTTTTTATTTGCTCGAGTTTCCCTTTGGTTTCTTTTTGGAGCTCCAACTCTTTAGATTCGGGGTTGCCTTTTTTTTTTGGGGGGGGGGGGGGGGGGGTTGTTCATCAGAACTCTGTGCGTGTGCGAGATAAAGTATTTTGCAAGAAAAAGAGAATGTTCGTTGAGGGCACCTTTGCAAGCAGTAGCTACTAAACTGGTTCTGCATGCCCTGCAGTGCTTTCTTTTAGGGCGCACCACTAATTAATGTGATTCTATAAAGGCTCCTTGAGGATTATGATGTTGTTAGAGCATAAAACCAATTCATGGATCTCCAACCATAAGCCTAAGTTTTTAGTTTGAATTGATTTTTGATCATGGTATCGGAGTCTTTCTGGGCGGGAAGTCTCATGTTCGAATCTCAACAACCCCATAATTTTTGCGCAAGGTATGGAAAGCCCTTTACAGCATCTATACTTCAAACGCAGAGGACATTTGCATGAGAGGGTTTGTTAGAGTATAAAACCAATTCATGGGACTTTCAACCATAATCTAAAGCTTTTATTGAGTTGGTTCTTGAACAAATAGTTGAACGCCGATAAATTGGTTTTATGCTCTAATAGATGTGATCATTCTAGCTAGGAAATCCCTTCTGAGTTTTTCTGACATCTATATTTTGTGTCCTAAACTCCATCTCGTGGCCTTTTCTGCAATAGAGGGCTCCCAGTGTACAACATTCTTGCAGTAGGAAGGGTAAGTCAGAACTCAGAAGTGGCTGAATTTTCACTCCGTGGCAGTTAAGAGTAGGACAACATTATGACTCATAGCTCAGCTGCATGTACTGTGAGGCTAGTTTATGGTTAGGAGAAACTGCAATGTCCAAAAAGTTTTTGGGGTTCCTATGCAGTATTTGTTAATAAGATGTAAGTTTTGGTCTCATCGTACTGCATTCTCCATCTCTAAGTCTGTGTTACAGGAACCCCTTTTTTCTGTGCTTTTCCTGATTAGTCAATTTTTTTTTAACTGTAGAATCATGGTAGACAATATATACGACATGAAGCTCTATGGCAATAAGTTACAACGGAAAGGTTCGTGGTTATTTGTGAAGTCAATGGATGATTTTTGAAACCGTTCCTGATAACTGTTTGTGACGTGGGGAGGGATTAGAGTGTTACAGATGGTATCCGAGCTGACCTGTGACTGTAAGTTGCACCAGTGGACAGGAGATCATGAGTAGTCACATAGCGGGGCAAAGATACTGGGACAGATCGCCAGTTAAGGGGACTTGTAAATTGGTCGGTTAGTCACGCACAATGAGTATTGTTGTGCTCTTTAGGTGGTGGTGAATGTAATACCCTAGTATGACTTAAAAGGATTGAAGTAACTATTTGTATCACCAAAGGTGCACTTTTGGTGTTATAACTAATCATTTCAATCCTTTCAAGCCATACTTGGAATATTACAGTTATCAGCAACTAAAATAGAGGGGAAAAGGGGGGATGGATTACAAGTCCAAGTCGTAGAAGAAGACATTTAGTGCACATTTGATGATATAAGCAGTTACTTCAATACTTTCAAGTCACACGGGATATTGCAGTTATTAATTAACAACTAAAATGGAGGAGAAAAGGGGGGATGGACTGCAATCCCAAGTCCCGAAGAAGACATTGAGCCCCAAGTTCGCGATCTAGTCTGCAGCAAAATTTGCTTCTCTATAGATATGGTGAATAGTAATCTTGTTGCCCCTACTCATGAAAGCCTAAATGTCTCTGATGATGATAAAATCCAATTGCATGGTATCTGTATTATCCCCTGAATTGCTGGGATGAGAGTTTTACTGTCCCATTTTAATCTGAATGTTCCGATATCCTGCTAAATATGCACGTTGATGACCAAATCTCAAGGCCGTAGCCTCTGCTAGGATGATTGAATCAATTTGGAATTTGGATGTTGCCACTTGAAGTAGCCGAACCATCTCATCTCTGATAACATAACCACCTGCCGCACTGGTGGAGGTGAGTGATCCATCGAAATTGAGCTCAACGAACTCATAATGGATTGGAGGATTCCACCTTACGTAGTGGTCTCGATGCCTTGGAAATTTGCCGCCATTAGGTTCGTTGACGTTGCTATCGAGCCAGTTCCGACTTCCAAGTATGCCTGGGATAAGGCACACCTATCATCCTTGTCAACAAAATAAAAGATATGTCAACCAAGGAAGGACAAAAAAGTTATTTAAAAAATTATTTTTCTTCGAGAAAATTGTTTCCCTATAAAAAATTTGTAATGTTTTACCATATTTGAAAAATGAATTTAAAACGAGTACTAAACATCTACATATGTCCCTAACTCATAGCAAAGTATGGTGGTAATGAAGGATAAGATAAGGAACACAACCATTGCTCAATTATTAATTTGTTTGATTATATATATGAAAGCTGATACCGTAAATATGTTATATAATTGTTTTTTCCGGATGCATAATATATATGACTTCTTATTAATGAATTTATTTTATTTTCAAACACGCATACAATTTTTTTTGGGGGGGGGGAATGGGTAAATACAATCAGACCTTGGATAACCTTTCTCTCAAGGGATCTACCTACATAGTCATTGTGTATGATATAGGATAGCTCGGGGGATGGAGAGTGAGTAAAAGTGAGATCTGTCTTGAGCAACACTCCCATTTTAGCAACCCAGTCTGCACCCATATTACTTTCGCGAAAAACATGCTGAACAGTTGGTGCCGTAAATCTTGTTAACATATTACGAATATTCCGAATCAGGATGTGAACTCTCCAGGGGGTTCGAATTTCACCTTTGATTGCCTGAATGACTATTCGATTATCTCCTTTAATTTGGAGGTGTATTACTCCTGTGTCAATGGCGGCTTGTAGGCCATCCTGTAATGCTATAGTTTCTGTTACCAGAATTGGTGCATCATACATAAATCTAGTCCCTGCAGAGATGAGGTGACTGCTACCGTCACGCAAGATGTATCCTACTGTAGCACCGGTCGGAGACAAGCTGCCATCGAAGTGGAGCCTAAGAACACCGTCTGGAGGGGAGGTCCATCGAATGAAGCGGGTGGACATCGGAGTAGATGGTAGTCGGGAGCTCAAGAATGGAGGAGAAAGAAGCGGCACTACAAGAAAAAGACGAAATAAAGACGGAATCAGCGACGGAATTCGGTTAATCAGCGACGGAATTGGCGACGGAATACAGCTGTCGGATTTTCGCTCGTCGCTAAGTACCCGGCGACGGAATTTCAAAATTCCGTCGTTCGTAGCGACGGATTCAGCGACAGAAATTGCGACATATTTTATTTGGCGGGGCGGGGGTGGCGACGGAATTAAAGTCCGTCGCCATCACAGACAGAATTTGCGACGGAAATTCCGTCGCTGATGGCGACGGATTACCAATTCGGTCGCCCCCTGGCCAAAAATTTTTTTTCTCTCCTTCCATCGCCATTCCGACGCTGACTCTTATTTTTTAAAAAAATAAAATCGCTTGTTTTTGATCATATCCGTACATACAAACGAATCCCTGCAAGAAATTTACAACATCTTCGCACTCAATCAACATCCAATGGCTTCGAATATGGCTTCATTCGAAGCGTTCTCAACAATTTCAAGCCACACAAAGGTGGAATTTCATATCGAACGCAACACTTCCAACCAAGGATTTTCAATTCACAAACCAGAAGTTCCAAACAAACTCTCTACATATCACAAACTACAAGTTCGAAAAAAAGTCTGTACATATCACAAACCACAAATCCAAACAAACCAGAAGTTGATTGTCAGTAATTGAGAATGAAGTTATATATATGTTTGCAGAAGAGGGAGAAGTAAGCGCGAAATGGGAGGGGAGCGAAATAAGCACCAGGGCGAGGGGAGTGAAATAAGCAGAAAGGGGAGGGGAAGCAAGCAGCAAGAGATATACTTCGTGAAGAATCAAGTGGAAGAGGCACCAACTGAAGGAAACCTGCAACCAACTCAATCACCAAGGTCTTCCTCTTCCTCGTCCTCTTCCTCTTCCTCACCACCTTCCTCATTTTGTTGCGAGAGATGAGTAAATGGTGGCTGAGATCCCAAGCCAGGCGCCTGTTGCATTTGAAAGAAAGCTTGGAGGCGCTGATCGATTCTTATCATTTGTTGGCTCAGTTGTTGGTTGCTTTGGGTGAGCAATCTGTTGGATTCTTATATTTACTTACATTTCTCCATAACCAACCGGTAGCTTTCAGCTCGTGAAGTTAGCTCACCCCCCAAGTTGGTTACTACACCCCTTAACTCATTGAGCTCTTGTTGCGATGGCATAGAACCGGTACCTGCTGACAGGTATTTCAATGAAGTACGCATTAGTATTGCAAGTAAGTAAATTCAATGTATGACCATGGTTGTTGAAACATTAATATGAAAACTGTACGGGATCTTTGAGTGGGACTGAAATAACCGAATTCCCTCATGTTGACAGCCTCGTCCCCAATGCCGTGAATACGACCCTTCTTGTTCTTGAACGTCTTTACCTACAACTCATTTGGGTTTGGAAATGGCTGGTTTGGATCTTGAGAACTGTCATCCCCGATCCCTTGAGAGTTGATAACATTTTGAAAATCACGTTCAAAGGATTCCTACAGTATCGCAACATGCGCACGAAATCATGCATACTAAATATACTTGAAATAAAGTATACAAGTTCAGAGGGAAACTACCAATAAAGATTGAGAATAACTAATTGCTTACATATGTTTGTTGTGATTTCTTGTCAACCCAAGGGGCATCTTCTTTGCCCTAGAGTTTGTGAGTGCGACTGAATAATTCAACAATGGTGGGCTCCGTCCCAAGTTGTTCCTCTATGTACGTGCCAGAAAGAATGATGTCAAGCACAACACAAAATACAGTACTAAACTTAAAGAAATATATAGCAAACATTAATTCATTTACCAGACGCCGCCTATGCTCATGCATAGGGATCGAGCCACAGGTGTAAAGAGATGGACCACCACTTTCTGAAGTCCCCAATCAGTTCTTCTGGGCTGTTTCACGTAATTTCTTGTAATGTTCATTCGCCCAATGCTGTTGGAGTCCCTCCCATTGAGCATCACCGAGCCAAACAGGCTTCTTGTTATGCTTCCTTGCTTTGCCAAAGAAGTCTCTCAAGCGTGCATTGCCTCGGTTTTCAAAATTCCTTCTTATACGACCCTCATGGATCGGATCCCAAGTAAACCACTTCTGCAATCATGAAAACAAAAAACACATCAAATAATTCAATACTAATATAGCACGTTCACAGAAACTGTTAATACGAAGTCACTGTAGTTACCTTGAACTCTCCAAACCACAAATCTCATACTTGTTTGGCACTTTGCTCCAAGTAGGTCAAGCTCCGTCAAATTTGCTTTGAAATATGAGCGAAATCCTAATAACAACACCATCATTGGGGAGAAACCTAATTGAACATAACACATAAAATTCATTACTTGTTATGTAAAATTCATATAATACTTCATAAGATATAACAAATGAAAACTTACCCGTTACCGTCTGACTCAATCCAAGTCTTAGCTTGAGTGCTCCCATGACTGGATTGTGCTTCACTTTCACCATTTAAAATGTTCTCTTGGGACTGGTTTGTGTTAAGGGGAGTGGGTTGTACAGTGTGAACAACATGGGGGTTTAGAGGAATGTTATAGGCAAATTGACCGTACATGGTGCCCTGGTTGGGAATGTATGAGGTTTGATGATGGAAAGCCCCAAATGGGGAAGGCAGTGGTCCTGAAATACCTGGTATATAAGCAGCCATTGTTGCTCCTAGCTGAATTGGTATATGAGGTACCTGGGGGGAAGATAGATCAATGTCCATTGCAGTCGGATCAACGGTAGAGCTCCGACGCCCTCGTCCTCTACCTCGAGGGGAGGACTTTACTCGACGAGAACTTGAATCCATACTTAAAATAGGTGACAACAACGCCAAGTACAAATATATAATGATTGCACATGTAAACCGTTTTGCTCATACATCATAATAGGCACGTAGGTTGCACATATTTTGCAAAACTCATTCATACAATATAAGTAAAGTCAACACCAATTGTTTGACATGCAAAGTACTCATATACATAAGAATTCACAGCCAATTGGCTCAGGTAGCAATGTTTGTCGGTCTCGAGCAGTTGAATATAATGCACCTAAGGTGACATAACATGTTGTTTCATACATACGGGACATGCTAATTGGCCATTAGTACTCCACCTAGATAACATTCCATATGCAGAAAAATCGTTGATGGTCTACATAAGTGCAGCCTTCATCTGAAATGTACGCCCCGTAGAAATATCATAAGTCTCAACTCCAACATCCCACAACTCTTTCAACTCATCAACAAGAGGTTGTAAATATACATCTATCTTGTTCTTGGGATTTTTGGGCTTGGGGATTACACAAGTCAAGAACATAAACGGTGTGGTCATACACAGTTCAGGGGGAAGGTTATAAGGTGTAACGACCACCGGCCAAATAGAGTATGATCTTGAAGACAATGTGTAAGGATTAAATCTATCAGCACATAAGCCAAGCCTCACATTCCGAGGCTCTGCAACAAATTCAGGGTACTTGGTATCGAAATGTTTCCATGTTGCCCCATCTAATGGATGACATAAAACACCGTTCCCACGTCGATGTTAATAATGCCATCTCATGTACTCTGCACTACTTCTTGATGCGTACAACCTCTGCAGTCGAGGTTTTAACGGCAAGTAATGCATCCTTGAGTATGGCAATGGATTCTGATTCCTTTGTTGTGACTTTTGCCTCTTCTATCTTGATGTCCACAAAACTTGCACGTATCCAAGTTTGCGTCCTCCTTATAAAATAGTATGCAACTTTTTCGGCAACAATCAATTTGGACCACATCGTTGCCAAGATCTTTAATAACCTTCTTCGTTTCCCCATAGTTGTTAGGCACGCGGTTGTTAGGGGGACACATCTCTTTCATTAATTGAACAACTTCATTGAAACAGTTTTGAGGTATATTATAATCAGATTTAATACTCAACAGTCTCACCGCCGCAGATAGCTCACTGTGGGTGGAGCAGCCATCATATAAGCGTTGTTGAGCAGCTTAAACCATATTATAAAATAGTTCTCGGCAAGTGCTTGACCTCTCTTCCCTTACAATTTGATTTGCTATTATAGTATCATCAACTATGTCCTCCATCTGATCTATGTAGGATTCAGAATAGTTATTATTAACATGACTTGAATCTCCAACTTCGGAAATTTTACTATTTGGATACCCAGAACCATATTCCTGAGGTTCTATTTCCCCATAACTTATTCAAAACCAATACCCTTGCACAAAACCCTTATACATAAGGTGCATCTTGACCTCATCAGGTGTCAAGTACACCCTATTTCTGTATTTCGCACAAGGACATCTATACTTTCCCCCATTCAGAAACTCTGTCTGTGTACGTGCAAATTGATCGAATTCGTTTACTCTATCTAAAAATTCTTGCATATAACCACTACGATCAGACAGTAATCTATTATACATCCACCTACGATGTGGAGGGTCATTCATATTCTGCTCAAAATAACAATAACCACATAAAGTATTTGATAAGAATTAATTTTAATTAAAATTATAATAATTACATAAATTACGCAATTATATATTATGTATGCTTACTTTAAAATTTCCACATGCACCCAAAAAAAAAACTTACAAATAGGTGATAAATATACTTACATTCTCGCGAACATCACAACACTAATGATTCATACATAGTTGACCACTTTATTCCACCAACATATCAAATTTAAACTTAAAATTACCAAATCTAAGTGTACTTTGCATTGGGCGAAAACTTTAAACAAATATGAGCTGCACCTTCATACACATTTGAACAAAATAATAAACTAAAACATCTCAATCCACCAACATATCAACTTTCAAGTTCACATCACCAAACCTAAATCCTAAATTGCATTGAGCAAAATCTCCAACCAAATTTCGACAATATTATCAATTAAAACATTTCATTCTACCAACATATGAAATTTCAACTTCAAACTACCAAACCTCAACCCTAAATCGCATTTACCAAATTCTTGTAACGAATTAGACCAATAACCTCACACAAATTGCACATTTCAACAACATTATCAATGAAACCATTTCATTCCACTAATACATCAAACTTTAACTTCAAACTACCAAATCTAAATCCTAAATCGCATTTCCCCCAATCTTGAACCAAATTAAACCAATAACCTCACACAAACACCACATTTCAACATAAATATGAACTAATTATGAAATTCTAACAATGTAATCCAAAAATTTGTAGAAATTTCAAGTTGTTTTGTTGAGAAAAATACCTCAATCAACTTCAAAAAACTGGCGGTGGGGGGCGGCAGACGGAGGCCGGCGGCGGGGGGAGGTCATCGGCGGTGGCGGGTGGGGCGGACAACCGCCGACGGTGGCTGGGCACGGCGGGGAGGCGGCTAGTGGCTGGGCTGCTGCTGCTCACGGCGTCCCCCCCTCTCTCTCCTCGACGCTTAGAAAATCAGCAAAATGAAACCAGAGAAATCTGGTTTCATTTTATAGGAGTGGCGACAGAATGGTAACGAAAATTCCGTCGCCACCCCCTGTTTTTTTTTAAAAAATTTTGATATTCCGTAGCCAATTTTTTTAAAAAAAATTAATGATGGCGACGGAAATTCCGTCGCCATCATCAATTTTTGACGACGGATTAAAATTTTCATCGCCGTATCTGCCGTATAATCTGACTTTTTTGTAAAACTATTTTTCTGTCGTCATTTCCGTCGCCAAATCTGTCGCTATTTTTTTCCGTCGCTGAATTCCGTCGTTAATATGAACTTTTTTAGTAGTGTGGAGAGCAATGTCATTGTTTCCATTCAACCTAGTTGCGTTTAGCGCGAATAAGGGTGTACATGGGATTTGGCATAGTATTCTGGAAGATAAGTGAATTGCAATTTTTTCAGATACTCCAAAGGAGCACAACAATTCTAGGCATGGTAGCCCAGCATTGCCTAGATCACTCATACAGCATATCACGGACAGTGAAAGACGCATACAAACTGTAACAAAATCTAGCCTTGATTTACAAGACCTACTCTTTTGCAAGAATCAAAAGAGTGAAGATAAATAACAACATAAGATATCTTTTTTTCTACCATTTTAAGGTTTCTTTTGCACTAACCTCTCTTGAGATTTCAGGCATGTATTAATATGACCTCAATATTTTAGGGTTAAATTTTACCACTTTTGAAATTTTAGTGTTGTATTATTAAAACATTCATCCGATAAATATTCAGAGAATAGGAAGTGATTGATTGATTTGTCTCTCTTTTAATACCATCAAGATACACACTCTCTCTTGTGAGAGGGTAAAAGAATTTGTGAGAGCAAAATAAAGAGGTAATAAAGTAAGACGAGTCCAAATGAGAGTAAGGAAGAGAGAATGAGAGAGAAAGAGATTATTACACATCCTTTCAATCCGTCAAAAGAAAGATGGAGTATGCCAACAACATTACAAGAGGAGTAAATCGGTTATTCGCTTATGATTCTTCATATATTAATTACTTAAATACTATTTTAAAAATTGAACCCTAAAATATTAAGATCATATTAATTAATGTCGAAACACATCACAAGTGTCAATACCAAAAATACCGTTTTTAATTACACAAGGACACTACATTAATTAAGGGGGTGTTTGATAACAACAGCTGTTTAGGGAAAAATAGCTCTTTGGGAGGATTTTAGCTGTTTTGACCAAGTCAAACAGCTAAAGATGTTTAGTAAAGGGGGTGTTTGGTTGTTAGCTTTTTTCAATGGCTTTTTAATAGAAAATGGATTTTTGGGGCTTTTTGGCTGTTTTGATCTAGTTAAACAAGTCAAATTATTGTTCGATAAACAACTTTTTGTAATATTTGTTTTACCTCAAAAAGCCAATTTGTAAAAAGCTAACTTGAGTAGCTTTTTGTAAACAGCTTTTTGTTTACACGATAAAAATGTCCAAAATTTTATTAAAATTACAAGTTAGCCATTAGTTCTATTGAAGAGTTCTATTTCTTTTTCTTTTATAGTTGAATGTAATGCCAATGTTTGGTACTTACGCTTTAGATTATTTGGCCAGTCTCTCCCTCTTCTCGCTTGTTTGATAGTGACGTATGTTTTATTTGAATTGAATCTAATGAAGATCAAATCATGTGATATTCATATAAATTTTAATTTGTAAAAAACAAAAAAAAAAGATACTTGAATAGATTAAAATAAATAACAAATCATATAAAATTCAACTCGTAACAAAAAAAAATCCTCAAATGAATAACAAAAAAGGTTGCAAGGCCTAGGCATAGTAGTGATAACGTATAAATTGAACAGAAAATAAGATTAATAGTGAATAGAAAATAAGGTTTCAAGGATTAAATTAATTTTAGATATGGCAAAAATTTAATTCATTTTGAAAAGAAAATAAAATGGCCAATAAATAGAAAATTATGTTCAACTAAAAAGTAATATATAGAAAGGGCATAAATGAAATTTGAACAAATAATCTTCTCAGAAACAGCTAATTTTATTAAACATTTTTTCTAGAAACAGCTAATATAAATAGCCAATTCAAATAGCTAACAACAAACAGCTAATAGAAACAGCTAACAGCTGATTGTCAAACAGGGCCAAAGAGCTGTTTGCAATAGCTGTTTGGCTCCAAAAAACTCTTTTTGAAAAAACTATTCCCATTAGCTTTTTGAGAAGAGCTTTTTATGGAAATGACATAATTATCCATAAGTTTGAAAAAATTACATGCATCTCATTAAAAACTAATTCACAAATAAGGGCATAAATGAAATTTTTACCGACATATTTTTTAGAAACAGCTAATTTTTACCAAACACTTTTTCTAAAACAGCTAATTCAAACATCTAATACAAACAGCTAATTCAAACAGCTAACAGCTGTTTACCAAATGGCGCCTAAGAATTACTCGAGTAAATGTTTTAATAACACAACACTACATTCTAAAATTCCTGTCGAAATTATATTACTTTAACACCAACTTAACGTGACATTAAGTGAGAAAATCTCGACACCAAAATTGGAAGAATTTTAAAAATAAATAATTAAAGAGTAAATTGATCAAATAGAATAATTAACTATAGCACCACTCTTTTTCTTTTTTCTTTTTTTGGGTACAAATAAAATGAATTTTCTAATGCCTTAGCTTATTAGCTGGGCCTAGTGGTGGACTGACTACGTTCGTTACGGTAGACACGCTCTTTGAAAGATCATATCCAAAGGCAATCGCTTACATCTCTATCCCAAACGTTAAACCCATTGGATTATGGGTTAGATCATCATAATCAATGAACCATCTTTTAAGTAAGATAAATTTGACTTTCAACAAATCCAACGTCTAGGTTAAGTTCATCTTTATAACACTCCCTATCTAGAGGTCCATCTCCTATAAGTGGTGGCTATCTAAAGATTGGTTGAAACTAGCCAAAAAGAATTTATGTGCTCGAAGAGAAAGCGAAAGTTTGTCGTTAGCTGGCCCTATTAGCAATATAATTTGCCGAGCGATAAAGAGAATTTTGGTATGATAATTATTGTTGCCAGGTCGATTGATTAAGCCATTTAAGTTATGGCGATTAGATTGTCCGAAGCAAAATAATAAGTGTCTTACCATAAGACACTTTTTAAGTGTCTTGCTTCTTTTGCTTAAAAATCATATTATCATATGTTTAAATTGATAAAAATAGTATAATTAAATAGTGGAAGCACACTAAAAGTTATAAAATGTGTACAATCATCTTTTTATCCATAATCTATCACCTTTCTAAAATACATATATTAGATGCCTCGCAGATAGGGTTGATCCGATTGTGGTCTTATTTAATATTTTATCGACGTAGCTGGCAAGTATTTAAGCTTAGCAAATTCATAACTAAGCATAATCATTAAAAATTGGTGACTTTAATGATAAAATATGTTAATTTTGAATTAGGCAAGACATTTAAAAGTGTCTTGCCGTAAGATATATATCATCACTCCTGTCTGAATGCCGAAAAATTTCAAGGCCATCTCTTAGATAAGGGACCAGGGAATTATTTGTGCAATTTTCAACTAATTCAGATATAACTAGTTCAGCTAACTAAACTTAATTATAGTTCATCGAAAAGTCATTCTTTGATCTACACTTAACATTAATGTTTTTAATTTGAGACGATTATTCACATTGTGTCATCTCATTACTGTAACTAATCAGCATCCCTTGAGGAAATTTTCTTGTGTAAGAAAAGACATTGTATGTACTTTATCAACAGGCCTCTTCGAACATCTGGGCTAAGGATTAGAGGTAGGTATATCTCCTACGACAAGTTACACGACAACTAGAACGAAGTCGACCTCGACGTTGGTGGAGTGTCACAGACAATGGGACCATTCCTTCTGAGTTCTCTTAATTTTCTTAAGCGTCTGTTTTGGACTTAAAAGTTATATTATATTGTAATAAATCTTTTTAAAATGGTATGGTTCAATATTGTAAGTATGTTACAATTTATAAATTGTATAAAATTATTTTTATCCACTATTTCTTACAGCTCAAAACTTATGCGGATGTTGATTCGATTAGGGTATCGTTTTGTATCTGTCGGTGCAGTCGATGAATCTTATTAGAGTTTTATATACGATTCATAATTAAATCTAACTATTGAAAATTTGACGATTTTAAATCATTTAATATGCTAATTTTGGTCTTGACAATTAAGGGGTGTGGACCTTCGATCTCATGTAGAAAATTCATCACCCATTAATCAGTGGGTACCTAATTTTGATCAAGCCAGTGGCGCTTATTGGAGCTAGGTGTGGTCGTGTTGAACTCCTCATGGAGAAAATTCAAACAGGAGGTAATACAATTCACGGTTCATTACGGGTGGGTTTATTTACCTTGGCCTGAAAATTTGGCAGAACACGGCAGTTCCACATTTATGAAAATAAATCTCCCCTCCCTCTCATTATTATTATTATTATTTAAAAAAATAATTTGATTTGGTTTTTACTAAGTCTAGACTGCCTACAATTCACCCCTTGAGGTGAAACTCTTTCCTGAACCCTGTGTGAATGCAGGATGCTTTTGTACTGGACTGCCTTACTAAGTCTCAAATGACAAACCCTTAATTAACTGCGGTAACTTTCTTGGACTCATAAATTCTTTTTTAAAAAAACATATGTAAGGAGGTCCCTTTTGGACTTATACTAAGAAATTGGGCAGCACTTACATTGTAAATCTGGATCTATAAATACAATTATGTGATGCAATTTGATGAAATAAGTCTTTTCTTCTTCTCTCCTTTTTTTTTGGGGGGGGGGGAAGAAACCATGAAAATAAGGAGTTCGTTTCACTATATATAATAATCCAGAAGTATAAATCCATGTCTATCATATAATTTGTGAGGGGGGTTAAGAGGATTCTTAATTAGTTCAAGCAATGAAGCCCACCAAGGGGTTTGCGTCTTAGTCACCCTTGTTAAATCACAGTTTCCAATACGGTGTAAGTTAATTTTTTTCACTAAAAAGAGACATCAGATTCGTGCATCGTTGTGCTTTTCTTTATCCGTATGAACAACCTATCTTAGATAGTTCATACTGATATTAACCAGTATTTGATGAGTATAGAATCAAATGGTCACCTTTGCTGATTTTGCACTGGTACAATGCTTAGGATTTGTATCAAACTATAAGAATGTATGATATGGTACTTAAAACTATGCTCATAATAATAACGTTAACAAGAATTATGAGGCGGCGCTAATTTGAACATGATAACCTTGATCAAGCGAGTAGAATATACATTCACAAGTGAGACAAGTTATTTGAACTTTCATCTTAATGAGGTAATTTTATCTAATATAATTTTTTTTCTAAACTAATCACATCTTAGTCTAATAGTTAAACTAAGATCCTAGGTATATTATTTCTCAATTTCGATTCCCCCTCTCCCGTGGTATTGCAGTTGTATTGTATTACACACTGTACGTAACTAATGTATCACCGATTGTGACTCTTTCGAACCAAAAAATATGAACTTTTTTTCTAAAATGAAAGCAAGGAAAGGAATATTATATAGACACACTATGAATCAATAATTCGATATATGCATGTCTAATTTCCTATTTGGGGACCCCGGGGATTAGAATAAAATAAAAATTAGTTATGGCTTATATTATGTGCACGTAAGCCCATGTAAACGCCCTACCTAATGGTGGTCCGTTTGAATTTTAATTTATAGAGAATTAAGACTTTTAAGAGATCAATCAGGAAAATCCTTTCAGACCAAACCAAAAGAAAGTTTTCTTTTTTTTAAAAAAAAAATGTAGATTGTAGATGTAGCATTTTTTTTTTTTTTTTTTTTGGGTGGGGGTGGAGGATCTAATAGTTGAGTAAGAGTACAGCCATGCATCCGTGCAAATCAGCTACATGCACGGCTGTTATGGTGAGGTTACCGTCCTAGCAACTTGCTAGGGTACTTTGTAGACTACTTTTTATCAGGGTGTAACTTATGCGCCTCTAGAAATAGAACTGCTCCGTTGAGAATGTTATTTTGTATCTATCGACGTAATCGATAAATATTGAGGTCTTACTACAAAACATATATCATTACCTTCAATATTGTAAACGAGAATCAATAACGAACTAAGAAGTGTAATTAAGTTACCGTCAATAGAGTTGATCTTTTAAAATAGTTTTAATATCTAGAGAGTGTGAAATTTAGCATTAGATGGTGACTATATACCAATAAAATGGTTGCTATCAAAGGAATTGAAGTAATACTGTGTGCAGACTGCAAAGCTAGGTTAATTCAAATCTGTACTTAGAAAAGTCAGTGGCAAATTGAAGTATGGTCTCTTCTATTGGATGACACCACGACAATCAATAATCACGTAATTAACACAGCGTAGCTGCATTGGTTTCCATGCATGGCGAATTGGCGATCTATACTGTGCAACAAGTATATATACCCCACACCACACACACATTCCCCAACACACAACAAAACTACCAAATTAACTTCACAAGAAAAAAGGGGGGGCCAGAAATCATATCCCTCCACCCCCCGCCCACCACCCAAAATAAGAATAATAATTTGCAATATGCCGTCCTACATCCTAGAGTTTCTCTTGCTAATGCTCATTTTCTCTCTCCACCACAGAGCCGCCGTGGGAGGTGGCGGAAGCTGGCAGTTCCTCCAAAAAAGCGTAGGCATCTCTGCCATGCACATGCAACTCCTAGACGACGACCGCGTCATAATGTTCGACCGGACTGACTTTGGCGCGTCGAAGCTCCCCTTACCCGACAACCACTGCCGGGTCGACCCCAACGACCTGGCCCTGAAGAACGACTGTACGGCCCACTCGGCTGCCTACGACTCGATCGCCAACACCTTACGCCCCCTCACCGTCCTCACTGACACGTGGTGCTCCTCCGGCACCACCCTCGCCGACGGCCGCCTCCTCCAGTCCGGGGGGTGGAATGATGGGGAACGAGTCATCCGGTTCATGGATCCGGGTTGCCCCGCCTGCGACTGGGCCGAGCGGCCCAACCAGCTCACGACCCCCCGTTGGTATGCTACGAACCATATTTTGCCTGACGGTCGGGTTATTATTATTGGCGGTCGGAATGCGTTTAATTACGAGTTTTATCCCGGTCCGAAGGGCCCTTTTGATTTTGCCTTTCTAAAGGAGACCAACGACCCCAAAGCGGAGAACAATTTGTACCCGTTTGTGAATCTCCATGTGGATGGAAATCTTTTTATTTTTGCCAATAATCGGGCCATTTTGTTCGATTATAATAAAAACGTGGTTGTGAAGAAGTACCCGATTATTCCCGGTGGGGATCCGAGGAGCTATCCGAGCACCGGGTCAGCGGTAATGTTGCCGGTTAAGGGTTTGGAGGATCCGAACCCGGTTGTGGAGTTTTTGGTGTGTGGGGGTGCTCCTGCCGGGTCGTTTGAGAAGGCTTTGAACGGGCAGTTTGTGCCCGGTTTGAACACGTGTGCAAGGTTGAAAATAACCGACCCTAACCCGGCCTGGATCCTAGAGATCATGCCCATGGCTCGAGTCATGGGTGACATGTTGCTCCTCCCTAATGGGGACGTGATTCTTATAAATGGGGCTGGGGCCGGTGTTGCTGGATGGGAGTTGGGCCGGGACCCAGTTTTGGCCCCGGTCATATACCACACGGACAACCCGCTAGGGAAGAGGTTCGACGTTCAAAATCCAACTGCGATCCCAAGAATGTACCACTCCACGGCCGCGCTATTAAGAGACGGGCGGGTTCTAGTAGGAGGCAGTAACCCGCATCAATTTTATGAATTCGGAGCCAATGCGCTCTTCCCTACTGAGCTCAGCCTCGAGGCATTCTCGCCCCCATACTTGGACCCTGCCCTAGCAGGACTTCGTCCAAATATCGTGGGGCCACCGTCGAGAACCCCGGTCAAATACGGGGCAATTGTACCGGTCAAGTTCACCGTAGTCGGGGCAATTAACCCGGCTTTAATTAAGGTTACCATGGTCAGACCACCCTTTACTACACATTCCTACTCTATGAGTCACAGGCTATTGGTGCTCACAATTGCAGGCCCTATTGTACCATTGGGGAAGGGCCTACATCAAGCCAATGTCATAATGCCCAAAACCGCAAACATAGCTCCCCCCGGCTTCTACATGTTGTTCGTGGTGCATCAAGATGTTCCTAGCGAAGGTATTTGGGTTCGCATTTAGAAAGTCTACTTGTTCGTTTGTTTGTGTGTAGTTCATTGGTATCTATAAGGTCTTGTATCCGTTGTGTGGGTTGTGAGTTTTTATCGATTGTTTTGCGTATCGGGTTACAAACCTTCTAAAAGTGTTGTCCGAATTTGTATGTGCATTTCTCCTCTTATGATTGGAGAGGAAACATGTATAAGGTACATGATGTTGTTTGTGTGTATTCATACACATAGGTTGGTATCTCAAAAAAGGAGATCTGTGAACAAATTACGAATATAATAGAATAAGATATTCAAATTAAATTTAAATTACTGAAAATTAGATTACTCTAGTTATTGTTATTTTATGGATTCATTAATTAGCTGACATGAGTGAACTTGTTTTTTTTGCTTAGACGAATGCGTTCGCTATTTATTGCATAGTTTTCCTACTTCATTGAAGCTTAATGTGTATGATCAAAAAAAATTACTCAAGATCATAAAGGTAAAGTGTTGGAAAGTTGCTACTATAACTTGAATTCAAAATTTCACGTATTCGAGTTTTGCCATCATGGTCCTATTTGGCAAACAGTTATTAGCTGTTAGCTATTTATATTAGCTTTTAACTGTTAATTATTTGAATCAGCTGTTTGTATTTACTTTTTGAAATCACTACTTGTGAAAAAATTATTTAACGAAATTGGTTGTTTCTGATAAAGTTGTGAGACGAGAAAATGATTCTGAAAAAAGTTCTTCCAAAAAGCTCATAAAATTAGCTTTTTCAAATTAGCTTTTTGGACGCAAAAAACTCTTCCAAAAAGCTCTTCTATGAAATACCTAAATTAGCTTTTCAATTAGGTTAAACAGTCAATCTTGATCCAGAAAACTCTTTTTATTAAAAAAAAACTTTCTGAAAAACTGTTTACTAAACACCTCCCATACATATATAAATATGCCCAAGAAATAAACGAAAATACAATTTCCATAACAGGGTTGCAATAATATTTCAAGATAGTCTACATTGATGTAATATGGACCGATGGTGATGTAGCATGGTATGGGAGATTAGGGTTGGAGACTTGGAGTCCATCATTCTTGCGTTTCCAGGCTACCCCCCAAAACCCCCTCTCCCTCTCGCCTTGTGTAGGTGGCTGACGTCTGCACGGTCTGTGCTCATAAATGTCAACCCAACTTAGCCTAATTAATTTCTCTTGTATACATAGAAGACCAAGCAAAGTTGAGAAATACTTGCTTTTCTGTAGGGAAGATGTGATGATAGTAATTAATAGAGGTATCAGAAGTCCAGATTCGAGTTAAAATTAAATCAGATAAATTAGTGATTATTTTCAAATGATGGTGGTGTTTGGCAAATAACTTTTTGACCAAAAAGAGCTTTTTTGCTAAGATTAGCTGCTTGATCAAGTAAAAAAACTAATATAGGTGTTTAGTTAAAAGCTTTTTATAAGAGTTTTTTGGGTCCAAAAAGCTAATAATTTGAAAAGCTAATTCCATGAGCTTTTTGGAATAGCATTTTAAAGAATTAATTTTTTGTCTCACAACTTCATCAGAACAACTAATTACCAAACAGTTTTTCAACAAACAGTTAATTCAAACCGCTAATGCAAATAGCTAACTCAAACAGCTAACACTTGTTTGTCAAACATTGCCGACATATTTGTCTAAGATAAACTAGTAGCATATTGTCATTTTATATTGTATTTTTCAAACAATTTTCAATAATATTTTCCTAAAAAATATAAATATATAAAATTTAAAGTAACTAGATTCATTCTGAAGTTCCAATTGCCTGAAAAATACAATTTAAAATAATCTATCTATTGTGGAAAATACATACCTTCAAAGTTTGAACCCATAGTCAAATTATTAATTTTCACTGCCTCATAATTTAGATTATTAGATTTAAAAAATTCTAATTTTTATCAAGCCAATGATGCTTATAGAGCTTGGTGTGAAACTCCTTATGCAGAAAATTCAGACAGAAGGTACAATTTATGGTTCAATATTACTAATAGATTTACTTATCTTGGCCTGAGAATTTGGAGTTCCACTTTTATGGCAATATATATATCATACTTTTGAGAGCACATATTTTCAAAAGCCACGTCAACAAGTTTACATTAAAAAATTAATATATGATAAATACGCATGTAAAAAACATATATACGTAGACAATGAGAACATTGCTCTCGAAAGCACATACGAAATTACCCTTTTATGGGCATAACTCTCCCCTCCCCCTTTTCTACACCCCCCCAAAAAAAAACCTACTACTTTGATCCCGCTTTCACTAAATCCCAAATAACACACCCTTAATTATGTCTGGCAATTCTCTTGGAGTACACTTAATTAGTGGTAAAATGACTTAATTTGGTGAAAGAATTTTTTTTTCTTTTCGAGGGAAGGATCGCCATAAAAATAAGGGTGAGTTTTAAAACATAAAGAAATTATTGTGCACGGTAACTCGAGAATATAAACACAAGTCAACCATAATTTGCAAATGGGAGGGAGGGGGAGCTAAGAGTACACTTAATTAGTTCAAGCCCGCCACGGCATTTGGTTGTTAGTTACTCACTCTTGTCGAGATAATCTTTTTCTTTGTCATTTTCACTTCGATGGAAATAAATCTTTTTCATTGTCAGTCTCACGTCAATGGAAAGAATTAATCCTGAAGCTGTGGATGATTGATAGTAAGATAGCTAGCGCATTGATCTTTTTAGTAAGTTTCCTTTAAGAAAATTGGTTAAACCATAATTGCCAACACAATAATCACCCTTGGGCTTATATTTGATAAATCCCCTAATTCCGACACCTGGCTACCTGCAAAGCAGACCAAGATGGGAGGGATGCACTCATGGGCCCTAAGGCTAAAGAAGAATCTTTTCTTCATTTATGTGTAGAAAGACTTTTCCATCACATATTTTCTCCATTCACAAGATTCAAACCCAAGACCTTATTTAAGAAGAGCAAGTGTCAAATTACTTGAACCAGCCTGGATTGATAAAAATAGAAAAAAATCGGCCACAATTTTGGGCGTTCACTTAATGAAGTTACGTATAGCTCTATTTTATTTTGGGGGTGTATACGGTACCTAGGCTCTAGGAGGGGGAAGTTATACCAAGTGACGACTGATTTCCTCTTGCTTTGCAGCAGAACAAGATGCGAGAGAGACATGCTAGAACTTCAAGGTTTTGATCCCGCGGAAGGGAGCTGACCAATTGAAGTTTCAAAGAGTATCGGTTTTCTGGCACTGAGATTGAACATCCACCCATATTTGGTGATCTATATCGTGAAACATACACAAACGAAGAGAAAATGAAAGTTTAGTCGATGCAGGATGCATACTAGTTATTGAACCATTTTTCTTAAACGTAGACACTTATTTTTTCTTGAACATCAGCAATGGATCAGCAGTCCACACGCTGTTGCTCACTAGACAGAGTTTGAACGGCTTAGCTTGCTTTCCATAGCACGCACAATTAGCAGCTAGTAGGCACATGCCCCCCACGAAGCTCATCGAACTTGTACAGTGACACTTGTGCTCGATATTGTTTCCAATCCACAGGCTTCAATGGAATGAGACACATCCCATTTGTGTATCATTGTACCTAATTTATACATTTTGAATTTCAAAATATAAAAAATGTTGAAAATTACATTTATTTATATGTAACAACTGTCTATATTAGTGCATAGACTGATATTTTACAACATTTGATGAGTACAAAATCAAACGATAGCTTTTTCAGGTTTTGTATTGGTACAATACTTGGCGACTTGTATTATATTTATGGATGTACGATACGGTATTAGGACTATGCTCATAATAGCATACAAAGTATCATGAGGAAGCTCTTATTGTCCCCGATCAAGTGAATAAAATATATTAGTACAAAGACAAGTTTTCTTGAACTACTTAATTAATGAGGTAATAGTGCAATACAAACTTTTTCTAAGCTAGTAAGTTCGATCTTGACCTAATTGGTAAATTGATATCGTAGACATATTAAGTTCTAAATTCGATTCACCCTTTTTTCAGTGTATTACAATTTTATCGTATTATTCTTTGTCGTGGCTCTTTCAACCTCCCAAAAAAAATGTAGATAAGAAAAGAATACACTCCGAGAATCAATAATTCAATACATGCATGTCTAGTTTCCTATTTGGGAAGAACCTTAGGACCTAAAATAAAATAAAATAAAAACTAGTTATGGCTTATATCATATGTGCACGCAAAGCACGTGTACCACCCTACTTATACCAACTGGTGGTCCGTTTGGATCTCTATAGAGAATCAGAAAAACGTTTTAGATCACCCAACCAAAACGTCTTTCTTTAAAATAAATAAATAAATAAATAGTGTAGAATGGAGAAGTAGCAAATGGTTTTTTTCCCCCCTTCCTTCTTGGTTTTGCATTTAATAATTTATTGAAAGTACAGCCGTGCATGCGTACTATTGTAACTAGTAAGACTACTGTACTTGCAACTTGCTAGGGTACTTTGAAAACTACCCATGCACTAAAATCGACTTTGATCCTGTAGGCGAGAACGAGGATGTAGCTCATACGGTATTTCGGTGATAAGTCCGCCCTCCTTCCTAACTTTGAATTTTAACAGGTCTTTAGTTTGAATAGTCTGGTTTGTGTATAATCTACTCATTTTATCTATGCTTGAATTTACTGGTCTCATTGAATCTGATCTTAAAAAGATGAACCACAACTTATAGGAATGCAATACTAACATGAGCACAAAGGGTTGAAACGATATATGTTATAGTAATTTGTCCCAGAATAAACTGATTAACATAATTATATTATTGTCAATAGAGTTGATCTTTCAAAATACTTTTAGCATCTAAAGTTTAGGATTTGATGATGACTATAAAAAGGACAGCCCAGTGTACAAGCATCCCATGTTTACGTAGGATTCGGGGAAGGGCCCTACTCCAAGGGTATATTGTAGGCAGCCTATTCTGACTTTGTCAGTGACTGATTTTAAGGCTCGAATCCGTGACCTTTTAATCACACGGAGATAACTTTACCATTACTCCACGGCCCTCTTCGGTTTGATGATGACTATCGTAACAATATTTTGGTTACTATCCAAGGAAGTGGAAAGCTAGCTAGCGCAACTCAAATCCTTGCGTAGAAAAGTCAGCGGCAAATTAAAATATGGCCTCCTCTTTTGCATGACGCCACGACAATCAACAATCACCTAATTAGCACAACGCACCTTACATTCATTCCTTCCAAATTGCTTTCTATGCATGGCGATCTATACAGTGACTCTAGCTAGATGTCTTTCTCTCTCCACTTCAACAAGTATATATACCTCACACAACACCCGCATTCCCCAACACCAAACAAAGTTTCCAAATTAACTTTACAGAAAAAAAAGAAAAAAAGAACTGCAATATGCCGTCCTACGTCCTAAAGTTTCTCTTGCTGATGCTCATTATCTCTCTCCACCACAGAGCCGCCGTGGGAGGCGGCGGAAGCTGGCAGCTCCTCCAAAAAAGCGTAGGCATCTCCCCCATGCACATGCAACTCCTAGACGACGACCAAGTCATAATGTTCGATCGGACCGACTTTGGCGCGTCGAAGCTCCCTTTGCCCGACAACCACTGCCGGGTCAACCCCAACGACCTGGCCCTAAAGAACGACTGTACCGCCCACTCGGCAGCCTACGACTCGGTGGCCAACACCTTCCGTCCCCTCACCGTCCTCACCGACACGTGGTGCTCCTCCGGCGTCACCCTCGCTGACGGCCGCCTCCTCCAGTCCGGGGGGTGGAACGATGGGGAACGAGCCATCCGGTTCATGGATCCAGGTTGCCCCGCCTGTGACTGGGCCGAGCGGCCCAACGAGCTCACGACCCCCCGTTGGTATGCTACGAACCACATTTTGCCTGACGGTCGGGTTATTATTATTGGCGGTCGGAATGCGTTTAATTACGAGTTTTATCCCGGTCCGAAGGGCCCTTTTGATTTTGCCTTTCTAAAGGAGACCAACGACCCCAAAGCGGAGAACAATTTGTACCCGTTTGTGAATCTCCATATGGATGGAAATCTTTTTATTTTTGCGAATAATCGGGCCATTCTGTTCGATTATAATAAAAACGTGGTTGTGAAGAAGTACCCGATTATTCCCGGTGGGGATCCGAGGAGCTATCCGAGTACCGGGTCAGCGGTAATGTTGCCGGTTAAGGGTTTGGAGGAGCCGAACCCGGTTGTGGAGTTTTTGGTGTGTGGGGGTGCTCCTGCCGGGTCGTTTGAGAAGGCTTTGAACGGGCAGTTTGTGCCCGGTTTGAACACGTGTGCAAGGTTGAAAATAACCGACCCTAACCCGGCCTGGATCCTAGAGATCATGCCCATGGCTCGAGTCATGGGTGACATGTTGCTCCTCCCTAATGGGGATGTGTTACTCATAAATGGGGCTGGGGCCGGCGTTGCTGGATGGGAGTTGGGCCGGGACCCAGTTTTGGCCCCGGTCATATACCACACGGACAACCCGCTAGGGAAGAGGTTCGATGTTCAAAACCCAACCGCGATCCCAAGGATGTACCACTCCACGGCCGTGCTATTGAGAGACGGGCGAGTTCTCGTAGCAGGCAGTAACCCGCACCAATTTTATGAATTCGGGGCCAATGCGCTCTTCCCTACTGAGCTGAGCCTCGAGGCATTCTCGCCCCCATACTTGGACCCGGTCCTAGCAGGACTCCGTCCAAATATCGTGGGGCCACCCTCGAGAACCCCGGTCAAATACGGGGCAATCGTACCGGTCAAGTTCACCGCAGTCGGGGCAATTAACCCGGCTTTAATTAAGGTTACCATGGTCAGACCACCCTTTACTACACATTCCTACTCTATGAGTCACAGGCTATTGGTGCTCACAAATGCAGACCCTGTTGTACCATTGGGGAAGGGCCTATATCAAGTCAATGTCATAATGCCCAAAACCGCAAACGTAGCTCCGCCCGGGTTCTATATGTTGTTCGTGGTGCATCAAGATGTTCCCAGCGAAGGTATTTGGATTCATATTTAATTAGTGAGTCTATTCGTTTGTTTGTTTGTGTCTACGTAGGTATAAGGTCTTCTATTGTGTGCGGTCTGCGAGTTTTTATCAATTCTTTTATGTATTTGGGTTCAGTTACAGATTTTCTGAAAGTATGGATTGAATTGTGTATGTATTTTTCCTCTCATGATTAGAGAGGAAACATATATAAGAATATGATGTTGTTTGTGTGTATTTATACATGTAGTTCGGTATCTCACAAAAGGGGATATGTGAACAAATTATGAATACGAATAAGATATTGAAATTTAAATTAATTTTCTGAATATTAGATTATGTTTATGTTAGTACGTATGGCAGGGAGATCATAATGGAGCTCCATCCTTCTTAAGTTTTATGTTACGTATGTATAGATCTACTTATCTTGGCATAAGAATTTGGAGTTCCACTTTTATGGCACTATGTATATTATACTCTTAGTAGCACATACTTTCAAAAGTCATGTCAACAAATTTATATTAAAAAAATTAATATATGATAAATATACACGTGAAAAAAGGGGCAACGGACCGGTCAGGCCGGACTGGGTCAGCCCATTAACTAATCGGGTAGGACTGGGCCCAACACATTTGTTAATAGACCGGGTTGGGTAATGGACCAAGTGAATCCGACCCACTCATGGCCCGCCTATTATCACTATGGAGTATTTTTTGTGAGTTAATTTTCCAACTAAAATCTCTGTAATTTTCCAACCAAGCTAAACTATTCCAAATTTAAAGTTAGAAAATACACAACCAAGTTAATAAATGGGTTGGGTCGAGTCGCCCATGAGCGGCCCGCTTTGGGCCCATTTAAAAATGGAACAAACTTGCACTGAAAAATGGTATATAATAATTATTATTATGTATAAAGTATTGGCAATAAGTTTGACTAATTTGAATATGTAAACTAGTGTGTCAAGTAGGTTGAAAAAATCAATGGGTCACTAAACGGGCCATTAATGGGCTAGTCCAATTCGACCCGTTAATATGCCTTAATGAGCTGGCCCCATATTAGCCCAATCCATTATTAGCCCGGCCCATTATTAGCCCTATTTTAAACGAGCTGGCCGCTTAACCCCATAGGTATCCGATCCGTTACCCATCTCTACACGTGAGTAATGAGAACATGTGCTCCTGGAAGCACATAAGAAATTACCCTTTTATGGGCATAACTCTCCCCGGCTCTCCCTTTTCTACCCACACACCCCCCCAAAAAAAAGACCCTACTACTTTGATCCAGCTTTCACTAAATCCGAAATGACACACCCTTAATTATGTGTGGCAATTCTCTTGGACTAATGAAATTCTTCTCTTTTGTTTTAAAAGAAAAAACATATATATGCAAGGAACTCGATTTTTGTAGTCGGTTTATTTGAGAAATTGGACAGCATTTGTGTCACAGACTGGGACCTAAAATATGGTGAAATGACTTAATTTGATGGAAAAATTTTTTTCTCTTTTCAGAGAAAAGATCACCATGAAAATAGGGGTGACTTTTAAAACATAAAGAAATTATTATATATGGTAACCCGAGGATATAAACACAAGTCAGCCATCATTTACAAATGGGAGGAAGGGGGAGCTAGGAGTACACTTAATTAGTTCAAGCCCGCCACGGCATTTGCTTGTTAGTTTGTCACTCTTGTCGAGATAATCTTTTTCTTTATCATTTTCACTTCACTGGAAAGAAATCTTTTTCATTGTCAATTTCACTTCAATGGAAAGAATTAATCCTAGAGCTGTGGATGATTGAGATAGCTAGTGCATTGATCTTTTTGGTAGGTCCCCTTTAAGAAAATTAGTTAAACCATAATTTTCAGTGCAATAGTCATCCTTGGACTTATATTTGATAAATTTCCTAATTCCGACACCTGACGATCTGCAAAGCAGACCAAGATGGGAGGGATGCACTTATGGGCCCTCAGGCTAAAGAAGAATCTTTTCTTCATTTATGTGTAGAAAGACTTTTCTATCACATATTTTCTCCATTCACAAGATTCGAACCCAATACCTTGTTTAAAAGGAACAAGTGTCAAACTACTTGAATTAACCTATGTTGGTAAAGATAGGAAAAAATTGACCACAATTTTGGGCATTCACTTAATGAAGTTACGTATAGCTCTGTTTTATTTTGGGGGTGTACATGGTAAGTTGGCTCTAGGAGGGGGAAGTTATACCAAGTGACTGATTTCCTCTTACTTTGCAGTAGAATAAGATGCGAGAAAGACATGCTAGAACTTCAAGGTTTTGATCCTGCGAATGGATCACACTACTAGAATTTGGATTTTTAACGACCACATTTTAACGACCAAATATGAAATTCCTCGTTAAATGTTACTAATAACGACAGAAGTGAGTTTTTGTCATTTAATTTCATTAAAATGTCATCATTAGACAACGAACAAAAATGTAAGTCGTTATTATTCTTACAATGTTCGTCGTTATTGTCAATAGAAAGAAATGTACATAAATTAGGGATGGAAGATAAAAATAAAAATCAGAAATTATTAATTAGAGAGAAGAAATAGGTTTACATTAGCATAAATTGAAAATCAGTTTTTTTTTTTAAAAAAGTCAGCAGCTCGTTAACTTTTACTTTAGTTCTAGCGCCCAAAATAAAACTGATGAGTGCTCTGGCCTCTGGCTCCTTCAACACAAAAAACCAGGCAAGTGTGTGTATTGCATAGTTGTATCTTGGGTGAAGCGCGGGGAGCTCTGGCGATTCACCGACATACGCGGCCGGACCTTCGCTTGCCCAGCATCTTCCCTTCTCAGAATTTGAACCGCCGGCGACGGCTTCCGTGAGGGTTACCGCCGGTCGGGCATCTGCCCCTGCTTCGTAATTTTTGCCCTTTAGCCTTGCCGTCTTCCTATCTATCTCCACCTCTAGCTTAGGGTTTGGACGCCTCATTTGGGCTTTTCGGTTCCCCTCAATTTCGTACTGCCAAATTTCACGAGTACAGCCGCAATCAAGTCGATCACTAGGATCCCTATCTTATAATCCCTACAAACCCGGGTGCGCTGTGGATTGGAGGGGTGTGAACAGGGCCGTGGTGCAGCACAAGGAGAACGCGTCTGATAGAGCCTCTATTTGTGCACATCGCATCACCCACCAGGTGTGTTTGTCCTATTTAACTGCGTTAATTGAGCTTCTTTGGTTATCTAGTCTGGTAAATTCTGAAAATACAGCCGGGTAAGTCTTAATCTCTCTCTCTGTCTCTTTCTTTTTTTTACTGTCTAAATTCTGAAAATTGATAGTAGGTCTTGCAAATTTTCATTCTGGAAATTAGGGTTTATGATATGAATTCTGGAAATTTTCATTCTGGAAATTAGGGGTTATGATATGAATTCTGGAAATTTTCATTCTGGAAGTTGGGGGTTCTTGCAAATTTTCATTCTGGATATGAATTCTACCATAGAATAAATTGGGTTCAACATGTGTTAGGATGGCTACTCGCTTTTACATCTGTGTCTATGCTTTCGTTCTATATAAACAATTTGTCAGTCTCACCAGAGAGATCTTACATCTGACATTGAAAAATGTTTAGAGGAGCACATCTATTCGATCTAACTATGTATGACTGGATGTTTTCATTCTAAAGAAACAACTTGCCAATCTTACTGTAGAGTCCTTACATGTAACGTTGAAAATGTTCAAGAGGAGCACATTCTGACTATATATGAATAGCTTGGTAGATTCGAGTGAACCAACAAATAAAACAGGACATGAGCCCTGCATAGTTTGTAGGACCAGCCACCAATTCCAGGAATAAAGTCTTATATTTTTCTTCTATTTTCTAGCTACATCTTTTTGTTGGGGAAGGAGGGTTGCTTTCATCAGAAACTAATATAAATGTATGAATTGCATCAACTATTTTTGAATGGAAGCACACGTTGTCAGATGTGCTCTATCTGCTCCTTGATTCCAATAATAACTGTTTTAAGCGCGTCAAAACAAATGCTTTATGTTGACTGAGGAAGGCCACTGGCATTTGTCCTCCTTTGTATATCTCATACTTTCTAGTTTTTTTCCCTATTGATGAATGCTAGTGGTAGTAAAAGAAATGTTGCTTATTTATTAATCTAGATATTGAATAATTTGTTTTCTGTTTTGGTGTATTATTTTTTGCAATCAACTATAGAAAGAAGGAAGACAGCTCTCTTTCACTGTTGTGCTTGCGCAAAAGGTAGTGAATTTTCTATTTTCTCTCTGCCTTTTCTTTATCATTTTAATGATTCTGCCGTTATTCATAATGCGCTCATCTGTTTGGGAATAAGTTACCTATAAATTTGGCTTCATTCTCTCTGAATACTCTAAAAAGTACAGTGGGCGTGGCCTTATTCTTCTTTTTCACTTTCCTACTAAAGAGACCCTCATAGTTCTTTGCCCAAGGGCATCAAATTTCCCCCCGCTAAGAAGGTCTTGACATCATAGTTCAGGCCATAGTCAGGGGATGATGAATTAATACACTACTGCATGGATGAGGTCCACTGCTATAACGTTTGCTACCTTCCTGGTTGCCAAGTTTTTAATGCATATGACTTGCTTCTTGGAGCAACGAGCATCAGCATAAAGCTTTGTCAGCTCTCACTCAGGAAGTCACTCATCCTAAAATTGCTTTAAGATGAGCATGCTTAATCGAAGAGCTCTTAAAAATGCTCTTCCTAGAGACCCTTGGAGATATAGTTAGTACCATCGTTCCATTTGAGTTAGCCAGGGGGATTACAAGCTTATAATCAACTCACCAAATGGAATTTCATATAGCTAATGCAGAACACACCCTTAGTATATTGTTGAACTTTGGTGTCTTAATGCTTATTCAACCTTGAAATAGGTAAAGGTAATCTTAAGTTGTTCTGCATCCTTTTGTAGACTTTGTGGGGCCTGATATGAACTTTCCTTGTGTAGAAACCTGATGCTGTGGCATTTCCTGCATTGTGTATGAACATAAATGTAACATAATACTGGTACGATGTTGATAATTGACTATGATTTCATGGATTTATAGAATCTGATCCCTCTTCAAGCGGTTTAACTGCAACAGACGTTCTAAAGGATTTACAGTTCCCTGTCACATATTATACACTTACAGCATAACAGCTGGAAGATAATGGATACTGCCTTGATCAGCAAGGTGTGTATCTATTGTCTCTCTCCTTTTTCTTATCTTGCCTGGAGATTGGACTTTTTCTTATATTTGTGCATGTTAATAATTTCCACAAGTATACGGTTATCGTTATAATGCTTACGGATGTCGTCCTCAGGGATGAGATTGCGAAATTGGGTTACCAAAATTCTAACTAGATTGAAACTTGATACTAAATTAACCAACTCCAAAGTCTAGTTATGACACAAATTAATGGACTAAATGAATGCGATTAATTTACAAAATTGAGAACAATACTCTATTTTGCAGGGTAGCTAGACAAAATAAGCAACGCCAAACTGCAAATAACTTCAACCACTAACACTTTGCCGTAAAGGTTTTCTTATTCTGAACTCTTGATTCAGCAGTGGCTTCGAAGCAGAAAAAACGGGGGATGAACATAACACCAGCAGGCACTCAGATGCGTCTTCGAACTCAACGTGATTCGAAGATCATTCCAAATAACCAAATGCCCAGGGCAACTCACGACCTCTTTGTGCAGATTTGAATTCAACAAAGTGCAGCAAACTTGAACTGAAACTTGAATATTATTCCAAGTCTCAAAAGTCAACTTGAAATCAACGACACGAAAAAAACCGATCTACTCTGAGTTTTTTTTTTTGGAAATCTAATATAATGAATTATAACCTAAAGCTTAGAATCGAAAAATGAAAGATTTTGAAGACCCCTAATCTATGCTACCACTGCTGCTACCTTCTGTTTTCGACCTCCCCTTTTTTAATCGTTGCTTTGTTTTGGCCCTCTTTGAATGTAATAGCCCAGCACCTTTCCCGCTTGTGATATTGTCCACTTTGGGCCCTTGGCCCTCACGGCTCTAAAACGCATCACAAGGGTGAGGTATTCAGCCCCTTATAAGGAAGCCTTCGTTCCCCTCACCAGCCAGTCCCACATCGACAGGTGAGGCGAACGAAAGCGTCCTTATAAGGGACTGGATACCTTACCCTTGTGATGCGTTTTAAAGCTGTGAGGGCCGAGGGCCCAAAGCGGACAATATCACAAGCGGGAAATGTGCTGGGCTGTTACATTGAAGCTTCAAAGAATGCCCCCTTCATTGCCTTCAATAGTTTCTTGTAACCGCTGAAGACTTGATGAGGATGAATGAAGAGAGAGAGAGTAACTGATGGGAAGAAGAAGACAAGATGACGATGCTCTGTTTTGGCCCTGATTCTCGGACTTTTGGGGCTGGAACTGACGAGAGGAAGAAGAGATGGGGAATGGGTAACGAGTGAAATAATGATGCAATAATGGAGGAGGAAGATGAAAATCACCATTGATGACGAAGGAACATGAAGCGTTGAGGGAGGGGGGAAAGAACTGCCCCGTTTTCAGGTTTGCTGGTCAATGGCTTTCGAGTTTTGCTGGGCTGAAACCAATGAGAAAGAAAGGGGGATTTTTTGGGGGGGGGGGGGGGGCTCGGCTGCACGTGACTTGCGCGTGCTGGGGTAAGTGAGAGGGCAGGTTCAAGATCAATGAGAAGAGAAGGCTGGAGAGTCGCATGGGCCGGCCCACATAGGGAAACAGAAAAGGGTAGGGAGAGAATGGGAGAAGAAACCGGCTAGGCCGCTGGACCGGGCTCGTGGGTGTGGGTCATTGGCTTGTCTTCCTTCTCTTGTTTTTATTTTTTGATCCATAATGCTTCTTCTATTTTCTTTGACACTCAATTTATCCAGATTTCATTATTTCTATAAAATAAATAAAAACATATTAAATTCTAATTTAATTATTTATTTTAGAGCAAATATTAGATAATAAATGGTAGAAAAATGTAATAATTTCAGGTTGAATAGTGCATCTGATGCAGGCTTTATTTTTACCCGTCCATCACCTGCTGGAACTCCCTATTGTGAAATGTTGGCTCTTGACTGTGACATGGTAAGGTTGGATATTGTTGTCTCTTTATGGCTGTATAAAAAATTCCCTGTCACTTTTGATTCAGTCCCTTAATTCCATTATAATCCTTTCGCTTGTGATGCTTTAGCACTCTTTAAACTAGAGCTGCATAGACCGCAATACTGTTGCTCTTTCTTTCTTTACCTTTTTCCCCCTAAAAAATTACATCGTTGATGTTGAGACAATGGAGAGCGGAAGACCCGTTTTGGGGTTCTCGAATCTGTCTCTCTCTGTTATTGCTGTTTTCTTCTTCAATCTATCTCTATCCATATAAGATGGATTCCTTTTGCTTTCTATTTATATATCTGAGTGTCAGGATAGCTCTGAAGCTGCTGAGAACAATCCCAAATTAAAAAAGGAAGATCCATTATATGCACAAAACTTTTATCTGCAACCCAAACTGATGCAAGAGAAACATCCAAGTCAACAACAGCATGAACAAATCATAGCCCTCAGACTTTTTTTCTCCCAGAGTTCCGGAGCTAAGTACAATATGAATGAATATGATCCTTAGTTGCTAGAGGGCATGATTCATAGTTCTGTTTTTTTTTTTTTTTTTTTGGGGGGGGGGGGACCTTTGCTCTTGAATTTCTGGTCATGTCAGGTATTTCTGGTTTTTTTTTTTTTTGGTGCTACTGTTGCTGTAGGTTGATTTTCATCTCAGGTTACTGGCTTGTAATGTGTTTGCTGCCGATATTGTTGCCAATATTGCTGTAGTTGCTGTAGGTTGAACAAATCTTAAGTGTGTCATGTGTTTGCTGCCAATATTGGTCACATATTAGATAGTATTTGCTGCCATGGCTACATGTTTGTGTGCTTCCTTGTTTTGTACAAAATATACATACATATTTGCTGCCATGGGTACATATTTGTGTGCTTCCTTGTTTTCATGTCTATGCATTTGGTGTACATACTTTTTGTAATCTCTCTTTATGAATAAAGGTCTAATACAATCTTTTTTTTTTTTTTTAATAGATACATGAAGATGTTGGATCCTCATTCCAAGTTCTACTGTTCCACTATTTGGCTACAAGATGCGAGATCATTAGTTTTCCACTTTGTTTTTAGCCAACGTTTTATTTATTTAGACATCATATTTAAGAACAAATGTAACTCATCTAGTTTCTTGAATTGTTTCTAGAATTAAGACGACTTAGGTATCATATATATAGTTTTTGCTTTGTAGCAAATATTTGCAAAGTAATTGTGTTTCATTCGATAGATATATAAAATTGGTATTTCTAGTATTTCCTTGAGCTATTTAATCCATTTTACCACTATAGTGATTGTATAGCTGAAACTCGCTCCATAAAATTATTAACGACATAAATAATTGGTCTTTATCATCAAGTGCTTGTCATTTTCAACGACAAAATATTTTGTCATTTGTCTTTATTGAAATAATAATAACTAAACAAAGTTGTCGTTACTGATAACATTATAATTTTTTTGATTTCTAATTTCATAAATAAATGATGAATAATATGGTTGTTATTATCATTTTTTTCGTCGTTAATTAATCAACTAATAACGACAATATCTCTTTTCATTGTTATTAGAATAACGACGAAAATTTTCAAGTCGTCATTAAAACTATTAACAATGGGACCAATAACGATAGACGATGATCAATATTTTTTTTTTATCATTAAAGCCTTTAATGACGGAAAATTATGCTTTTAGCTACCAATTTTTTCGTCGTTAGAAGCCTCTTTTCTAGTGGTGGGAGCTGACCAAGTAAAGTTTCAAAGAATACCGGTTTTTTGCCACTGAGAGTGAACATCCACTCATATTTGGTGATCTATACCTTGAAACATATACACAAACGAAAAGAAAATGAAAGTTTAGTAAATGTAGGATATATACTGGTTATTGAACCATTTTTCTTGAATATAGACACTTATTTTTGCTTGAGCATGAGCAATGGATTAGTAGTCCACAAGCTGTTGATCACTAGACACAGTTTGAACGGCTTAGCTTGCTTTCCATAGCACACACACTTACTAGCAGGCACAGGCCCCTCACGGAGCTCATCGAACTTGTGCAGTGAGACTTGTGCTCGATATTGTTTTCAATCTACAGGCTTCAACGGAATGATACACATCCTATTTGTGTATCATTGTACTTAACTTATACATTTTGAATTTCAAAATATAAAAAATGTTAAAAATTACATTTATTTATATGTACTAGCTGTCTGTATTAGTGCATAGACTGATATTTTACAACATTTGATGAGTACAAAATCAAACGATAGTCTCTTCAGGTTTTGTATATTGTTACAATACTCGGCGACTTGTATTATATTTACAGATGTACGATACGATATTCGAACTATGCTCATAATAGCATACAAAGTATCATGTGGAAGCTCTTATTTGACCCCATGTCCCCGATCAAGTGAATAGAATATATTACTACAGAGACAAGTTTTCTTGAACTACCTAATTAATGAGGTAATAGTGCGATACAAACTTTTTCTAAGCTAATAAGATCGATCTTGACCAAATCGGTAAATTGATATCGTAGACATATTAAGTTCTAAATTCGATTCACCATTTTCTCATTGTATTATAATTATACCGTATTACCCTTGTCATGGCTCTTTCAAACCCAAAAAAAAAAAAAAAAAGAAACATAGATAAGAAAAGAATACACTCCGTGGATCAATAATTCAATACATGCATGTGTAATTTCCTACTTGGGAAACTTGGGACCTAAAATAATATAACATAAAAACGAGTTATGTCTTATATCATATGTGCACGCAAAGCACGTGTACCACCCTACTTATACCAACTGGTGGTCCGTTTGGATCTCTATCCAGAATTAGAAAAACGTTTCAGATCACCCAACCAAAAAGTCTTTCTTAAATAAATAAATAAATAAATAATGTAGAATGGAGAAGTAGCAAATGGTTTTTTTTTTCCTTCTTGGTTTTACATTTAATAATTGATTGAAAGTAAAGCCTTGCATGCGTACTATTGTAACTAGTAAGACTACCGTCCTTGCAACTTGCTAGGGTACTTTGAAAACTACCCATCCTCTAAAATCGATTTTATCTTGTCGACGAAGACGAGGGTGTAGCTCAGGTATTCCGGTGATAAGTCCGCGTTTCTTCCTAACTTTGAATTTTAACAGGTCTTTAGTTTAAATTGTCTGGTTTGTGTATAATTTGTTTATTCTATTTGTATTTGAATTTGCTGATCTCATTGAATCTGATCTTAAAAAGATGAACCAAAAATTATGGAAATACAATACCAACATCAGTAGATTTGTTGAAACGATATGCGCTATATTAATTTGTCCAATAATAAATTGATTAATATATATAATTACGTTATTGCCGATAGAGTTGATCTTTCAAAATATTTTTAGCATCTAAAGTTTAGCATTTGAAGATGACTATCCTAACAATAATTTGGTTACCATCCAAGGAAGTGGAAAGCTAGCTAGCGTAACTCAAATCCTTGCGTAGAAAAGTCAGCGGCAAATTAAAATATGGCCTCCTCTTTTGCATGACGCCACGACAATCAACAATCACCTAATTAGCACAACGCACCTTACATTCATTCCTTCCAAATTGCTTTCTATGCATGGCGATCTATACAGTGACTCTAGCTAGATGTCTTTCTCTCTCCACTTCAACAAGTATATATACCTCACACAACACCCGCATTCCCCAACACCAAACAAAGTTTCCAAATTAACTTTACAGAAAAAAAAGAAAAAAAGAACTGCAATATGCCGTCCTACGTCCTAAAGTTTCTCTTGCTGATGCTCATTATCTCTCTCCACCACAGAGCCGCCGTGGGAGGCGGCGGAAGCTGGCAGCTCCTCCAAAAAAGCGTAGGCATCTCCCCCATGCACATGCAACTCCTAGACGACGACCACGTCATAATGTTCGATCGGACCGACTTTGGCGCGTCGAAGCTCCCTTTGCCCGACAACCACTGCCGGGTCGACCCCAACGACCTGGCCCTAAAGAACGACTGTACTGCCCACTCGGCAGCCTACGACTCGGTCGCCAACATCTTCCGTCCCCTCACCGTCCTCACCGACACGTGGTGCTCCTCCGGCGTCACCCTCGCTGACGGCCGCCTTCTCCAGTCCGGAGGGTGGAACGATGGGGAACGAGCCATCCGGTTCATGGATCCAGGTTGCCCCGCCTGCGACTGGGCTGAGCGGCCCAACGAGCTCACGACCCCCCGTTGGTATGCTACGAACCACATTTTGCCTGACGGTCGGGTTATTATTATTGGAGGTCGAAATGCGTTTAATTACGAGTTTTATCCCGGTCCGAAGGGCCCTTTTGATTTTGCCTTTCTAAAGGAGACCAACGACCCCAAAGCGGAGAACAATTTGTACCCGTTTGTGAATCTCCATATGGACGGAAATCTTTTTATTTTTGCCAATAATCGGGCCATTTTGTTCGATTATAATAAAAACGTGGTGGTGAAGAAGTACCCGATTATTCCGGGTGGGGATCCGAGGAGCTATCCGAGCACCGGGTCAGCGGTAATGTTGCCGGTTAAGGGTTTGGAGGACCCGAACCCGGTTGTGGAGTTTTTGGTGTGTGGGGGTGCTCCTGCCGGGTCGTTTGAGAAGGCTTTGAACGGGCAGTTTGTGCCCGGTTTGAACACGTGTGCAAGGTTAAAAATAACCGACCCTGAGCCAGCCTGGATCCTAGAGACCATGCCCATGGCTCGAGTCATGGGTGACATGTTGCTCCTGCCTAATGGGGATGTGTTACTCATAAATGGGGCTGGGGCCGGTGTTGCTGGATGGGAGTTGGGCCGAGACCCAGTTTTGGCCCCCGTCATATACCACACGGACAACCCGCTAGGGAAGAGGTTCGATGTTCAAAACCCAACCGCAACCCCAAGGATGTACCACTCCACGGCCGTGCTATTGAGAGACGGGCGGGTTCTAGTAGCAGGCAGTAACCCACACCAATTTTATGAATTCGGGGCCAATGCCCTCTTCCCTACTGAGCTCAGCCTCGAGGCCTTCTCGCCACCATACTTGGACCCGGTCCTAGCAGGACTCCGTCCAAATATCGTGGGGCCGCCCTCAAGAACCCCGGTCAAATACGGGGCAATCGTACCGGTCAAGTTCACCGCAGTCGGGGCAATTAACCCGGCTTTAATTAAGGTTACCATGGTCAGACCACCCTTTACTACACATTCCTACTCTATGAGTCACAGGCTATTGGTGCTTACAAATGCAGACCCTGTTGTACCATTGGGGAAGGGCATATATCAAGTCAATGTCATAATGCCCAAAACCGCAAACGTAGCTCCGCCCGGGTTCTACATGTTGTTCGTGGTGCATCAAGATGTTCCTAGCGAAGGTGTTTGGATTCATATTTAATTAGTGAGTCTATTTATTTGTCTGTCTATTTGTTTGTTTGTACTCCATTGATACGTATAAGCTCTTGTGTTGCATGCATTCTGTAAGTTTTTATCGATTCTTTTATGTATTTGGGTTGAATTATAGATTTTCTAAAAGTATGGATTGAATTGTGTATGTATTTTTCCTCTCATGATTAGAGAGGAAACATGTAGAAGATATATGATGTTGTATGTGTGTATTTATACCTATAGTTTGGTATCTCACGAAAGGAAATCTGTGAGTAAATTATGAATATGAATAAGATATTGAAATTAAAATTAATTTTCCGAATATTAGATTATGTTGATGTTAATATGGCATGGGATATCATAGTGGAGCTCCACCATTCTTACGTTTTGTGTTACATATATTCAGAGTAGGCTAGATGCACCTAAATATACTTAGTTCCAGTAACAAAGAAGGAAGAAGAGGTTCGTGATATTTTTTTTTTTTTTTTTTGGCCAAGACATATCTATAGTCCCTACGGATGGAGCCTTGGAGCAATGGTAAAGTTGTCTCCGTGTGACCAAAAGGTCATAGGTTTGAACCTTAGAATCCGCCACTGACAAAGTCAGGTTAGATTGTCTACAATTAACCCCTTGAGGTGGGGTCCTTTCCCGGATCCTGCGTGAACGTGAGATACTTGTGCACCGGCCTGCTCTTTTTTTATTTATATATATTTATATCTATAGTCCCTACAGATTTCTAATATCTCTCAAAATTAAGCTGCATATATGTAGGCCACACCCCTAATCGAGCATATATGTTGGAAATTATGTTGGAAATTAAAAGATGACTATGTCAGCAGCATGTTAAATCCGCAGAAGTTTTAGGCCACACCCTTGATCGAGCATATATAGATGCGTATATACTACCGTGAGAATCATCTTATTAGCATGCATGCATATATGTAGGCTATAAGTAGGCTTTCATACCTCACAATCTTTGCATTTCAATGACATTTCATTATTGGTATGTTTTTGTGTACTTCTGTTTGGATAAATACAACAACACCACCTTTCAGTATGGGTCCTACTTTCACGGAGTTTGGGAAGATCCAAATATAGGCAATCTTACCTCTACCGACATTCCTGTCCGTAGAGAGACTAATTCCAAAAGACCCATAAGATAGAAATTTGTGAAAAATATTTTATAGAAGAAAGATTTTATGAAAATATTTTTATGGAAAAAACTAAGGATAATAAGTAGAGAATAAACTAATAAATACTAATGAATCAGGCGATAAAAACTATGTAAACATAAGTGCAATATAGCAAAGGAAGGTACCAAACCTTAACAAATAGAGGTAGACAACAAATGTCTCTTTCTAAATGTATGTATTACCTGAATACAAATTGGACACACCGAAAAAAAAAAAACTACCCTACTGCAACTGAATGATAACTGCGACGCCAACTCTCTAAGGTCTAAGAGCTTAATCTTATCTCGTCATAGTCTCCTATCCTGGGCCATGTCAGGATAGGAGACTATGGGGGGATAAGATTAAGGCCTTAGACCTTAGAGAGTTGGCCTCGTAATTCTCATTCGGTTGCAGTATTAAGGTAGTTTTTTTTAAGTGTCCAGTTTGTATGCAGATAATTTATTGTGTTTGGGTAAATGTTTACGTTAAATTAGTCTCATCATTCTTTTTGAAGTGCATTATGCTGAATGTCGAGAGACCGAAAAAGGCCCTAATTTTTTCTTAAACAAATCATGAATATATATAATTATGTTATTGGAGTCCAATTGTTTTCTCTTATATATATAAGTAAAGAAAAGACTACTATGATATAATGATGGAGACGGAACCAAAAATATGAAATATATATAATGTACTGAGGAAATGGATTTTAGGTCGAAGACATTAAATTAAATTAATTATTTACCTTAGAGGCCATGCTTTCTTTTATTTTATTGCTAAAAGAATGAAGACATAAAATTCTAATTTATTTCACTTCTAATCTCTAACATATTTAGCACAGCGGAACAACCTACTTAGGTGTCATTGTTGTATTTCATTTTGCATTTTTGCAATAGAAGGCAAAAAGTGATTTTATTAAAATAACAAAGACAAAGTCGAAGTAAAAGATCCAAAAGTCAAATCATCAAACCGAGTCAACCACAGTCTTAAGCTTCCAACATAGCCTCACTCACATCCAGTCTCCATACAGCACATTAGCACCCGAAAACGAAAAAACAGTTTGAAGAGATGGAGCTAATTTCAAACAATTATGGGTAAGAGCAAATAATTCAAACATTTTGATGTAAAATAGTTTCCAACCATTTCAAGACCTTTAAATTGCTGTTTCAACCATTATTCATTACCAAAAACAGAGTTCATTTAATGGCAAGCAATCTTACCCAAGTGTCTCATGGCTTTCCGTCCAACAATCGCATGCTTTAACCTAAGAGACTATCTTGTCTCTATATCAGGGTAATTCTGCCCGGATCTAATTAGGAGACGCTCCCGAGCAAGCCTGCCTTAATCTTTCACTTTTATATTTCGTATCTTATGCGTATGCCAATTTGACTCCAATAAGCCCAACCAATCATAGTGAAAAATTCTATTAACTTAGCAAAATTACTTTTAAACATGAAAATCTTAATTATGAATACTCATTTGCAACACAATCTCACACATTTACAAAATCATGAGAAAATCACATATCACAGCTGAAGTTATGACATAATGTCCCCTTCGAATGCAACGTCGTATAAACAACATATAGACATCCAAACCACATTAATAAGGGCAATCAAGGAGAATTAGGACATAGAAATTACCTCAATAAAGAGCAAATTGCTTGAGCTAGATTCTAGAGTGTTGAGCATAAACAATACGAAATAGCTTGTCACGATGTGGGCTCACGCAAGGAAGATTTTGTACCGCAACGGCCAAGCAAGCCTCTAAGGTCACAAGTCTATGGGCGTGTTCTGTAAAATTAGCCGTTTTAGTAATGGTTAGCTGTTTTACTAGCTGTTAGCGGTTTTCCTAGCGATTAGCTGTGACCCACTAGTGGTTAGTGGTTAGCGGTTCAACTAACGATTTAAAATAAATGCGTTTGGTAAAGGTAACTGTTGAAATAGCGGATTTATATAAAAGACTAAAAAGAACACAATAAATCAAGGTTTTTAGTAAATCAAAAGAAGAATTTTGTACTTTGCAATGCAACTACTAGGTAGAGGTTCTTAAAAGCTACTTTCATTAGCTTTTAAAAAACACTATATAAACCTCTAACCACTACCTCATTCATTACTTTACCGAACACTTTAAGTAGTGGTTCATACCATTTTGACCATTACAAACCACTAACCTCTATTTCAACCTCTATTACCGAACACGCCCTATAACTGATCCCCTAATTTTTTTATTTTCAACTATCAAGACAACTTTTAATAATTATTTTCAAATTAAAAGACTATTAATAACCTTTAGCCCATTAAGGGCTTACATGCAGTTTCAGGTCAGTTTTCTGACCAAATTGTCGAGGTTATTAACTTGACTTAGAAATATCGAATCAATGTGTGTGAGCATAAGCTATTAAGGTTTGGTAAGATTTTTATTTTATAAGCACCAACAAATAACAGCATAAAGTATTCCGAAATTGAAAGTTTTGCGAACTGGTTAGAATCAAATTGGTTTTATGCAATTTTAGGAAAAAATTATTTCTCCGTTATTTTAAATCAAAAATTGATAATTCAAAATTTATAATATTAAAAACTCATAAATCTACATCTTTGAATTTCATACACAAGTATATAATTTCAGAAAAAATTTCAAAGTTGAGCTAGTGCAGGTCAACATTCTGGCCTCTTTAAAAACTCATTATCCATGCACTAAAAGGTTGTACCCGTCAACTACCAATCGCAAATTTAACCGTAACTATTTTTACATATCAAACAGTTCCCCTAACCACATTGAATCTAAGTAGCCCTACTAAAAGATGTGGAAAAGAGAACATTAGGGTTTGAACCTCCCCAAAAAAAAAAAAAAAAAGGAGAGAGAGATGAGATTATAAGAGAGAGTATTTCTCTTAAAGACAACCCTCAATGTAAAAATCTAATCTACAAGGGCATGTTAGAACGATTAATCAAGGGTTGAAAATGCGAAATCACGATCATTACGTTAAAAATCAAGGGGTTGAAAGGAATCCATAATCCTATAAACACTCACCCAAAAGAAGAAGCAAAGAAGAGGAAAGAGAGTGCAACGGCAATAGCAGTGCTGCAAGTGGCATATGGCGGTGAGGAGACAGCGGTTCATCGCCGGTGGTGACGTCAATGGTGGCTGGGCGATAGCAAGGGGTGGGAGGATGTGAGAGGGGAAGTGAAAGAGTTAGAGGAAGAAGTAGGAGAGCTTGTAGCAGCTGGGTTAATAGGTGACCTTACGGCAACGACGAGAATGCTGGAGGTTGCCGGTGAGTAGGCTGGCCGACAGTGTGATCGCGAAAAAGAGAAAGAGTGAGGGTGAGAGGGAGAGAGAATAGCATGAAAGATGAGGGAGAGAGAGGAGTCTGCTGCATGTAAAAAAATCAAGTTTCTTTTTTCGGCTGGCAAAAGAGGGAGATAGAGATTCATCGGTAGGATTATAGGGAAGTAAAGGACATAGGGGATGTTTAATATCCCTTTCAAAATCTTAATTAATTCAAGTTCAAAATTTTTAAGTTTAGGAGGGAAATTAAAATAATTAAAATATAAATTTTATTAAATAAAAATTAATTGTTTTCTTTATTTAAAAACTTTGGTTGGGTTAAGGATAAGAGAGTTTTAGGCTTGTCCTGAAGCGCTAATTTTTAGGAAGGCCTGATTCTAAATTACTACCTATGAGCTTAAGTGGTTAGCGATAAATTTTCAAAATTGAAGACACGTTAATGGTTTCTTTAGGAATCATCAGTACAAATTTTTGTCGATTTTACCGCTTGTATTCCGAAGGAGATTTTACATATGAGAGATAGAAGTTAGGTCGGTTGGAACTGCAGCAGACGAGGTATGCAGGAAGATTGGTTATTGGGGTGTTTTTCCAAAGGAGGCTTGCGGCCATCAAGGAGAAATTTGGCTCCTTTGGGATTTGGAGAAAATCCAGTTAAATCTCATTGACTGCCACACACAGTATGTGACCATGGAAGTCGATCAACCAGGGATTTGGCTGTGGTTGTTTTTGTTTACTACAGTGTACGTTAGCCCGTCCCAGCACTGTAGGGTAGAAATCTGGGATAAGCTCAGCCATTTTGCATCCCAAACAATACAACCATGGATGTTGGTGGGTGACTTTAATGAAACTAAATCCCTCGAAGAGAGAGATCATGGGGGCAGCGACATGGCTAAGAGATGTCAACACTTCAGCAACTGGATTGAGAACAATGGCCTCTTAGACCTGGGTTTCACGGGACCGCGCTTTACTTGGTCTCGGGGTAATAGCTGTCACATCAGGAAAAACGCTTGGCTAGATCGAGCGCTGTGCAACACGCACTACAGGAAAATTAGGTTTTTGTAGCATCAAGTTTTGCTACAATATGCCCAAATTTTGCTACAATAGCCTTTTGTAGCATCTCGAAAAATTGCCACAAGATTGCCACAAATACCTTGTTACAAAAGCCTTTTGTGGCAAATTTATAATTGCCACAAAAACTAAACATTTTGTGGCAAGTTTGAAATTGCCACAAATATTAGATTGCTACAATAGGCCATAATTTGTGGCAAGTTTAATTGTGCCACAAAAGTGATTTTGCTACAAAAGAATGATATGTGTGGCAAATTTCATTCGCCACAAATTACATCTTGGTCGCTAATATTTATTTGCGGCAATTTATATTTGCTACAAAATATACATTTAAATTGTTGTAATAATTATATAATAAATTACAATTTATTCATATGAGCTATAATGAAATTAATATTTGTTGGTTAATAATTTACTAATGTCCTCCAAACATATCTTAATATAATAAAAAAAGGAAGTGATATCATAATAAAACAGAACAAATTTTATTGATATATATCTTTACATATGTGAAGTTCATTGCCAATGCAAAAAATGAAATATTGATGATCATATTTTGTTCATCCTAATCACAAAAAGATCTAAATAACTCCATAATGTATTCAAATTTGGAGTTGAAAAATGGAGAGCAATTGTCCTAAGAAAGGGGAAAAATTGACATCTTCTTGAGGCAGTCATCATGTATGTATTGCCCCATATGGGTAATGGATATCTACAATAAAGCACAAAAAATTTACAAGCATTAGCATCTCAACAAAAAACATGTAAAAATTTACAAGTATTAGCATCTCAACAAAACAAAGCATATGCTTTCTACTTAATACTCGATACTTAATACTCGATTCTTAACCTTGCTGTGCCCACCAGTATTATCCACGAGAAGAACCTACAATCACTTTGCTGCAATAAGCGAATAAATTTTAAAGGACATGCCAATCCTCTTTCCTAGGATCACCTACAGAAAGCCATATGTCGACAGCCCAATGACAACACGATCATTCATGTTCAGAGATGATAACTGCTGATTATACACAGAGATAGACCCTCAATAAGCCTTGAAGGGTTGTTGCTGTTGTTCTTGGTTTATTTTATTTATTTTTTGTTTGCTTTGTTTGCTGCTTGCTCTTTTGGTTACCTCCTCCCTCATTCTTAGCTTAATCATATTATAGAAGAGCTTGAGCAAGAATCAAAAAAAATAAAATAAAGATGGTTGAATAAATACCATCCAACAATGGCCTCCCTTGGATTCATTGTTTGGTGCGGCACTGGCATACTGTGGTGGTAATCAACATCTAATGCAACCTGCATCATTGTTAGAAAAAAGGCAAGATTCATCAATAGAACATGGATATCATCTTACCAACACTAAGCCAACAAGTGCATTATTTAAGAGGGGTATAAAGCAGTAACATGTCATGGGAAGATGTAGAGTCCAACTGTACTCCAGATAATAGAACACATACTACTGGGCAACGAATGTCCTACGTAACCCATTTCTTTTCGAGACATTCAGCGGTCTACCATAAGATCGACAATAGATACCTGCCTATGTCTGGAGAAGGTAAAAGAGAAATCAGAAAAGTATTTGTAACTAGGAACTTTCCCCAAATTATCACCGCACAATTACTCCAAGCCACAAAGCTAGGCATTATATTATATTTTGGAATAACATCAAACAGGGGTGAGCATTAAAATCTGAAACACTACACATCACCTTCTTAGAAAGTAATACATCGCAGATTCTTCAATCATGCATCAAAAACTCCTAGACACATTCAAACGATGCAAAATTACACTAACTACACTTGAAGCAGCACAATGCAGTCACATAGCCCAATAAGTGCCCAAACGATTGTCCAGCAACTAATCTGCTCTAAAGTTACTATCTTTGAACCACCTAAACTAATTCAAGCAGTGATGAACCCACGCCATCACATAGCCGAATAAGTGCCGAAACGGTTGTTCACTCACTACTGTCCTCTAAAGTTAGAGTCTTTGAACCACCTAACTAATTTAAGTAGTGAATTCGGCCATAATTCTCTCAACAACAGGAAACAGTCCAATTTTTAGGACTAAGCATAACCCACAACATAAAAATTCACGATATGCTTAACCCCTCATTACTCTATTAACTAGCCTGCAATTAGATTTAGATCCCATAACACAACCAATCAAGAAACTTAACATCATTGAAATACTCCAAAAATTCCTATCAACTACGCAAGATCATCAAAGTTTTCACCCAGTATCAAAAATAAGCAATTCAGTACCACCACAATTTCTCACTAAACATCCAAAACATACAACCATAAAGCTCTAAATCTAAACGAAAAGAGAGGGAGGAGAGAGAGAGGGAGAGAAGCAAGACCTAATCGGAAGATTCGTTGTGCAGAACAGCATCTTGCTTAAACCAAATTATGTCTATAGCACAAACCTAAATCAAAGTTGCATAGAAGAAAAAAATAAAATAAAAATACAAAGATAACATACATCAAGTTTAATGCAATAACCAGCACAGGGGAAGGGTGAACAGAACTCAGGGCTTTCTTGCTGCGCAGCTCGGCCCAGCTTCAATCTCGACTCATGGAGGTTATCCACATTTAACTAAACTAGAAACATAGTATGCAGAAATCTAAACATGAAACGAAACAGAGCAGTGGGGAGAAACAAACATAGAGAAATAGAGCAAAAAAGGGCAAATCAACAGGGACAGAAACGCATCGCTAGCGAAACACAGCAACAAGGGAACGGGAAGCAGAACTGAAAATAGAGCAGAAAGGGAAATCGATTAAATCAGAGCATAAATTACAACACGAAATTGAACCATCAAACCCAGATTCTGTAACCTCCATTAATAGCAAAGAGTAAACACGCTGAAAATTATGACTATCTACCCCAATTCCATAAACCAAGCTACAAAAACATGATATTGCAATCCAGAAATAGATCTGAAATTTCATAACCAAACCAGATAAATTCCGAATTAAAACCCTAAACCTAAAATGAAACTCGAAAATTAAAACCCTAAAAATTATCTAAAAAATTTGAATTGAAACTAACAGAAACTCTCAATTAAACCTAATAAATTTAAACTAAAACCTAAATTGATACCTAGCTTCACCTCTTTGCGCCGCAACTCCCGATTTATACCCGACCTTCACCTCTTTTCTACCATTCGATTCGTGGTGGCTGTGGACGGTGCTGATGGTGATAGTGCGTGAATCGTGGTGGTGGGCGAGGATGACGTAGATGGTTGTGCGGTGTTGAGCGTGGTTGAGAGCCAGATCGAGTGTGAAGAGAGAGAGATGGGAAGAAGAAGAAGAAGAAAGATGGCCCGAGAGTGAGGGAGGGTTTTCGGGGTTTTTGGGTTGGTGAGGAGAGAGAAAATGAAAATGGGGGTTGGGGTTCTCTTGAGTCTTGAGTGGCGAAGAGAAGAGAGAGGATCAAGCAATTGTTGGGGGGGTGGTCAGGGGGTCACGTGCCCAGCACGTGAGCTGGTTGGGTAGGCTTAAGGTTTTTTTTTTTTTTTTTTGAGTTTGGGTTTGAATCAATTCGATTCAATTCTTCATTTTCGGCATTTCTTCATCTCTTTCTAGTTTCTTGCATTTTTTTTTCAAATTATTTAATACCTACAAACAAAATAAAATCAAATAAAAATCTAAAAATAACAATTATTTTGAGCATAGATCAGGTATAAAGGTACTGTAAAAATAGCATATTTTTGACACAAACAGCAGCCGATTCTAACTCTTACTTATTTTCTTTAAAAAAAACTAATTCAATAAAAAATTAGTTTAGTGGTTATTTGGATGTGAAATTTAAAATAAATTTCAAAAAACTAAAAATAGGTTTTATTTGATTGGGAGGGAAATATTTTTCACAGTAACAATATCGTAAAAAGGATGGTGGGAATTCTTTTTAATGGATGAAAATTTTCCTCTAAAACTTACCCGCTTTTCATAAAAAACATATGCTTTTTGTGGCAATTTTGCCCAATTGCCACAATACACTCAACCTTTTGTGGCAATATCAGATATGCTACAATTATTGTACTACTTTTACATTATTGTAGCAAATTTAAATTTGCTACTACTAAATTGCTACAAAAAATCAATTTTCTTGTAGTGACGAAATGGAGAGCTCGTTTCCAAGAAGGGGCTGTGAAGCATTTAATTCAAACCCATTCGGATCACTGCCCCTTACTTATTAGTCTACATGGGTTCACGAGTTTAAGTACCAAGACTAAACCATTCCGATTTCAAGCAGCTTGGACTACGCACACTGATTTTGATAGACTCTTGGCGGAAAAATGGAAGCATGAACTCCCCCTTGGGCTGGCTCTTCATTTCTTAGCCGAAGAACTGACGCCTTGGAACAAGGAGGTTTTTGGAAATCTTTTTAGGCGTAGGAGAAAACTATGGAACAGAATTGAAGGGATATAAGGGAGGCTAGCAGAGGGTGCAACACATCTCCTCAAATTAGAGATGAGTCTAAGAAGACAGTTAAAAGAGGTGCTCAACCGAATTGAAATATTGTGGTTCCAGAAATCCAGAACTGAAGCCATTCGGGATGGGGATCGGAATACAAAATATTTTCATCTCAGTACTATCATAAGAAGAAGATACAACAGGATCGAAGCACTTCAAGATGAGACTGGGACATGGGTTACTGATGCCGACAGTGTCAAAGGATTGGTAATGAATTTCTTTGTGACGCTTTATAAAGAAGGCACTCTGGGAATGGACAGAAATGACGTCCTGCAGAACTGTTTCCCTCGGTTAAGTGCATAGCAATATGCCCACCTCGCCAAGCCGTTCACGACTTCTGAGATCCAGGGTGCGCTTTTTCATATGGACCCATACAAGGCACCTAGACCCGATGGCTTCCAAGCACTGTTCTTTCAGAAATATTGGGCCTTGGTGGGAGGGAAAGTAAGTGAAATGGTGCTAAGTGTGCTACGAGGACAAGCTCTTCTAGAGGGGCTAAATGAGACATATCTAACGCTAATCCCCAAAATAGGGAATCTCCACCTAGCCTCGCAACTCCACCCAATTGGTCTATGTAACGTTAGCTACAAGATGGTCACAAAGACCATAGCACAGAGGCTAAAACTTGTCGTGCCAAGCTTTATCTCACCGACCCAAACAAGCTTTGTCCCCGGTCGCCAAATCGGGAACAACATAATTATCATGCAAGAACTATTGCATTCTATGAGAAAAAAGAAAGATGGTAAAGGTTAGATGGCTATTAAAATTGATCTAGAAAAGGCCTACGATCGCCTAAAGTGGAGCTTCATATGTGACACATGATTAGAAATGCGCACTCCACAAAATCTCGTGGATATTATCATGTTGTGCATCACTTCCTGTAGTATGAGAATTCTATGGAACGGAGAACCTACCGACGCCTTTTATCCCACAAGAGGAATCTGCCAAGGTGATCCACTTTCACCGTATATTTTTGTGGCATGTATGGAAAGCTTAAACCACCTCATCGAGAGGGCAACACATTCTGGACAGTGGCGGCCAATGCATGCAAGCCGAGGAGGCCCAAAAATTGCAAGTTTAATGTTTGCCAATGATTTGACTTTACTTGCGGAGGCAACGGAAGCGCAACGTCAAGTCATCAAGACATGCCTCGATCGATTCTGCCAAGCTTCTGGTCAGAAGGTAAACGGTGCTAAATCAAGAATTTACTTTTCTCCCAATACAGATGCAAGTGTTAGGACGGATATTTGTGCTACCTTGGGTATGCTGAGTACCGACACCTTAGGGTGATACTTGGGGGTCCCAACGATCAATGGTCGTATCACCAAAGCAACCTATCAACATGTGGTGGATAGGGTAGAGAAGCGATTATCTGGATGGAAAGCTAAATGCCTCTCACTGGCGGGGCGAGTGACATTGATCCAATCAACCATTATGGCTATACCATCCTACACTATTCAAACGGCGAAGCTACCTCGGTCTACATGCAACCTTCTCGACCGTACGACCCGCTTGTTTCTATGGGGGGCTATTCGGGGGCAAGGAAAATTCACCTAGCATCTTGGGATGTAGTAACAAGACCAAAAAAAGAGGGAGGTTTGGGATTACACTCCATGAGACAGCTCAACGCAGCATACCTAACCAAGCTCGGTTGGAGAATGACTCAAAATTCGGATACCCTATGGGCACGCATACTTCGCAATAAATATTGCAGAGGTGCAAGGACCTCCACAATGCATCAGCACAGGGAAATTCTTCGACGACATGGAGGGGTATTATAGAGCATCTTCCTATGTTATGGAAAGGAGTTGGTAGTGCAGTGGCCGATGGACAAAATACCATGTTCTGAAGCCAGCTGTGGGTGAGTTCTCAGCCTTTGAAGGATCCAGCATTGCAACCAATCCCATCCAATAAGCACTCAACCAAGGTGGCGGATTACTAGGATGAAGATAGGGGTTGGAGATGGGAAGAGCTTTCAGATTACCTGCCACCTAACACCCTAAAGGAAATAGCCTCCTTTGAGTTAGCCCAAGATACCGGGATCAAAGATGAAGTGTTTTGGAAAGCAAACCCTACAGGTAAATTCAGTATCACGTCAGCCATTCAAATGATGCGCTAGGGCCAAGGTGAAGTCAGAAGGGAATCTTGGGAGTGGCTATGGAAGGTTAAGACCCCGCAACGTTGCAAGGTATTCCTTTGGCTAGCTTTACACAATAAGTTACTTACGAACACTAATAGGGAAAAACGTGGCCTCACCAACGACCCTCTGTGTCCGGTGTGTGAGCTAGAATATGAAGAGGTCGACCACGTCATCAGACGCTGCCCCGAAACCCAAAGTATTTGGGACTATTTTTATGGCCAACGATTAGGCGTAAGAGGTGATGGACTGGACTTTCGTACTTGGGTCAAGAAGAATGTACTGCATGAGCAAGGAGGAGCCGACTAGCCCACCAAATTCACTATAACCGCCTGGTATATATGGAAGTGGAGAAACGCAATTTGCTTTGATTCGCCTGAGAAGATGCCTGTGGACAAGATTAGCTTCCTACTCAGACGCTTTGCAGAGGTTCTCAAAGCCCTTGATGGAGAGATAGGGGGACAGCAAATGACACACACAAATTGGGCTGAAATTGGCGTGCACTGGGAAGCCCCTCCTCCAAGCTGGGTAGTGCTCAATACGGATGGGGCCGCTAAAGGCAACCCAGGCCCAGCAGGAGGTGGAGGAGTCCTAAGGGGCCATAGAGGAGAATGGATATCGGGCTTCGTTGAAAATATGGCTATTTGTACCTCCATGAAGGCGGAATTGAAAGCCCTCCACCGAGGCCTCAAAATGGCTAGGGAGAAAGGCGTTACAAAGTTGTGGGTCCAATCAGACTCGCTTATGGTGGTCGGGATGCTACGAGGTGAGTTAGCATGGAACTCGAAACATAAACATATTCTTGCTTGGTGTGATAATCTTATCAAACAACAAGATTGGGAAGTTCGAATTACCCATTGTTTGAATCTAAAAATAATCTGTTTGAATCTAAAAAAAAGATCTGAATATGATAAGAAATCTTTTGAATATGAGTTGGATTTAGAACAGGTTTGGAGAGAAAGTACTTCCAATTTGACTATTTTTAAAATGATTAAAACTAAAATTCAAAAGTTTAAAAATTCAAAATCAAGAGCATCGAGGCCCTAATAGGGATGGCAATTAGGCGGGGAATCCCCGTCCCCGTCGGGGCCCCGCCCCGAAGTGGGGAAAAATCCCCGCCCCCAACGGGGATGGGAACGGGGACGGGGTGAAGAATCAATCCCCGCGCGGGGACGGGGGCGGGGGCGGGGCCATACATCGGCCCCGTCCCCGTCCCCGTTTCCCCGTTCGAGAATTTATCCCCGAATATGCCCCGTCTGCCCCGTCCCCGTTTCCCCGTTCGAGAATTTATCCCTGAATATGCCCCGTCTCCAATAATCCGATTGATGAAAAATCTCCGTCCCCGTCCCCGTTTCCAATTAAAATAGCGAAAAATTTCAACTTATTTTATCAATTACTCCCATATTTGCAAATTGCTTGCACATACAACTCCACCAGTAGCACTTCTCAAGATTATGCTTATATCGCAATAAATTATTTCGTTCAGAAACGATGTGGGACATGAGAGATGAAAGCTAGCAAATCTTTGCATTCACCAAGAGTCCCACATCGCCCTTGAACACTTGTTTGGCATCCTAAGAACCCTATATAAAAGCCTCCAAGCAATCATTTTGTTGCACCAAGTTGGGCCTTGTTGTCTATGGGCTGAAACTTGTGAAAAGCTTGTCCCATTTTGGATGGGTGAAGTTCATGAAGCTTATATTATAATAGAATGTTTTATTTAGAAATGATGTGGGATAGGAGAGGTGAAAACTAGCTAATGTTTGCATTCCCACATCACCCTTCAACACTTGTTTGGCATCCTAAGGACCATATATAAATGCCTCCAAGTAATCTTTTTGTTGCACCAAGTTGGGCATTGTTTATTTCTATGGGCTAAAACTTGTGAAAAGCTTGCCCCATTTTGGATGGGTGAAGTTCATGAAGCTTATATTGCAATAAATTGTTTTATTCAAAAATGATTGGGATAGGAGAGGTGAACACTAGCAAATCTTTGCATTCACCAAGAGTCCCACATTGCCTTTGAACACTTGTTTGGCATCCTAAGAACTCTATATAAATGCCTCCAAATTTATCCTTTTGTTGTGCAAAGTTGGGCTTTGTTTCTGTCTAGGCTAGAATTTGCGAAAAGTTTGCCCCATTTTGGATGGGCGAAGTTTTGGGAAATTTGATTTTTGTTATGTAATGGCCGTTCTGAGAAGGAACGACCGAGTTTAAAACTTTGACTACAATTGGTTGGAAAGTCGGTGGATATTCCCCGTGGATATTCCCCGCTGGGGATTGGGGCCCCGACGGGGACGGGGAAAGTTTTTCCCCCGCAGCGGGGAATGGGGTGGGGACGGGATGGCGCTGCCCAGCGGGGACGGAGACGGGGATGCACCCCCGTCCCCGGTCCACCCCGTTGCCATCCCTAGGCCCTAACCGTCTCACGTACTTGAATTTATTTTTTTTATTTTTGATACGGATGCAAAAATCAAGTAACCTTAACACCCTAGGCCCTAACCGTCTCACGCACTTGAATTTATTTTTTTTATTTTTGATACGGATGCAAAAATCAAGTAACCTTAACACGGTAACACCCTCATCCCATTGGCTGATATGATGTCCATCTACTTGCTAGAGCAATATTGAAATACTGCTGGTGTTGTTTGCGAGAGATTTTCAAATGAATATGGTGTTTTGTTAAGACTTATGATTGTTCTAAGATTCTGCATATCTTTCGTTTTTTATCTCAAATTTGACTATAAATGTTTAAATATTTAATTAGTATGATAAAAAGTGCATATTATTATATCAACCGATAAAAAAGAATACAATCAAATTCACCTAATATCCCCTAACTTCTTTGAGGGTAATCAACGTCAAATTGCTTGAATAATTTGTACCAAGAGGTTTTGAGTTCTATGGCCTTATTCTTTTCGTTGATAAATTCAAGTTTACTAACCTCGACTAACTTCAACTTATATCAACTCACTTTAACCTACTCTATGAATTTCAATAGAAAAATACCAACTTCGATCCACTTCAAGTCTTCAACCAACTTCAACATACTTCAACCAATTTCAACTCACTTTTAACTATTTTATTTTAATCAACTTATACCCATCATATAAAAAAATTAATATACTTTAACTAACTTCAACCTATTTCAATAAAAAATTATCCACTTTAATTTATTTCAATTTATTTCAACTTATTTATACCAATTCTAATTAATTTTACCTATTTACCTACTTATTTTTTGTAACGAAAAGAACATATCCTATGTGTACTTTACTCATTGAAGCGGTTCCGGTCCGGTTTAGACATTCTGAGTCCGAATTGCCGGCCGCATGACGACGGGTCAGAACGCCGGTTTTCCGGGACACGAGTAGTTTGATCTTCATTTTCGGTTCGCTAACCATCGTCGTCGTCGTCGTCGTCGTCGTCGTCATCATCATCACTTGGTGTCTACAGCAGGCGAGAGAGAGAGATGGGAAGTGAGGAGAGAGAAAGCAAAGGGTACGCCTGGGCTGTAGCTGCGGGCCTCTGCGCCGCCTTTGCTGCGATTTCTGCTAAATTTTTCTCTACTCCGGTATCTTCTCATCTCCATTCCTTTGTTATTTATGGAATTAATCGTAATTGTAGTATATGGTTTATCTGGGCACTTGATGTTGTTTGAAATTTACTGTGTCTGCTTGTCTCAGAGATTTGTATTTTGATTTGAACTTGGGGTTTTTGCGGGGTTTTGATTGGTGGGTTAGGATTTGTGTTTCTTCCTGCTGAGTGTTTTGGGGATTTCAGATTGTTGAGAAAGATTAATAGAATACTAGACTGTTGAAAACATGGAGATATTGTTTCTCAATTGCTGTGTAGTGGGGTGCTTCTTTTTTTGAATAAGAAGATGCAGAATCACATTTCCGAAGATTAATCAAAAACTCTTGGAGCTTGACTGTGGTCTGGCGTCATACTTGCTTTGTGTAGAGTGCTAGCTTAATTTGTAAATTCATGAAGTTGCGGGCCATAACGGCCATTGCGTCGCCTTTGCTGCTGTTTTTGCTAAAATCTCTTCCTAGGTACCCCCCCAATCTCCATTACTTTGTTATTTATGGGATTACTCGTAATTGTAGTACGTGGTTTATCTGGGTACTCATTGTTTGAAATTTACCGTGTTTACTTGTCTCAGAGACTTGTACTTTGGTTTGAATTTGGGATTTGAAGGGGTTTTGATTGGTGGGCTTAGATTTGTAGGTTTTCCTACTGAGAGTTTTGGGGATTTCAGATTGTTGAGAAAGGTTGATGGATTACTCAATGATTGAAAATATGCAGAGATTTTCCATTGATGTGGAATCGGTTGCTTCATTTTCTATTATGTTGAATAACAAGATGCAGAATCAGATTTCCCAAGATTAATGAAATTTTGGTTTCAGGTCATAGATTAACTTGGTTTGTGTGTGACAACTGAAGATACCTATTATGTAGATTTTAGCTTGCGTAATTTGTAAATTCATGAAGTTGGTGGGATTTACACCAATACATTGGTTGCTTGTTAGAATGTCCTCAAACCGATAAGGAAAGAAATGCTGGCTGCCTGTTTCTATAGTGATCACTGATTAGTGAACTTGGAGCATTGCTGCTTTTTAATTTTGAGGGTGCTCAGAAAGGAAGATCGTTAGATGAAGTTGTGCATGTGAGCTATTGAAGATTGTTTTGATGATGCCATTGATTGGGTAGTGTGGGTCCTTGTTGCAATATGCAATCCCGGGTGATTAGTCCATGCAACAACCACCCCCTAAAATTCATGAGAGGTCCAATAGGCAATATCTCAACCTAAACAATGCTTTTTTCTTGAGTTGCTTGCATGGGACTTGCCTGAATTTGTTGAGGTAGAAAAGAACTATATAGTGGATCTTCGAATCCAAATCCATGCTTTCAAGAGTTGAAGTTGCACTTAAGCAGGATTTTTTTTTTGGGGGGGGGGGGGGGAGCATTTAATAGCCTTACTTGAGTAATTTTGAATAATAATAGTAATAGCAATAGTGATAATGATGCTGGTTGTAAAGGTTGTAGATGTTGGATTTAACCACAATCCAGAAATGTGCAACTTAAGAACAAGGAGTCGAGGACTAATCAACATGAGCACACATGATAATAGTTAACCATTATAAAGGGAAAATGGAGGCAAGTGGAATGTAGTAGATTGTAGATACTAGAGAATAGGAACTCAGACAAAGAGCGGGCATGATAGACTATCGAACACTAGAACTTAAAAAGCGATAGTAGGGTGTCATTTTGCTTTTTGTGGATCTGAGTGTGCAATTTCCCATCATGGCCAATGTCATCATTGAGCTCTAAATGTGAAATAAGTAATAGTAGTCAGAGCTCTCAATGTGCGAATATGCAATGACCTTACATTGTCAGAGCTCTCAAATTCTCACTCATGTCTGTATGAGTGACTGCTTGAGTCCACATAAATTTAACTATGTTGTTTGCTAACTATGGCGCTAATGTCATGCGAATGGCTTGTGACACCATGGGACGTCTGTTGTTAATCTTCACTCTTTACATCTGTTGCCTAAACTCAACTACTAGCATCTAGCGTGAGTTTGTTCTAGGTGTTTGACTCATACTTTTTTCAAAGATTTTGAATGTTTTTAGCATAAATTGAAGTTTGATTTTTTCGACCCTTATATTGGGAACTGAGAAAAGTAGTTTCTCTGGCACTGCTTGCAGTGGCTACTTTGGCTGCTATTTCTTGAGTTCTGAAAGCCTTGGTTGTAGCTATTGCTCTTTGGTATCAATAAAATTTTTTTTTAACCCCCCCCCCCCCAAAAAAAAACAAGGGCTATGATTGTTTGGTTGTTTCCTTTATCCTTGCATTGCTGCTAAAGCAGTGATCTTTTTGGATCTCAGATATATTTGTGTCATATTTGTAGAGTGGCTGACAAACCTTTGACACTCCTTATGTGTTCCATTATGGTATGAGCCCATGTCTGAATTTAGTTGTCATTTATGGCAGTGTGCATGTGCAGCTATGTATGAAAATTTGTAGATGCAACATAGTTGTTTACACAAAAAAATCATATGCTCTCGCCTTCCCTTGTGAAGTTGCATGGAATGTTTATTGATGTGAAGAAATTCTATTCACCAGCTTGTTAAATACAGCCTTGTTATCATTTTCAATGTGACAATGTGGGGATGCTACGTCAACAGCCTTAGAGCTTTGTCATCTTTACAAGCTACAGTGACCAACTTTGCAACAAACTTCCTCTCTTCTGGTCTGGCTGGATTCCTTCTATTTGGGGAAGAACTATCAACAAAGGTAAACAGAACCTTTTATGTAAATTGCTTCTTTCTCCTACATGGCTCTATTTTTTCTCCCATATAGGATATTTGTTGGACAACCACACCGGAGCAGTTTACCATTACCTCTGTCCATTTTCTTTTGACTTGAAGAATGTAATGTAAACTTGCCGCAAAATATCTATTGGGCAAACTTTGTAGCTTGTTCATACAAGTTGGGTCTTAAAATCAATGACCATTTATATGGGTAAATAATTACCTTATAATCATGTAAAAGCATAATGCATTTACCTATTAAAGTCTAGCGGTTTTCTGAATTTTTCATGTTGATCTATGAAGTACATTGATTGTATACTGTTATCTGAGAAATGCAGGTGTGGGTTTCACCTGCTTAATGAAGTTGATAGAAATAGAATAATGGGGCCAAGCAGTTGCTGTCTTTAGTCTAGTCATCAAATTTGCCTAGTTGCCTAGAAGTTTAGTTTGCCTAAAATTCTGAGCCTGAGTGACTGAGTCAGTAAATAAATAAAGCTTGTAGCTAACAAATATTGTCGAGTACAATAATTTTGTTATGTTTTACAATGGTATGCTGAGGGAAGTCACTGTGGGGCACGGGGCATGTTTTTTTAAAGCTTAGGGTTAAAGTTGACCGGAGCAAATTGATCCACCGAAACATTCTTTACTACACCATTATGGTTATGTCTTCCAAATGTAGGGTTCAATGGAAAGATTCTAGCCAGAATTGTAAACACCCCCCCCCCCCCCAAAAAGAACCGACCAAAAAAAAAAAAAAATTCCCCTCTTTGGGAGGGCCTTGTGGTATTGGTTTGACAACCTCTAAAGAGTTGCCATAGTATCTGTTACGATTTCTCAAGGCTAAATATTGATCCTTTATTTTATTTTATTTTATTTTTATGTTGGGATACCTTGGCCTTCCTGTGAGATGTGTGACTTAGTGGCTTCATTTGCAGCACTACTTTATCTCAAGTTTGTAGTCTCTTTCATGACGTACTAATTGAACTGTGAAAGTAAATCAGTGGTTTGCAGGTGCCTTGTTGATCGTAATTGGCGTGTTTGTTCTCACTAAATCAAGCATGGAGAAGAAAGAACACACTGAATAGCTCTGTTTGTCCATGGTGGCTCTGCAAAAACGCATCATTGGAATTCAGGAGACCTGACTCTTATGTAAAGATGTGCAGAATGGCCGGTCAAATGCATTCAAACAAATGCCCATTTCATCTTCCAGACAGCTTGGTTTGAGGCCTACTGCTTATGACATTAGCTTCCGATTCGAATTTATTATGGGTTTTTTTTTAAAATTTTTTGGAGAGGATAACAAATTTATGACCCTATTACTGAATCTTCATTGTTGGATTCGTGTTTGTGTTGTGATTTGAGCGATAACTCTACTGTTGAGAGTTGTGGGAGGAGAAATTCCCTTTAGAGGCATGAATGTACTTGGTGACTTGTTTTTATCTTAGCTGCATTCTGCATTTTTATTTTGATTAGACCCTCTCTTTATTGGTGACCCTTTCCAAAATAAAGAACAAATTGCAGAATGTAGATCTTCCGAAACTGAAAGGTCAGGAAGTGGTAACAGCTCGGGATCGGGGGTAACATTGACAGGGTCGAGTCAAATTTTTGGACAAATGTGTCATTTGGTGTTTAAATCTCACATCTATTTTTCAAAAAAGTTCTTTCGACACTGGCTTTTTGGAAAAGAGATTAGTCCAAGAAGTGAATGCAAAGCTCTTTTAGCCAAACAGTATAATTAAGGATGTTAAATACAAGTTGATACAGCAAGGGTTTCACTTAAGCAAGCTGTGGCTTGTCGCTCCCAGTTTGGAGTTGGATCTAATGGCTCACAGTCCAAATAAACTAAGACCTGTTCACCTCCCACAGATTTTCTCAAACAAGGGAAATTTATGCATCAAGATGTTTGAACCATGACACTAGGGATGGCGACCTGACTACTAAGGAAACCTTGGTAATCATTGCATCAAAGACACTTTTGTTAATTGTGGGGAGGTTCTATGCGAACTTCTTTAGATTTGAACTTTTTAATTGTCTAGTATTTTGTTAGAAAAGGTATATCGTGAGACATTTTGCTGTAATTTTTTATAATTTAAGCAGAGAAAGATTGTTGAAAAGTGACTTTTTCATCATTGTTAAAAAGTGAATAGACATTAATTAAGGATTTGTTTGTATTTTGTTTTGACGTATATTATTATTAAAACTCATTGTCAAATATCTCGTAAACAAGTTTATGCTGCCCTTTTATGTGCGTATTTTAGATTGGAAAAAACCTGATTTGATTCTTTGATATGGCTCATTCAATTATTAATTCAATCATAGCCCTTGATTATTGGCATAACCACATGGTAATTCTCCCCATGCATAGAGATATATGTAGAGATATTAACAGATATTACTTAAAACCCAAATTTTAATAAGGATTCTTAAAAATCAATTTTGATAAGGATTCTCAAAAATCATTCGTTAAATTAATGGCGAAATATAGTAAGGTTAAAATTCTTGTTGCAAGTTGCACCATTGTGCCAAAAATCCCCATACTTCAAATACAGGGCAAAAAGAGATAAATATTGTCACAAAAAGCTGAGTATTAGCTACATCTTGGACAAAAGAGCATTTTTTAATTAAAAAAATACACACACAATAGATTGTTTATGAGTACACTTGGGAAAAAAAAAAGGATTTAAAATCTAATGAATGACCCAAACACAAATTTGAACTAACACACTGACATGCCAATTACACAAATTTGCTAATTAACTTCAACCCTAAAGTGTTCTCCTTTATAAGATAATTTTACTTGATCAAACATTAATTGTCCAAAAATTGACCCAAATCAATCTAATCCAAAAACAAAAAAAAGACCCAAACCAACCAAATCGAATTCCCTTCAACTAGAACATAATCCAACTCTAAATCAACACAATTGAAATAAAACCAAATGATCAATTTACGCACTCTATTTACAAGAATTTTTCTTCTACAAAAGTGTTTAGTTTTAATAATGAAAAAAGATATTAGATTATAAAGAATAGTCGAATTTTACAAACACACATGCACCCCAAAAAAAAAGAAAAAAAATCCAATCAAGTAATTAAGAAAAGAAAAATCCTCTTCTCATCTGGGAGTATATTTCACACAGCCTCCACCCCAAAAAAAAAAAAAAAAACACTGGGAGTATATTTCATCCTAAAATTAGAATTAAGGCAAAAAAAAAAAAAAGACGAAATACAAAGGAGGCGGCCTAAAAAGTAAAAACACACTGATCAGACGATTACAGTCCAAAGAAATTCTTCCTTTTTTCGCCCCTCTCTCTCTCTCTCTCTGCCCCTCAATCCCAACTGTTCCTCCCTAAACTCATTTACTGCTACAATATTCCCCGACTCTCACCATTTATCACTCCTTCGATTTAGGGTTTCCATCTCCCCTATCTCTCCCCTTCTTCAATTTCCCCCTTATGCTATGGTATTCTTCTCTTCTCCGTAGTACTTGCATTTGATTGTTTTTTCCCCCTGTTATTTTTTTTGCTATGATTGTCATTTTCATCAGCATTATTGTTTATCCAAATTCGTATTTACTATTGTCGTTTCAGTGTAGTGAATCGTTACTGTACTTGATTTTCTCAATTGTGGGTAGTTATTTGTGCTACTTCTTCGTTTGATTTTATATTTTGAGTTGTTTTAATCGTTGAAATGGAAGCTGGGTTTGACTGGGGTTTAGGGATTTTGGGGTTTTGTTGTCCTGATTGTTCTAGAGGCTTGCCTTGAGCTTGGTTTTGTTGAATTTTTGACAAATTTGAAGTGATCCTTTGTGCTTATCGCTGGATTCTTCTTTGTATCTATGGTTAAACTGAATTTGTTTGGATTTTTCATTTAAAGTTCCTGTGATCTGGTCCAATTTGGTACTTGGGATTTTAATTAAGACTTAGTTTATACTGTGAGGCATTCTGGATGGCGAAGTACTACTTGAAGTTCCAGGGCAAATAACTCGCCTCCTGCCATCCCTCAAATTCATCAAACTGGAAAATTTATTCTGCAGAACTAGAGATTCGCCATCGCATGTTGTGAAGAGGGAAGGGATTCTCTTATAGTCTTATTCAATAGTGATGATTGCTTTTTGTCCTGTAGTAATCTGGAATGCTTGATTAGGATATTTGGAGTTTTTCCCTGAATCAATCTGCGTCCCTCGGTGTACTTTTAACTTGCAAGCATAGTATACAACCTTCTACTGTTGTCTTTGCAGCAGTGTTGTCATTTGTCAGCATTGTTTAGTATCATTCTATGAGTGCTGATACTTTGTTTCCTGTCATTGTACTGCTCCCCTCTTCAAAAGGTTTTAAAATTGTCAAAATGTTTAAATTGTTTTATGGTTCTCGGAAACACTCTCCCTACAGATAGGGGTAAAGGTGTCTACATTTGGATCTCCCGGTACCTTGCTTTGGTGAATTCATGTTGGTTGTTCAGATTGGTTGTATTGCTACTTTGAAAGTATGATAGTAATATAGTTTGAAGAGTACACTTCTCTGGATTGAATGTTGGGCGTCGTTATTTCTGCTCCATGATATGAAATAAGTGATGGTTTTGCTCTGGTTAGTCGTCTTCTCTTAGGGCTGGCAGTGGTGTTCACCAGTCAATGGATGGAATTAATGTGGACCATCGTCTTGCTAGGAAATTCTAATTTGAACTTTTTGTATATTTTTCCTGGAGGTAGAGGGAATGTCTCTGGTAAACCAGTAGAAGTATGAGAATGATTTTTGGTCATAATTCTTGTATGTTTGCAGTGACGAATATTCTAAAGCCTTCGAAGGTATGACATCACACCTCTTGATAGATTTGTAACTCAGTTGTGAGGGTCTCCTGCACCTTTGGTCTTTCTAAAATAGTCATCAGGGATATAGGAGCTAACATGTCTACCTGGTTTAGTGTACATTGCTATAACCGTGGAGGGTGGCTGACTAATCTAACCAGTAGCACGTGATAAGAGTGGGATGAAGAGAAGAACAAGTCATCTTCATACTTTCTGTGCAGTTTAAAGTCGCTCAAAATTTTTGCGTTGTCTAGGTTTTGACGGAGATGCATGAAATTTATCCGTCCAAGTTTTGGGTGTACGCCCCAAATTCCTTCGGTGGTTTATGGAAATTATTTTATTTCTATATTTTGGATTGAAGATTGGAAAGTTTATGATTGGAATCCGAGACAAGATCTTATGGTTGAGAATATGTGAGATCTTCTCGGGTTGGTGCTTGGAGCCCAAGACATGATCCTATGGTTGAGATCTGCCTAGGATTGTTTTAGCTTCCTTAAAATACCCAGTTATTCAACCTTGATTGGTGTGGTCGACTCAGGTGCCTTTTGGCACGTCTGGAGTCACTTGTGCACAGTTTATTCCATTATTCTAATTTTGGTTGAGAGAGTTTTGTGTATGAGAGTTTGTGTGAGTTATAATCTCTATTTGGTTTATTCTCTACTCCTCTCTCATATAGTGGATTCGTTGGTTGCGCTCTTCGTGCCCCGTAGTTTTCCTCGTTGGGGTTTTCAGCGTTAAATCTTGAGTTCTGCTGTTTTAGTTTTGTTGACGTTTATTTTCTCGATTATTTGTCATCCTGTTTCTGCTTCCGCTGATTAATTGCTAAATATCATCCATAATAAGTGGTATCAGAGCGATTTTTGACCGACACTAACAAATCATGAGCATCATAGACCAGTCTAATTGGTATTCTCAGAAGTCAGATGTATGGTTGCTTTAAAAGCTTGTGCCTCCTCCATTAGAGTGTTCAAATGCCTATTATCCATTGCCTTTGGATTAATGTTTACTAATTGTTATATTCTTTCAATTATGATTGGACTGCAAGAAGCTGCTAAAGTAGGAGACCGACATGGTCGATCAAGGTCACTGTATCTGATGGAATTATATATTTCTATGGAAAGTTGACGTATGGTTTGATTGTAATTGAGTTCTTCTCCTCCATCACTACAATTTCTATTTCAGCAACACTGCAATCGGGGCAATTTGTTCAGGAGGTCATTTTAAATCATCTGTCATAAGATTTCCAGAATATGGTATAAACATGCTAGGTCTCATGTATGATATTGTTTGGTTTCAGAGTGCAAGCTTCTGACGCGTGGCTGAAAGAGAGGTATGACTTTTCTATCCTTTCTTGTTGATGTTATGGCTTCCTTTTCCCCCTTCTCCTATTCTTTTAAATTTTGTTTTGCTGGCTGTGATATTCAATCTGTATTAGTCAGCTGAGACAGGCCGTGGCAGCGAGGCTGAAGGGACTAACCTAAGTGAGCCGTTACCGCTATCTTCTTGGGCTTTACAATGGATGACCATCGTGAGAATGGAAGACACAAGCCAGAAATGTATAAAGCGCCACAGAGCCAGGTATAGAGACATAAAATTTGTAATGAGGAATGTTCACTTTTTTCATGGGTGTAGATTAAAATCCTCATGTTTACAGAAAATCACTTAAATTTTTCCAGAACTTAGGCAGGTACTACATTTGCATTTACGCCTATATTAGATATTTGTATGTGAATCTGAGTTATATAGCCACCACGTGGAATTCCTCACCTTTGTGCTGATTCACGCATGTTGGGACTAGCAAATAGTGTGATTATTGTGTTCTAATCTAATTGACTGAGATGTGCCTCCTATGTTTGGTTTCAGTGGTTAATGCAACAGCCACAGTCAATGAAGCATATAATGTCCATAATGGCTGAAAGAGATGCTGCAATCCAGGAAAGAAACATGGCTATTAGCGAGAAAAATAAAGCTTTGGAAGAGAGGGATCTGGCTATAATGCAGCGGAATACTGCCATCCAGGAAAGGAACGAGGCCATAATGGAGAGGGATAATGCCTTAGCAGCACTGCAATTCAGACAAAATTCTATGAATGGTAATAATTCCTGCCCAGCTGGATGCCAAATATCACGTGGTGTAAAACATGGCCACCATCCTCAGCAACATGTACAGCATTCCTCTCATGTGGGTGAAGCTTCTTATGAAGGACGAGATGTTCAGGTTCCTGATGCGCACCCACTGTCACCCGCCCCTGATAGCACAAAAACACGTAAAGTCAAACGAACAAAGGAACCCAATGCAATGTCTCCCAACAAGAAATCCAAACCAGGGCGCAAGGTGAAGAAAGAAGGTGAGGACTTGAATAGAATGATGTTCTCCAAGCCACAAGAATGGAAGGGAATGCAGGATATGGGGGGCAGTGATGGTTATAAGCAGCTGGGTGGGTCAAAACCCGATTGGAAGGGCCCGGATCTCGGATTGAACCAAGTGGCATTTGATGAGTCATCTATGCCGCCGCCTGTTTGCTCTTGCACAGGGGTGTATCGTCAGTGCTACAAATGGGGCAATGGAGGTTGGCAATCTTCATGCTGCACTACCACCGTGTCCATGTACCCATTGCCTTCAGTTCCTAACAAACGGCATGCTCGAGTTGGTGGCCGAAAGATGAGTGGAAGTGCTTTTAGCAAACTGCTAAGCAGGCTCGCTGCGAATGGGCATGATCTATCAACACCTGTTGATCTCAAGGATCACTGGGCAAAGCACGGGACTAATCGCTACATCACCATCAGGTAGCATACTAGAATATTAGACATTTGGATTTTGGTAAGATGAAGATAACTCTATCTCCATCATCATCACCAATGTACCTGGTCTATAGGAGCTCAGGAAGGATTTAAATGGCAGACTTGAAGAAACATGATGATTCGCAATTTCAGCCTAAAATTTGCCCTTATCAAGCTTTCCCTTGCCTTCAATGCCCGTAATTGCTGCGTTCATCTGTCATTGGCGTTTATCTTTGATATTCCTTCTCAGAAAGTGATGGTGGCTGAAGAACTGTTGAAGGGAACTTGCATATTGTAGAAATTGTCGTCATCCTGTGAAAGTCTAATTGTAAATTAGTCGTGGTTTTCATCGGTAGGTACGTGAGCATGCATGGTGGGTAACTCGAGATCTTAGTGTAAGATTGTCATTAGCTGGGAAAGAAGTGCTTTGTCCCGGCGGCATTCATAAAACTACTTACTTGCCTAAATTTCATGTTTTGTTGTGTAATTTTGATTGTACCATGGTTGGTTGTTTGGATTGGTCTTTTGATTCCGGTTTGCATATTGCTTCTAGAGAGTGAAGCCATACTATGGGAGAGTGTTGCAGTGTCGCTCACATGTTCAGTCTACGTGCTGAAATTCTGCTTCTGCTCACAACTCAATGCGACTGAAGCAAGTATGAATGTGTGCTCTGTCTTTCCCCCTTCTTGTCTGCATTCAGTGTGAACCGTGAAGCAACGAATAAAAGCGTAACTGGGGAAATTTTAGGTTCAATTTTTTGTGACATCAAAATTCTTCACTAGTTGAAATGACAAACACAGGAAGTCTTAGTGATTCAGGAAATGGCAATCGACCCACTAAAGAATCTTAACCGTGAAGATTTTATGCTGTGAGAAAATATAGATGGCAAAATGAGGATGAACCTATTTGTTTCAATTGTAAGATAGAAGGAACGGTAAAGACTTATAGGTAATTATAAGAAGCTGCATAGAATTGCCTATAGGATAAATTTATAAAGTTATAAGGGATGATATGCAGTTGTAAAAAACTAAGGACCTATTCTTTTCAATATCATATGTAAATATCATTAGTATTAATACTGATTAACTTTAGTCACATTTTCTAGTTATAATTTTAACCTTGATTATCACTCATCAATAATAAGTTACTTAAGATAATTGAAATAACAATCCCTAAATAAGACCATCTAGTGAAATGAACAAGTCCCAGAAGCCTTATGTATGTAAGTAATGTTACATAGCCATTAGCCAATCTTTACCAATGTCTTAGTGATTTCTTTCTCTCATCACACATGGGGGCCTACCTCTGTTGCAAAGTTGACTCCTACTACAAAAACCACAAATTCAAATCCCATTGTAATTTTGTAGTTCTTCACTGAACAAACTGATGGATTTCAACGTTCATTATAATTTACACTGTCGGTTAAGGAGTGTTAAGGTTATACTAGTAATTAAACTGAGACTATGACTTCTTATATTAGTTAATTCCAATGCAACGTACCAGTAAATAGTAATTTACATTGTTAGTTAAGTAATTTTATCAATAATATAGAAATAATTGTCATATAAATTTCATGTACACCGAAATTTCTTAGCTCTATTGCACTGGTAGAGAATTGGAATCCTTTTTTTAGCCCACCTAACCTCATTTTGCTACCAATCACGTAATATACCAGAGAGTTACAGGCAGTGGGGGAGCCACAATAGTGCAAGGCGTCAAACTGTCAATTGACACCCCAGGTTTTTCAATGATAGAGTTTATGTCAGTAGCCGAGCTTTTGTATTAGCATTACTAGTTTAGGCTGTTGGCAAGGTGCCTCAATTATGTTGGTCATGTGTTCAACGCTTGGGTTTACAACAGGCTTTGCTTTTTTTCTTATACTGTGCCCTTTTCTTTTCTTTATTTTTTATTGGGAAAATTGACGCTAATAATCTGAACTATCGGGGTGTCGACACAAATAATCTTGCATGAGAAATTATAGTACATAGTTTGACCTTTGACCTTATTTTTTATAAATAGTCTGATCTAAGAAAATTCATGTCAGCGCATAATTGAGTCAAGCTCACCTAAACTCCTTACTAGTATACTTACAAAAAAAAAGGTCAAATGTCAGACTGTTCGCTATAATTTCCTTTTTTATTTCAAATTCAGTTAGCCCTAATTTTCTTTTTCTTTTTTATTTCAAATTCCCCCAGTACTAATTCTAGTTTATAATCATGCTCTTTGCAATTTACTTTATTTAACTTAAATTTTGTCTAATGATTATGCTAATATTATTTTGAAAATGGCCAAATGGGAACTATGCTAATACTATTTTGGAGATGGCCAAATGGGAACTAAATTTAGTAAACTTGTGAATTCGAAAATCGAACTTGGAGTTTGAAGATGAAATTTGATGGATTTGGGATCTCTCGTAAGTTTAATACTATATTATTGCTATGTAGAGTACTGAAAATATAAGATGACATTGATGAGCTCCCAGAGAGAGATTGCTCTCTCCCCCCAAGAACTCGACCTAGTCAACCGCTCCAATAAAAAAATCAAACGCAACGCAGAGGGGGAATCCATTATCCAGGACGATGATGCTGCACCCATGGAGATGGAAAGGAACACTGATAATGGACAGCAACAGGAAGTCCCGATGAACTTTCAACCACCACCTAAGGCCTCCTTCCGGGACACTCTGGCAAAGAACAACCCAAATCTGGTGTACTCGTCGTTTTCCAACCCAGTTTGGCATGAAGAGGACGTGGACTACGGCACATCTGATGATGATGAACTTGACCCAAGTTGGGAAGGAGACCCAAGATGCCCCACAATACATCTCTCCAAAGCACAAAAACACCGCTTCAGACAGCCGTGGAGGAATGCCATCATCATCAAGATGTTTGAGAAAGGCGTCGGTTTTTTAAGGTTACAACGTAGCCTCAAAACCAAGTGGAAACTCAAAGGCCACTTCTCCTTAATCGACATTGGATGCGACTACTACATCACCCGTTTCACCAATGTGGAGGATTATCACCACGTACTCACCCAAGGACCCTGGCTAATCAGTGATAACTACCTAACAATCCGCAGGTGGGTCCCGAACTTTGTACCGGACGAAACTCCAATATGATTTCTAACTACATGGATCCGTATCCCCAATATAAGTATTGAATATTTCGATTGGAAATTTCTGGCAATGATTGGATCCAAAGTAGGACGAGTTATTGGCATAGACCAAACCACGGCCAATGCAAATAGGGGCCGATTCTCTCGATTAAGCATGGAAGTAGACCTTTCCAAACCCTTGTTATCCAAATTCCGTTGACGAGGTCGGGTATGGAGGATACAATATGAAGGGATTAAATTCATTTGCTTCAAGTGTGGAAAGGTAGGTCATCGAGAGGAACACTACCTCACCTTTCCCCCACCAGAGGATTCATGTCCGAGTATTCATGAAACAGCAACTCGGAATGACCTAACACAAGCCATCCCCATGTCCAGGCCTGAATGCATGAAGGAATTCAGGCCATGGATGCAAGTTAGAAAACCTACCAGGAAGAAGACTACCCGAACGAATGCTTCCAATGTTAAGGACAAGACAGGACCCATTCACGATGCACCCACAAGCACCCATGCTATGACCCGACCCGTGAACTCGAAAGGCGAAAAAGGAAACAACAAAGATCAAGGAATGGTTACCAACCTAGGCAAACAATCTTTGGCAAGTGGATCTCAGTATACAATATTGGAAAATATTGAGGAGGATAATATTGTCGAAAATAACCACTATGAGGATTTGGAAATTACCCCATCACCAAAAACTGACACTCTAGTGGAGGGCGTACCAGCGCAAAACCAGGAGCAAATCACGTAACATGATGTCGCAAGCGATGCTATGCGGGATTCCCAAACCCTGCACGAAGTCAACCCGGAGAAGTTAGAGGCCATCCTGAGAGACAACTTATTGACAACGGACTCAATTACTGGGCCAGGCAATGGGACCTCTAAAGAACGGACTGCCCTCAAGAAACCTTCCTACACATGATCTCCACTAAGCCCATGCAACCCCCCCATGCTCACCACCTAAACCAAGACCACCCCCCTCGGCCCGCCAAGTTACAAGCCCGTCCAACTCCATAGACGCCGGAGCACACCAACCCACAAGGAAAACCTTCACACGCAGTCCAACAAACCAACGTTAAGGCCCAACTCTATGCAGCTCCATCGTCCATCTCCCTATCACCGGCACAAGACCACTATTCTGAGCTTGGCTACCCACCCTCACCACTTCAATGATCCACCAATACATGAACATGGAATCCTTCAACCCGCGGAAGTGGAACTTTCATCTCGTTTACATGATCAGAGAGCATTTTGCAACACTCACGAACCATGCCCTAACTTAAATGAGATGGTTGGATAAGATGAAGATATGTCAGACTCTGATGGCAGCCCCACTGGGTACTTCGAACATGCAAACCAATGAAGCTTAGTGCTTCCTCCTCCCCTCTGCTAGTTTTTATGGATAGACAGAATTCAACTTCCAGAAGCAACTCCATAATGGTATGGAACTGTCAAGGTGCCGGAAGCAAAGCTTTCTTCAACACATTGGCGGAACTTCTTCGGAGATATGATTCCTCAATCCTCGCTTTGGTCAAGACCAAAATTAGCGGCACTCTTGCCGACGATGTTTGTAGGCGTTTAAAATTTGATGGCATTTACAGAATGGAAGCCCAGGGCTTCCGTGGAGGGATTTGGGTATTATGGAAAATCGACATTATTGACCTGAAACTCATCAAGTTGGATACCCAATTTGTTACAATGGAGGTGACTCAAACAGGAATACAACCCTGGCTCTTCACTGCTATCTATGCCAGCCCAAATGAAACACTTCGTCAGGGTCTCTGGATGGAGCTTCATACTTTTGGTCTCTCTTACAGCAGCCCTTGGTTGCTCGCTGGAGATTTCAACGACACCAAAAACATAGAGGAACGGTTCAACTGCAGCGAAGATCTTACTAGAAGGTGTAACAACTTCAACCTATGGATTGAGAACACACAGTTACTGGACTTGGGATTTTCTGGACCGCGTTTTACGTGGGCTAGAGGATAGTCAGTGGCAACCAGAAAATATACCCATCTTGATCGTGGCCTTTGCAATACACATTGGACGGTACTCTTTGAGGAGGGAAGTATTCGTCACCTGCTTCAAAATAAGTCGGACCACAGTCCCATACTTATAGCCCCCCACGGATTCACCCCTCTCCAAACTGCTCTACACCCCTTCTGGTTCCAAGCTGTATGGCTAACACACCCAACTTTCGAAGATTATTTAAAGAAGAGCTGGAAACAGCGCGTGCCACTTTATCCGCTTCTCGCTCAGGCCGCGACTGATTTAGAGATATGGAATAAATCAGTTTTCGGCAACTTATTCCACAGGAAACGTGAGATTTGGGCTTGACTAGAAGGCATACAGAAAAGACTTCCCCAACATCAAAATAGACATCTCCTAAATCTGCAAGCTCAGCTTCAAAAAGACTTGGACACTGTCCTTGAACAATTAGAAATTTTTTGGTTTCAAAAATCCACGTCAGAGGCTATTCGGGACGGTGATAGAAACACCCAATTCTACCATCTCTCCACCATCATTCGCCAAAAGATCAATAGAATCGAACTCCTCCAAGACCAAAATGGTAATTGGATCGAAGACTAATCAGCTCTCCAAGAAATGGTGAGAAAATATTTTAGGGATATTTTTACGGATGACAATCCTCCTTACACACCCTTCAGCCTCCCTGTAAATCGCTATCCAAGGCTAACAGATGCAGAACTGCGGGAACTAGAGAGGCCATTCACAGGAAGAGAATTCTGTAAAGCCCTTTTTGATATGAACCCGTACAAAGCGCCGGGCCCAGAAGGTTTTCATGCACTATTCTACCAATGGTTTTGGGACGTCACGGGCCATCAACTTACCCAACTTGCTATTAACGTACTTGGAGGCCACTCGCTTCAAGAAGGGCTCAATGAAACTCTCTTGGTTCTTATTCCGAAGACTGAGAATCCCCAAATTGTGAACCAGTTTCGACCCATTGGGCTGTGCAACGTCTCATACAAAGTCATCACAAAAGCCATTGTGGGTCGACTAAACCCATCCTGGAAAAAGTTATTGTGCCAACCTAGGCAAGTTTCATGCCTAATAGACAGATCATGGACAATACTATCATCGTCCAAGAAATGTTGCATTCGATGAGATGCAAACAAGGCTCAAAAGGTCTTATGGCGATTAAAATTGATTTGGAAACAGCGTATGATCGACTCCGATGGCAATTCATACGCGAATCACTACTTGATATTGGCATACCCATCAAACTGGTAGAAGTCATCATGGCATGCTTGGATAGCTCCGACTTCAGCATACTCAATAATGGAGAAAAAACTGCCCCTTTTAAACCAACCAGAGGAGTCTGGCAGGGGGACCTTTTATCCCCTTACCTTTTTATGCTGTGCATCGAACGACTTAATCACCTCATTCGAGAGGCGGTTGATTGTGGAGCCTGGAAACCCATTGCGGCGAGCTGAGGAGGGCCGTTATTATCCAACCTATTCTTTGCGGATGACCTCATTCTGTTTGGAGAGGCAACAAAGGAACAAGCTACGGTGATAAAAGAATTGCCTCGAACAATTCTACAATGCATCGGGCCAAAAGGTTAGCCTTAACAAATCCATGGTGTATTTTTCCAAGAACACATGCGACGACATCAAGCAAGTAATCAGCAGGAAGTTGGAAATTCCAATCACTCATGATCTTGGCAAGTATCTTGGACTACCCGCCATACATGGGAGAGTCACCAGACACAAAACCATCTCAGAAAGGGTCACTAAACGGCTAGCAGGATGGAAATCACACACCCTGTCCATGGCTGGGCGAGCCGCCTTAATCCAGTCTACCATTGCGTCTATACCCTCCTATGCCATGCAAACAGTAAGACTGCCCCGATCCTTATGTGATGAGATCGATAGGAAATCCAGGAGATTCCTATGGGGTAGAATGGAACAAATGAGACGTATCCACAATGTCTCATGGGGTCAAATCCTAAAATCCAAACAAAATGGAGGACTCGGGTTTCAAGCCATGAGAGAAACTAATGCCGCCTTTCTCACCAAGCTAGGATGGCGACTTTTAGTGGAAAAAGATAAGCTATGGTCCCAAGTCCTACGGACCAAGTATTGCTAATCGCGATGTGATATTGATATGTTTCAGCCCAAAGAAGATGCTTCAAACAATTGGTGAGGAATTCTTGAAAATGTGAATTTCCTTAAACAAGGCCTAAGATCTGAGATAGGTAGTGTAAGGCATACTCTATTCTAGTATCACAACTGGGTAGCTACTACTCCTCTTGCTTAACATGCCACCAAAACCATCCCCCCTCACTGCTAAGACCAAATGGTGGCTGATTACTGGGATCCCCATGAAGGCTCGAAGTGGAGCTTAATTAATGAGTACCTGCCGGAGGAATGGCTAAAACGAATAGCTTCATTTGAAGTCACCCAAAACGCAAAAAATGATGACCAACTAGTATGGGATGATCACTCCAATGGCGGATTTACGCTTAGGTCAGCTATGAAAATCATTAGGGGGAGGGACCCCGAAGACACCCAACCTCTATGGCAGTTGATTTGGCGTTCACCCTTACCTCAACAAATGCCCTTTTTTTTTATAGCTAGTAGGCCATGATCGATTGATAACAAACCACCATCGGTTTACTCGTGACTTGGCCAAGGATCCCGTATGCAAAGGATGCCTCAGCGGGGACGAGACAGTTATCCACCTCCTAAGGGACTGCAAGCTTACCAAGGAGAATTGGAACTAGGTGGTACCCACGAGACAACGAAGTACCTTCTTCAATCTACCCCTGGAAAACTGGCTTCTCGATAACTTGCAGAAGAATCCTCACCACAAAGAGGAATGGACAACCATTTTTGTCACAGTGTCTTGGTGGATGTGGAAATGGAGAAACAAACGGTGCTTCGAAAACCCAGACTTCCAACCATTCCAAGCCCCCCAATTTATCGTCAGAAAAGCTAAAGAGATTACAGCTGCTTTCAAGGATTCACTCAGCTCTAACAATAGCACCACTGGCCTGAGAAAGAAGGAAACGCTCATAAAATGGCTTCCACCTCCAGAAGGCTGGGTTAAATTAAACGTGGATGGAGCATCGAAAGGGAATCCTGGTGCTGCAGGCGGAGGAGGTGTCTTTCGTGATCATTATGGCCACTGGATGAAGGCTTTTGCGTGTAACTTGGGATGGTGCACCTCAGTTAAAGCTTGAAGGAAGAAATAGGACTAACCTGCATGCGGACATATACTGTCAGTAATAGTCCACGCGCATAAAGAATACCAATCACGCCAATAACAATACCAAGCGGCTACTAGAGTTGCTTTAGGATTTCACGTCCTAAACTCGAGAACTCGATAGATGGTAGTTCGACCATGAGAGAGAAGTAGGAGAATATGGGAGATATAATATTCGCGTCATTACGTCTACCAAGGCTAACCCCCTTAAACCCCTTTATATAGGTTAGGGGGTAGCAAGGGTTGTCGCCCTAGGCGACTTAAGTGGCCGTCGGACCTAATCTCATTAGGCTCGCCCAACAGCTCCCACTCGGCCACTAAGGCCGCAAAACACGTATTCTCCACGTATCACAACTCCTCACGCTTCATACCAGGAATAGGACGTGCGATCAAAAATAACAAGTAGTGTTATATTAAGTTACCATCCAATTAACATAACACTTTCACGAAATACGATACCCCAAAAATATGCTAAGACATCACTAGTGGCATCTCTAATCCCTTATACCTGATATATTATATGATTATGTTCCCAACATAATCGTCCGGGCTGATATGGTGATGGTGGATAGATTTTTCCTTAAACACTCATGAAATCTCATCTTAACTTAATTGCTTTCCTAACATGTTCTCACTGAACCGTATACATCGTGGTTCTTGAGAATCACATTAAAGTAACATCATTAAGCTTCGACTTAAAATCATAGCTTTAAGTTAAAGAGTTATCGTCCATAGGGTCACATAGTGACAAGTGATAGGGAATTCAATTGTCATCCCACATATGGGTCGTCTTATAAGCACACACAGTATGATATGTGTGTCACGGTATAGCTCCCACTTAGCTGGGTTCGTCACTCTTTATGTCATGCGAATCGTCAGTCTAGATTTTCACCCAAAAATCTAACCTAAACCACTAGATCAACATACTAAATGTTGGTCTTGACACTCAAGATTCCGCTTTTAAGGCTTCAATATGAAAACTTATTTCATGCCCAACTCCCTCGAGTCTCATCTTAGTTTTACTAAGGCGACTATATTCATTCCACTCACACACTTCCAGTGTGAATAATCAATATTGCACACCGAATGCTAATATGATTCAGTCTCATCCTATCCGCTACTCAAGCGTCAGGGTGATTGCCTGTGTGACTAGGCCAATCAGAAGCCTGTGACATTTCAATATGCCTAACGTACAACAGTGAGCATCTTGCCCATAAAAGAAACATGTCCATCACGTAACAGAACATGTTTAGATACCAAACCTTATGAAATCCAAGACTCAACCAATGAGTTTTGAACACATCACTAGGAAAGGGTTTAGCTAAGGGAACATAATCACCTTGTTAGTCTATATATATATATATACACACACACACACACACACATACCCAATGGCAATATTTTTTGTCTCTATGGTACAAGATACACAATCTACCTCCATAACTGACATTGTTGTGCAGCTGTACTTCTTTGCTGCATCATGACATGGCTCTCCCACTCAGGGTGAAGACATGTCCTGAGTTTAACTTAGACTCATCCGAGTTACCACCCCCATCAAAATTTGAGGATCCTCTCAACTTGAGGCCTGCTCCTTGATAGCAAAATGCTGAGTTATCAATTCCACGAAGGTAGCATTTAATTCTCCTGATGAATTGTCAATCAGGAAGTCTTGGGTTACTTTGATAACGACTTATCAAATTATCCGCAAAGCAATAGGTCATGTACATAACATGACTTTCATTAAGCTTACTATGATATTAGGGTTAAGGACATTGTTCATTATCTGTATTTTGTCATCTGTTTTAGAGCATTGGGTAAGACTCAAGGTTGAACCCTTCTCAACTGGAGTATTTATGGGTTAGGAATTATAAACCCAAAATCATTCCAAGACACTTTGATGCATGCTTCTGGGGACGGTTTTGGATTATTTTCACTCCTAGAACATACCTAATTTCACCCGTGTCCTTCGTCTCAAAGACATGGAATGACTACCTTTTTATTTTCACTCCTATGACATACCTAGTTTTACCTGTGTCCTTCGTCTCAAAGACATGGAATGACTACCTTTTAGTAGTTTTAATCATCTCCAAGTTGCTCCTAGTCAACAGTATGTCATTAACATGAGGAACGTAATCCCATGTTGATCTTTCGACATATACAATGGTCTTTTGAAACCATTTAAGCCAAAATGGCTTTATGGCATCTAGAGTACCACGAACTGAAAGATTGCTTAAGATCACATATGGACCTTTTAAGACGACACACATTGTCCTCTTATCCCTTTGATACAAAATCAATGGGTTAGTCCACATAAATCTCTTTCTCAAGATCACCGTTTGAGAAAAACAATCTTTACTCTATTTTGAACAACTCAAAGTCCGAATGGAAAACCAGGGTTAGGAGTATTCGGGCCTGAACTTATCAATTGAACTATTCATCTGAAGACTTACATCGGAGTGGAGTTTCAACGAGTTCTCAAATCTTGTCAGTGAGTCCATCTCATCCCGTATGGCATCCAGTCACTCTTTGTGATTTGGTGAACCAACCGCCTCTTGATAAGGGGTAGATCCCTTAACTCCCAAGGAAGTGTATGGGAATATTCCTTTTTCGATTTGAAAAAATCGCCGAGGAATTCTTCCACGCTTAGTCCTTGGGATCCTGGGACCTTCATTATTTGTCTGCCTAGGTGAGAAATCCCTCCCCCTTTCTCTAAGAGGTATGGGACCAGGAGTTGCTTCCCCTTTCTCTAAGAGGTATGGAATCCTGATTATGAAGAGAAGAATACTCCCACTATCCTTTGGAGGTGGGATCCTGAACATGAGGACTAACTGCATGTTCAGGGATAACTCTCCTCAATAATTGGAGATTGAGGACGAATCTCATTCTCCTTGATAGACAAACCTTCACTATTCTTATCAAGTAAGGAATATGTACCATCCTCGGTGACTTAGTGAGAATTCAAATCCTCCCCCTCACCGAGAGGTGGTTGAAGGTTTTGCTGTAACGCATACAAAATGAGGTCCTTTTAAATTTCATCAAATGTTAGGGAACTCATCCTTAAGAAAATCAACACTATGGGATTTTGTTTCACGAAGAAAATATTCATGATCTCGATTGGTTCGAAGAGTTTTAATATTTCGTCCCAATTGAGTCTTACTACCGCTATAAAGTATATGAATACATCAAGTACTTAGTAATGGTGAGATAGTAGGTACATATACCTATATCATGCATATACGAAACTCCATGACATGCTTTCATATTCATGGACCCGCAGATGTTTAAAATGAGCGAACGCTAAGGGATTTGATGGACTCGAAATCTTACAAAAAGATTTCCTATTATTTTACGAGCTAGGCATAACTTACATTTTGCACCTTAAGCCTAGTGAGTTGGTCTTACAAGGCCATCTTTAGCTAGTCTATTAACTCTATCTTGACCCTCATGGTCAAGTCGAGCATGCCTAAAAACAGAGTCGAAAATGGGACAAGGATGGAAGATGTTCTATTTCGTCCATTGAAAACACCTTTCAATGTGACATGGCCAAACAGATCACCATGCCATATGATGTCTAAGACATCTAGACGAAAATTAAAGAAAACTAATCTTAGGAACAGAAGACACAAGGAAACATCGCACCCTAGGTGCATAGAAAGCATTAGGAAGAGACAACGTAGTCCCTTCAAGGAGTCTCGAATGATTTATCCTTAATTCAATGATATCTTTTCCATTATCGTTACCTAAAACGACAATTTGTGAATCCACCGTATAGTAGTGAAAGTTCACAAAAATCAACTCAATCCTGAACTATGTACTTGGTTGCTCCCGTATCTACAATCCACTAAGGATCATAGTTAGCAACACATGTTTGAGAGTATACATATTATCCAGGAGTAATTGTGGAAAGAGGTACCTTAATCGACTTAGGACAATCCCAAGTATAAGATTCCTAGTTTCCACAGTCATAGCACTCACACGTGCTATATGCTTCTCTTTATTTCCTTAGCATTTTTTCCTTTCGCAATACCAACCTTAGGTCCAAAACTTTATGAGGGAATGGATCGGACGAACCTGATGCTAAGCTAATCCCATGCGTACTCAACAGTGGGGTGACTTTTAATTCCCCCACTAGATCGACATTGATGCAATACGACAAAGTATAACATTTTGATCGATCTATTCTCGAACCACTTTTGGTATGCTTTTTAGTTTTCTAGATACTGTTCACTGACAGTATCATCTTTGCCATCCTATGAGACCTAGAACCTAATGAGTATCCTGACATTCCTCGTTCATGCAGAAAAAACTGAATCTTCCGACATTATATATCATAGTAAATGCTATCAAGTTCTTTATTGGTAAACAAATTACTAACTATATTTTAATTGCCATATCTAAAAGTATATATTTTGTAAAGTGGACATTAAGCATATTCTCAAATAATTAAATTATCAAAAAACTCCATTATCCATGTCGCATGATCGAAAATTTCGCTAAACTAATAATCATCTCATACAAGCATTAATTAGAAGTTTTAATAATTTAATTATCACATTTTTCCATAAAAATAAACTTTATGGAGAACATCATGGTTAAACTAATTAACGTTTTAGAGATATCACAAAGATATTCAAGTTTATGTAAACCAAATTTACATGAAGTTATCTCATTATATATAGCTTCTAATATGTCATTTAGAGCTCTATCAATGACATATCAAACATGAAATTCAGATTATTATATAAAACGCATTTATATAATAAAATGAATCTATAATGCAAAACATATTCGAAATATAAAATGTTACAAAGGAAATTCACAAAAGGCCCAAATAGAATTATATAAAACACATTTATATAATTATATATAAAATGAAACTTATTCAAATGTTATTCGCAAATTATAAAACACATTTATAATGTTATGAATTTGAATTTCATGAAACCAATTCATAAAATACTGCTAAATTGCATAATTAGCAAGTAATATGAAACGAATCCATATTTATTAATTTGGGCAAGGAAAAGTGCTAAAACAATTAGTGAATTTACTACAACTCATGTAGTTCATATACATAAAACACATTTATAAAATACTAGTAATTGGAGATTGGCATGAAACATATCCATGTAATCGAACGCAACATACTTTGTAACATAAAATATATCCAAATATTAGTCGTAATTAATCATACATAGAACAGATCTATATAATATTAAAATTAGGATGAAACAAGTTCATAATAAAGCTTGCAAATTATATAAAACGTATTTATATAATATTGCAAACTTAAATTTTATGAAACAAATTCATAAAATAATCAAATATCCTATATATCCAAATAATAGTATGAAACTTATTCATGTAAAACTTAATGAATCATTTTTTTGTTAACTACATCAATGACAGATTAACTAACTGATTTATAATTGCTCATGTTTCTGCTAAAATTATTAAATCATGAAACATATTCATGTGATGGGATATTATATAAAACATATTTATATAATATAACCTATGAAATATATTCATTTACCGACCAAGGGGATCTTTATATCACATAGATATTTATTGAGATCGAGTAAAATAAATTTACGTCATACGCACTAATTTTATATATGAAACAAATTCATATAACGTTAACCCAATGGATCAATAACAAGTTACTCGGTCAAGAAAATGTCAAGTTGATACATATATAAAACGAATTTATATATGACATTAAACATATTAATGTTTTTATAACGAAATCATGCATTTTGAACTAATTCAAAAAAAAAAAAAAAACTCAATTCAACGAATGAATTAACTCCATGAAACTTTATCAACTTGAACATCATTATAATTTAATTATAAATTATACCATAATTGATAATAATAATTGAGTTAAAACTCAACAATGATCGAAAAATAGCTCAGCATAAAATATTCATGGAGGCCCAAAACAGAAATAATAAAACATGACCGAAAGGAAAAACAGCCCCAAAAACATTTTTAATGAAGGCCCAAAAACGTGGGTATATTTGAGTGACTTTTTCACTCTATGACCCTAACTCTCCTTTCCATCCTCTTTCTCTTTCTGCCCTTACTGATACCCGAAAAGGACCTTTCTCTGTCCCCTCTGTGTTTCTCAACTCCTCGCCATAGCTAGGGAGCACCGAGCTCCGCTCAACCCTGTTGCCCCCCTCGGCCGTTCGCCGACCATCATGCCCCGAAAAACCACCCATGTAATGTCGAACCGTCGCCACTAAAAGGTGTCTTTTCCCTTCAATCCACGCCAACCTGACGAGAACGGACACCGTCATCGAGTAGATCGGTCGAGGCCGAGTCCAATGATGCTGCCTACGCGCCCAACACGCCACTGAAGCGGCGGCCCGTGGGTGCACGCGCCTCCAAGAACGGCGTTTTTTGCAGTGCTTTCTCGGTGGTTGCGTAGATCGACGTGTACGGTGGCTAATGAAGGAACGAGGGGACCGAAAGAAGGCCTCGTCGGCGGCACGTGTCTACACGCGCCACCCTTCCCTCGTCGGTTCCTGATGGGTATGCTTTTCCCTTTCCTTTCACCCCCCCTTTTTTTGGTTGCTAGGTCGATGAGGGCTACGGAGGCCTCACTTCGGTGAGGGCCACTGAGGCCCCGCCGTGTTCGCCACCACCGCCACGGAGGCATCGGCGGTGGAGACAGACTAGGCGGCGGACCACTGAGGTCTACACGGCTGCCTCTTTCTATAGTTAGGGTTTCGGGGCAAAGGGGGGTTTAGGGTTAGAGTTTCGGGTTCTTTCCGTCTTCCCCCCCTTTTGTTTTCTCGTGATTAGGGTAACGAATTATGCCACTAATTTGTGAATCGCATATAGCATGAACATGGTAGCATAATACTCAAGCAGCAACTAATCAAGTCTGGTATTTAAATTCAGACAAAAAAATGCTTGTGTTACACCTAATCAGAGAAAAAGAACAGTCTTTGGTTATCGAAGCATGCTTGGCAGATAATCTATACTGAAAACATGCTTGCATATATATAATTGCATAACCGAACTGAAAAAATTTCGTCTTTGGCCAGAACCAATTACGTAAACATGCTTTCGTCAATTCTATATCATAATTTGATCAATTAGAACCACGGGTTATCAATCAAAAATCGAATCTGTCTATGATTGATAACTGTTGCGGCACACTGATTTCACAAAGCATATACATCCACGACTATGAATAAAAAATTCTATCTTTTGTTGATTCTGGATGAAGTAATGATATGAGCATGCTGGTAGAATATTAGGGTTGCATAATTACGAAAATTAAGCAATTAAACATATAAACTAGCATGCTTTCAATAACTTCAGGTTTAGCTAATTTATCAACCTATCAATCGGGACTAATCCGAACAATTTAGGCTCTGATACCACTGAAGGAAGAAATAGGACTAACCTGGATGCGGAAATATACTGTCTGTAATAGTCTACGCGTATAAAGAATACCAATCACAGAGTCGCTTTGGGGTTTCATGTCCTAAATCCGAGAACTTGATAAATGGTAGTTCGCCATAAGAGAGAAGTAGGAGAATATGGGAGATATAATATTCGCATCATTGCGTCTACAAAGACTAACTCCCTTAAACCCCTTTGTATAGGTTAGGGGGTAGTAAGAGTTAGGCAACTTAAGTGGCCGTCGGGCCTAATCTCATTAGGGCCGTCCAACAAAGCTGAAATCCTATCCTTGCTACAGGGCTTACGCATCGCTAAAAATCGGGATTTACCAAAGTCCAAGTTCATATGGACTCTCAAGTCATCTTGAGCAAAATACAAACACCTTGTCAAAGGAACCAACCGCTCTACTTCATCACCAAGGAATGTCAAAAACTAATCGGTAATGAGGATTGGGAGGTAAAGATTCCACATTGCTACAGGGAAACAAACAAAGTTGCAGATCATTTCGCTAACTTAGGAGTCGGACAAAATTCTCCTTTTATAACCTTCGAATCTCCCCCTGATGCTGTTATTCCATTACTTTGTGAAGATGTATCTGGGGTCTATTGGCCTCGACTTATCCGTATTGAATAAAACAATTTAGGGGCTATTTGCCCCTCTTTCACACCAAAAAAAAAAAAGAGTACTGAAAATATATGAAAGAAAAAGTATTAATAGATTACAGTGCAAATTAGATAAACATAAGTTGTAATGTATTATAGTATAGTTCGACAAGCTAGAGTTCAATGAATCCTAGAGTTCGACAAGTCGAGGTTCAATGAATTCCTGGCTCCTCTAGTGGTTATGGGCAACTTTCATGATTTTAAAATCCAAATTTATCATAACCGTCCTACAAACTTTGCAATCTTAAGTAGCATCTATTCAAGTTCTATACCATACAAATTTATATTGAAATTTTTCAACAACCCTAATAAGAAACGTGGTACTTGATCTGAAATGTAGGCACACATACTCCCAATTAAAACTAAAATACTGCACATGAGTTCTTTTCACACATTCCTTCAATTAATTAAAACTTTTGAATGGAAAAAAAAAAAAAAAAACACTGAAAATGGTCCAATGAATGGGAAAACAGTACAGAAATGTGCAGTGTAATTTATGTGTCAGATCACAAAGTTTTCATCACGGAATCATCAGACAGGGACAACTATGATAATTTTCACTCTTTCTCATCACCCACATAAGATTCTGCACTGCCACAAAATAGGGAAATCCAAAGAAAAAGATTGAAAATTGAGAGAAAGAAATCCAGCCAAAAAAAAAAATTTAAGAAAAACTTGACAATCAATTAATCCGAATATACCTCAGACCGTCCTAATTCAATCAAGATATCAACATCATGCAGAGTTTGATCACTGCGATTGTCGGAATCAACCATATGAAATTCTTCATTGGCAAATAACTTTTTCTGAAATTAGATGAACAATATGACAAAGTGAGAGAATTTCTAATAGTGCTTCTTAGATATTCCTCGAAAACGGATTTTAATAAGCTGTTTCAAGCAATTCATAGTGATTATTACGAAAGATGGGCTTACCCCAAAAAAAAAATTATTACGAAAGATGGGTCCGTTGAATTAGGGTTTTTGAGTCGAATTTCGTAGCCCAAGGCCCCAAATTACGGGTGGTGAATGGCCCGTATTCTGGTTGACGGCCTAGTAGCTGTCTCAGTACCCTTTTTTTAGCAGTTAAGCCTTATTATTTTATTATACCCCTATTTAGGGCAAATTATTATGCACTTTCAAAAAAATATACTCTCATTGCCACACACACACACACACACACACACACACACACACACACACACATATATATATATATATATATATATATATATATATATATATTAATGTTCCTTGTCAAATAAGTGATTATCAATATATATTTCGCTATTATGACTTTTAGGAATACATTCTCCCTAGTGTATATTGTAGCCTTCGTGTATTTAGCGATAATGTGGCTAAATTGTGGGGACTGAGCCCATTTTGAACTGGGCAACCTATGATAATTAGGTCGATTGATCTATTATTTTTTCTTCTTTAGTTCTCAAACTTAAGGTATACTCTTTACAACTTATGATAAATACTTATTATCAGTATTAAGTATAATTAAACACAACTAAGCATAATTCAACATCATTCAGCATAACTCTATACGATTCAGTAATGATCAACGTAGTTCAATAGATTTTATCTCTAATAATATAAACTAGTTTCGCATGTTTTAGCATGATTTAACATATGCCAGTATGACTTTGTATAATTTGGCATATCTATAAACACCAATAAGAATTTATGAGAAGTAAAACAAAACCTGTCTTGAAAAGAAATGCATTATAAGACTCGTATTTGAATGGATTATTTGATATGTTAACCAACTGTAAAATTATAATAGCTGTCTCTCAGGTTAGGGCCAGATCTATCCTTTTTCACCCCCCTTTTTCTCCTTAGGTAGTAGGTGGGTCAATTAAAAGATCATCTATTGTACATTTCTTCTATTGATATATATATATATATATATATATATATATATATATATATATATATATATATAATTGTATATATATATATATATATAATTGTGAACAAAATTTAAACGAGTTAGCATATCTTCTTTCCTTGCAGCCCTCCCTTCTTCGAGAAAATTGTAACGTTTAATCATTCTAGTGTTGTTTGAAAGAAAAAAATAAGCTATAATTGGAAACTATTTCTGAAGTTGTTTAAGAGCATTTATAGCTTATGCAACATGGTACGGTGCAAACTGCAAAGGCCCCACATATGTTATCTTTGCAGGTCTAAATGTCACGGGTCATTATACTCCCCCCAAAAGGCTGGTCTAATGGGGTGTATAGCACCACCGCTTATAAGCCCCATATCCTTCCATCACTTTTTCAATGTGAGACTCTTATCCGTAACATAAAGCACGCATGCTTCTTTTGAGATTTTTCTTGTCTTTTCTGATTTTCTTTTTTTTTTTAAACAATATTTGTAGTTAGTAAAAAAAAAATAAGGTTCTAAGTTGTGAGGTGAGTTCATCACAAATATTTTATTTGGTGATCCAAGTTGAAGTTTATTTGACTGTAAAAGTGAGGAAAAATTGGAAAAAAAAAAGGTTAAATTCTGAAATGACATGGAGCATACCTTTATTAAGAGTTTCAAAATGGATGCTCTAGTGAATAAGATTGTGCTCATGTCTCAATGTTGCTATCAGAGAGTTAGCCTCGTAGTGGTCTCTTGGTTACAGTAGGGTAGATTTGGTTGTGATTTTTCGTATGTTGTGTTTGTATGCAGGGAGTACAGGCAGTTGGGAATAGACATCTTTGTATACCTATGTGTGTTAAGGTATAATATCTTTTTCTACTATGTTATACTTGTATTTAAATAGTTACTGCCGCTTGATTTATTAGTACTTCTTAGTTCAATTCCCTGTTGCTTATTCTTAGTTACGCTCCATAAAATGTTTTCACGAAATCCTTATTCTTTAAAATATTTTCACAAAATTGTGTTTTGTAGATCTCTTGAAATTAACCTCTCTACTGGTAGGACTGCCGGTTGAGGTAAGGTTACTTACATCTGGATCTCTCAAGACTTTGTGAAAGCGGGACCCATACTGGAAGGTGTTGTTATTGTTGTCGTCATTGTTGTCATGTCTAAGTGTTGCTATCATCACTAAAACTTGTCTCATTCTAAGTGTTGCTATCATCTCTGACTTGTCCTATTGCCTTTTAACAAAACATAAGGTGGGTTGTCTATTTGGTGGTCTAAGTAATTGGCTTATCATTCATATGGCCTTGTGATAATGTTATCTTTTAAATTGGAATTGAAATGAGGGAGGAGGGAATCCTATGTATAATCTAACAGTGACATTCAAATATACACTTAGTTGATCTTAATTTAGATTATTAATATCACTATATTTATAAAACATTTAGTTATGATTGAAAGAATTAGTGCTAAAATTCAAGTTGAATTTAGTAATCATCAAAATTGACCTACCAAAGCTTGATTTAAGTTTAATGTTACCTCACTAAACTTGTCAAATTCATGTCCAACATGGTCCATGTTCACTTAGTTTAATTGGACAAAGTGTCGATGATGCTAAGTATTGATGGTGAGTACATATACAAGAAAAACAATAATTTTGAGACCATGTTCGTCTCAGCGTTAGAAAGCGTTTGGTATCCACTAACCGTTCTTAACCGCTCCCAAACACTATTAACCAATTATCGCTAATCCAAACCGTTGCAAAAGCTGGTAACCATGGATAAACGCTGGCTAACTGTTATTTACTGTCTGTAACAGCTGTTTGTAATTGATATTATCATATAATAAACATTGATGACAGCTAAACACTATTCTTAACAACTGGTAAACCCGTTGTTAATCACTAATCACTAATTTTAAAAAAGAAAAGACTTGAAATTATTGAAACCAATTGAAGATATTTATTGAGATCAAATCCTCAAAAATTATTTCGTACATGCATGGGCGACACATAACTAGTTATTCTATGTAAAACAAAAGAAAATTGAGGCTAATTGGCTGAGCTTTCAAAAAATTGTCCCGGTTGGGGCCATTTGATGTCCTTTGGTCTAACAACTAGACAAAGGGCGGAGAATATTACTGGCAGGCAGCCGTGGAGTCAAAAACGCGTTCAGAATGCCATTGACATTTGTACCCTCCTCTGTCAGATAAATGAACACCTTAAAAAAAAAAGAGAAAAGAAAAGAAACAACATGCACAGAGAGAGAGAGAGAGAGAGAGAGAGAGAGTGGAGAGCAGAGCAGGGCACAGCGAAAACGCGAAAAATGCTGCTAATTGTCTGAGAGAAAACAAGCGATCATTTTCCCCAGATTTAAGACTCGGGAAAGAAAATCAAAGGAAAGAAAAAGAGAATTCAATTTCGCCATTGTTTCTCTCTCCTCAAGCTCCCCACTGTCACTTTACTATGGAAGATAATCACAAGCACTTTTTCCAGATGCTTTGGTTTTCCCTCTCTTTCTCTCTCTTTATTCTGGAAGCTTCCTGCTTAATTTTCCCAAAGTAAGTTACTTTTTTTGCTTTGCTTCCATTGCATTGTGGGATACCCTGTGAAGTCTTTTGATTGATCGATTATTTGTTTGAGAAGTTGGAAGTTCTTGTTGAGTTGTGGCGGGAACTGGGTTTAAGAAATTAGGGTTTTTTTGGTCCTTTTTGGGGGGTTTAGTTTGTTGCTTTGTTTATTTGAGTAATGGAGTGTAGTGAAGATATTGGAGTTATGCAAAGAATTCAATCCTCGTTTGGGAATTGTTCGTCGTCGAATCCGAAACAAAGCAATCCTCACATGAGTATTAATATGCAAATTCAGAATTTGAGTTTAGAGGGGGTTGGTAATAAGAGGCCTACTGGTATTCCTATACCCCCTTCACAATCACACCCGCATTCTCCTTCAATTGGAGCTAATTCCCAGTTTGGAGTGCCTAAAATGGCTTCCCATCATGTGGGCACCCAGAATTTTGCCATGGGACCGACCCATTCCAGGTCTCTGTCTCAACCCTCGTTCTTCTCGTTCGATCACTTGCCCCCGTTGAGCCCCTCGAGCTTTAGGGAGTCCCCTCCAACCTCGGTTTCTGACCGGGTTTCGAGTGATATTCCTATGGAGGAACGAGGTAGCCATTTGCAAGGTTCTTTGGCTCCAGCACCATTTGCTGGGGTGAGCACAGTTCATGTGACTGAAGGTCTTCCACCTCGTAGAGGACATAGGCGGTCTAGCAGTGATATTCCACCGCGGTTTAATTCAATGGTTCAGCCACCGGTGGCACAGTTTACGCCTCCTGGACATCAGCGTATTCCTGATGGGGATAGGGTTAGGGATAAGCCAGTGCAGTTGGCGATGAAACGAGAAGCTGATTGCGGTGGAGTTGTGACGGATGTAGCTGGAGGAAGAAAGTCTGAGGTTGAAGTTGATGACTTGTTCTCAGCTTACATGAATTTGGATAATATTGATGCCTGGAATTCGTCTAGCGTGGAGGACAAGGATATGGATAGTAAGGTAAGTGGTACAAGAACTAATGATAGCAGTGAGAATGAGGTAGAAAGCAGCATTTCTGGGAATTCGTATGGTATCCATGGGGCTACTTCAAGGAATTCAACTGAAAATAGAGAGCGAGGTAAAAGGAGTGCTCCTGGAGATATTGCCCCCACTGGTCGACACTTCAGAAGCCTCTCTATGGATAGCTTCATGGGAAATTTGAATTTCAATGAGGAGTCACTGAAGCTTCCGCCATCTCCTAGTATTCGGTCCGCTCATCACTCACCCAGTAGCTCATTCGATGGAAACAGCAATAAGTTCAGTGTTGAGTTTGGAAATGGTGAATTTAGTGCTGAAGAACTTAAAAAAATAATGGCAAGTGAGAAGTTAGCTGAGATTGCTACGGCGGATCCCAAACGTGTGAAAAGGTTTGAACTAAAAGCTATATTTTGGAAAATGCAAATGATTTGGAGATCATGAGTTGTCTTACCTTTGTCTTGGATTTATTTCAGGATATTGGCCAATCGCCAATCTGCAGCTCGTTCCAAGGAGCGAAAACTGAGATACATTGCAGAATTGGAGCACAAGGTCCAAACACTTCAAACTGAAGCTACTACCCTTTCAGCCCAGCTCACACTTCTTCAGGTGCTTTACAAATGCATTGGCTCTGGTGGACCACTGTCCATTCCTAGACGTCCTTTTTCGATAAATGTCATCAAATATTGGGATTGATTAATGAGTTTCTTTTTTCAGAGGGACTCTGCTGGGCTGACCAGTGAGAACAAAGAGTTGAGACTCCGTCTTCAAGCTATGGAGCAACAGGGCCAGCTGAGGGATGGTAAGCTTTCTGTCGTAATCTCAGCTCGCATGTGAGCTGTGGTTATTCACCTGCTCCTGAGCAAGATCTGCATGTGTTATATTGACTTTTATTTCTATTGTCTTTTGTTGGTAAGGACTTGGGACATATCTCTCTTGAATGATGACAGATAGTTTACAGTGATTTTCAATGAATAGGTCATTTGGTTTCTGGCAGTGCTTTTCAACAGATAGCAACTTTCTTGAATGAGGGATGTCCATTGAAATTTCTATTTGTATATTAGGATTCTTGAAAATTTCAAGCAAAGTGTGCTCCTCAGAAATGTAATCTGTCACTGAATTTTGGTTAGGCTTCATCACTCCTTGGCATCGGGGGCAATTCTTATTCATATCTACAACTCTTAAGCCCCCTTATGCTTTGTGACCTCTTGAAAGAGCATATACTGTTAACTGCAGGTAATTAGATCATCAGAATTTTTAGGAAGACTGAACTACATCTTCACTCCATTTACAAATTGAGTATCTCAGTAATGGTCGTTGCCCGACATTGCTTCTAAACCTGTGCTTTCTGCTTAATCACGTCTTGCTAAAGGACATGGTATGCTTTTTTCTCTTGTTTATTTTTAGTGTTGCAAATGTGTTTTTCAGAGCTATTTACCTCAACTTGATGTATTTCGAAATGTGCAGTTGTTGGTGCGGTGACTGTCGGTTATTCTTATTCGTGTCCTTTACTCGAGTTATTGTTTGACTACATGCATTCCACTGCTATGTTGATGGAACTGAAAGCTGAGTTAGAACCTTGACCTTCTTATTTCTATCTCTGTATTTGATCCTCTAAAGTACTGCAGTCAAATGTCGATGATAGGTCTAAATTGCTTTGATTGTTTGAAGGAGACTGACATACCAGTGATGGGATCTGATTATTTAATGGCTGTTTAACTGCTTAAGTGAAATTTTTTTTAAGGGGTGTCATACATATGCATATCTTAGTAAGAGATTGGAACCTTTATTATACTTGTTAACTAGGGTATTTTGGGACTCTCATTTCTCATTAAAAGATCATTCATGAGTTCAGTTCATTAATGTATAGCTGCTTGTTAAGCAGGTTGGACAATACTTTTGGTTTTGGACCTGGAGCACATATATGGTTATAAGTCTGCTAGTGTTAAATGCAGTTGGCAAGGAAAACTTTGAGAGCACTTCAGATGCTAATATCGATATTTCTTTGATTCAGTGAATTAATCTCTTTGTTTGACATAATCAATTTCAGCTGAAATGAAATGTCATTGTGAGTTAGTGCTTTAGCGGTTTAGCCTAGCATGTGAACTAGAGTATAGCCTGAAAAGTAATTTTGAGAAGAGCATGAATGCATGATCTTTCTGAGGTTGAAGTGATTGTGCAATCTTGACCCATAAAAAAGCCCCTTTTTCGTGCCTTTCAAAATGCTTGGAACCCCCCCCCCCCAAAAAATAAAGAGAGGAAAGACGGCTTGAATTAGAATTAAAAGGCTTTTGTTCAAGTCCTTCCTCAAGCAAGAGATAAGGACTTCAAATATAATCAGCAAAGTTGCATGAGATGCGCTTTCTATTTTGGAAGTCCCCGGTTAAACCATGAAACCCCTCTTCGGTGTGAGGAGAGGTGCTTCCTCCTCAATAGGTTTTGGGCCAGTATGTTCCCCTTTTCAGCCTGTAGCCCTTCTTGCATAGCCCTAGGTAGAGACCAAGAGCATTGGGCACTGTTTCCCTTGTAGAACAAAAAAAGAAAAAGGAAAAAGTGAGCCGATTTTGACTAGACTCTTTGAAGTTCTAGTTTTCATGGAATGCCTGTTCTTGCAATCTCATTGTTTGCTGAGCAGAATATGTGTTGCTATTTTTTTATTAGTAATTAATAAAATTTGCTTTGGATTGTTCAAGAAAAAAGTGTCATTAGACTGCCTGAGAAAATTCCTTAAAGCGGGGCACCCCCCCCAACCCCTGAAAAGAGGAAAAAGAAAAAATTGGACTCAAAATTATTTAAAAATTCTCCATTTCTAGCTTTTGGATTGTGAGGGGCACAAATTTTGTTCAGTGATGGAGCATGACACTTTGAAGATTTAGTGTTAACTGATGTCACAGTCTGCTGCTGTGGTTTTCAATTTCTTTTGATGAGTAATCTAAAATTGTATTATGAGACTGATGGAATGTCACCTGTGTACAAAAGGGCCAAATACAAAAATCATCCTGCGCTCATGCTTTCGCGGATAATATTATGTACAAAATTCGACAAAGTCAAATGTTGCTCACTATTCAGTATTCAGCACAAGAGTCCATGTATGCTCTGTTTTTAAGAATTAAAGTTTAAAGTCCTCATAAGGCTTGACTTTGGCCTCAAAAGTTCACCGATTCTTTTCCTTCAAAGTAATCCACCAAATAGCCATGGGAATCATATCCCAAATGCCAAAGCTAGTTCATCTACATTCTCCTTCACCAAAGCCCACGGACAACGGAGAAGGCAGTCAATACTTCATGTTGTAAATTCTTGCGAAATGGAATTCCTTCTTTAGCATATTCTCTTTGGGAGTTTTGCCTATGGTAGCTGCCCAGCACCTCAAAATAAATTAATAAATGTGTGTGTGTGTGTGTGTGAGAGAGAGAGAGAGAGAGAGAGAGAGATGAGAGAGTTGGGGGGGGGGGGGAGCAGAAAGTTTTGGTGAGAGCTTGACTTTTAGGTGGCCTTTATGGGAAAATCAGTACTTTAGATCCTTCTAGAAGTCTAGCAGAAAAGCTCTTTATGGTGGAAGATCATGAAGTATCAAGGGGCCAAAACCATCTTATCATTGGGCGTCGGCTTCAGGCATCACATTTGCATTAGCAGGGCCAATGGAACTGATGCGCTTTCCTCTTCCTGATCTTTCAGATTTATTAGGAATGTTAAGTTCCAGTGGTTCTGGTCATTGCGCCACCTGTGGTTTTTAGTTAGAAGCATCACTGGGGGTTGGGACAAGCGATAGATCCTGCCTGGTTGTCAGCGGAGATGTGGATTAGGGGTCAGAGTAAATTATCTAGGATTTCTGAAGTCTTTCTTTTTTGTGCTCTGGCTATTATAACCCTGTTGAAATTCTGTGACTCAGTAAACAAACTCAGTTTCAGAACAAGCAAGACCTAAAAGAGCAAAATAGTTAATTACCTTTCAGATTTTATCAATCGTGATGTTGGTCAAATTATCTTAGGTTTGTTGACTAGATGATCTAATGTGCACTCTTCGTTTAGTTGATGTGCATTGTCAATTTATTAACTTGTGTAGTAGTTGGTGCGAGGGGATGTGTTGGCCATGTTCTTGGACTTTAACACTAATGAGAAATTCGTGGCTAGCCTTAATGCTACTTTTATTGGGCTTATTCCAAAGAGAGCTGATGCTCAAAATATCAAGAATTATCGCCCAATTAGTTTGATTGATTGTATTTATAAGTTGCTCTCTAAGGTGTTAGCTTGTAGGCGGAGAGGTGTCATTGGGGGTCTCATTTCTGAGAACCAGAACGCCTTTGTTGGGGGCAGGCAGATTTTGGATGCAGTGCTCATTGCTAACGAGCTTATTGACTCCAGGACCAAGTCAGGTAAGACGGGGGTTATTTGTAAGCTGGACATCGAGAAGACTTATGAGCATGTCAATTGGGATCTTCTTGTTTACGTGATGAGGAGAATGGGTTTTGGGGGGAGATGGATTGCTTGGATTCGCCATTGTATTTTTTCTGCTGCTTTTGCGGTGCTAGTTAATGGCTTCCCTTCTCAATTCTTTTCTACATCTAGAGGGTTACGCCAGGGTGGCCCTATCTCCCCTCTTCTGTTCTTATTGATAATGGAAGTTTTTCCAAGGATGGTTAATTCGACTGCTACAGCGGGGCTTATTTCTGGCTTCTCTGTAGGCCGGTTGATTGAATCTGCCACTGATGTCTCCCACCTCCTCTTTGCTGATGATACGATTATCTTCTGTGATAATGATTGTGAGCAAATAGTGAACTTGCGTGGCATTCTTATTTGGTTTGAAGTAGTGTCTGGGCTAAGAGTCAATTTGTCAAAGAAGTCTATCTTACTAGTTGGGCAAGTAGACAATATTTAATTGCTTACAGGTATTCTAGGATGCTCTATTGATTCTTTTCCAACTTCCTATCTTGGTCTTCTCTTGGTGCAAAATTTAAGGACAAATCCATGTGGGAACCTGTTGTTGAGCGTTTTGAGAGAAGACTATTCGGGTGGAAATCAAAATATCTATTCGAAGGGGGGAGACTAACACTTATTAAAAGTGTTTTGTCGAGCATTTCAATCTACTTTCTCTCACTCTTCCCTTTACCGGTCTCGGTGGCTAATAAGTTGGAAGCTATTCAGAGAAAATTCTTTTGGGGGTCTTTTGGGGGTCTTTTGGCAGTGATTTCAAATTTCATCTTGGTAGATGGAATATTATCGAGAATCCCTTACTGGAAGGGGGATTAGGTGCTAGAGATCTTAGACTCTTCAATGAAGCATTTCTAGGTAAGTGGCTGTGGAGATTACATGAATGAAAAAGATAGCTTGTGGAGAAGGATGGTTAGGAGCAAATGTGGTGATAATGGTCTTGGATAGTATCCCTGTAAACGAAGTGTTGCTTATGGGCAAAGTTTGTGGAGATTCATTCACAAAGGATGGGAAAAATTTTATCATCGTTTTTCCTTCGAGGCTGGTGTCAGTTCTTCTATTTTGTTTTGGCACAATCGTTGGTGCAAGGAGGGTCCTTTACGAGATATCTTCCCCTCTTTATGTGCTTGCAGTGAATAGAGATGCTACTATTGCAGATTATTGCCAACGTGGGTTTGGCACTATTGTGTGGTGTCCTGTTTTCATCTGGGATGCTTTGGTTAATGACAATATCCTTGCCACCCTTCCTAGCAAGTTGAGTGATATTTCACCCTTGGACTCACCTGATGTGGTTACTTGGGATCTCGACTCTAAGGGAATTTTAACTGTCAAATCTTAATATTCAAAGCTCCTCTCTAATTCTACCTTCGCTATGGAATCTAGATCTTTAGGCCGGTTCCCGTGGAAAATCATTTGGAAGACTTTAGCTCCCTTGAAGGTGTCAGTTTTTGTGTGGGAAGCTTCGCATGGGAGTATTTTGACATATGATAATTTATATAAGAAGGGAATTATCTTGGTGAATAAATGCTCTATGTGCAAAGATGATTTGGAGTCTCCTGATCACCTACTATTACATTGTCAATTCACAAGGGCTCTTTGGAAGTTAGCTTATAGTTGCTTGGGAGTTTCTTGGGTTGTTTCGGACTTTGTGAGGAATAATCTTTTGGCTTGGGAGGGTGATTTTGGTAGGAAAGTCAAAGAAAGAAGCGTTTTATTGATCCCACATGCAATTTTTTGGATCATTTGGTGAGAGAGAAACAAAAGAATCTTTGAAGGAGAGGGGACGCCTCTTCAATGAATCAAGGATATTATCAAGACTTTCTTTCTGGGATGGTAGGAACTTTTGTCAATCTTCTTTTGATGTAATTGATTTTGTGGATAGGTTCTATCTTGGGTGTACATAAGCCTTTTGTAGGATGCTTGCTTGTATCCATCCTTTTGTACGTTCTTAAGTTTAATATATTTTACTCTTTTTCCTTATCAAAAAATTAACTTGTGTAGTAGTATTATACAAGGAAAGGCAAGAGTTTTTGCAACCTTTGAGAAATGGAGCACATGGAGCATTCTTTCAGAATACTAATAGATAAGGAAATTTATATGCTAGATTTTGTATATCGAGCATATCTTCTGTTCTGCCCTTGTTGACTCAAACTTACGTAACTTTTGCCAGTTTGGGTCTTCAAGAATCCAGGCTCTGAATCATGATACGTATCCAGTACATGTTGATGAGAATGGTTTTTTGTTTTCTCATTAGGGATCGAGTTTAGCAGTTGGTTGAAATTTGAGAACACTTGTGGTCATTTGGAGAAAACATTGATAAGGCACATAGGTTTATAGAAAATGTAACTCAATGGGGGTTCTGTGTCAGATGTCAGGGTTGCCCCCCCCCCCCCCAAGACACACTGAATTGAACTGCTTCTTATTAATCAAATCCATCGAGCATCCTCTTCTCTGTCTATTTGTGGTAACACCTGTCTCGGCTATTGTGCATATCCCTCGTTCTGTTTGGCAGCACAAGCCCCTCCCCTCTAGCAGGGAATGTTAAGAGTCAAAGTCAAGATCAGGTATGAATCATTTGTTAATATTCCAGAAAAGCTTATCTTTGTTGTTACAGCGCTGAATGAGGCCCTTGCTGCTGAAGTCCAACGTTTGAAGCTTGCAACTGGCGAGCTGAGAGGGGATGCCCCACCCAGTGGCTTTCCTCAGCATCTTATGAAAGCAGATAATCAAATGTTTCAGATGCAGTCTTCCCAATTCAAAATGTATCAGTTGCAGCAACAACAGACTCAGCAGGACAGCCAAAAACAGTGCCAAACATCTATGCCTCTCCAGGAGACTCGGCTAGATGCTGAGGTGCCTAAGAATTGAAGAGCCGTGTTTTGGATCTAGCCGCCTAAGAGTTCGAGAGGCATGTTTTGAAAAGTTAAGGATGCTGGGGTATGCATTGTTTGTGTCTTTTTGGGTCGCATTTCTTTGCCTGTGTTTGACTAGTATAAAAGGTGGACCTTAGCTAAATATCCCTCCCCAAAAAAAAGGAAAAGGAGTTAAAAATGCGTCTGTTCTTCAGTTGCAGCTATGCGCAGGTAACATGTTTTGAAGGGCATTAGGTCAGCAGCCTGGTGTCTATTCAGTTAGATGTATATTTAGTCATGATGATATTACCTATTCGTTCAATCATTAGTTGAGTGTAATAATTGGATTGTCAACTTTGATGTTTGTGCTGTATTACTTACAGTGTTACGTGGATTGAGGGGCGATATTGGGTATTCCGAAGAAAGACCCAATGTGAACAGTGGAAACCTATGTCACCTCTGTCCTTGACTCCTCTGGCATCAGCTCATGGATGAAGTGTCTGATCTGAGTAAGCGACTATGAACCATTGGTTTCGAAGACTTCATGTGTGTTTGTGTATGTTGACCCAAAATAACGTGTGAAGCATACTGTCTGTGGTCTTGGGTGCGCGGTACCAATAATTAGGTTGAGGTAAAGAGACCCTTGTTTTTTTTTTAAAAAAAAATATTGTGGACGAGGTGAAGAGTTGGGTTGATGTAAGTGGAAAGAAAGAACAAGGCCACAAGGGGCTTATATAAGTATGATAACGGATTAGATTCAGATAAGATTGTTGGAATATTTGAACTTGGGTCTCAATTTGATTTAAATTTTGGATCCAAAAATTCAAAGGGAACCTCTTTGATTTGAGTTCAATTAGCTAGGAGTGGGGTTTAATCTGATCTGAATTGATTTCGTTTCTCCACAACAATTTTGTATTATTTTTTCATTCAAACTTATTTTGTCCGTACATCGATGTGATGGCATGCGTCTTTCTATTATACAAATTAAATATTTGAACATTTAATGCTAAACTACAGGAGGCTGACAAGAGACAAGCTAGCAGATGATGTCGGCTGGCAACGACAGGGAGTTGGGCGGCTAGTTGGAAACAGAGTCAGACTAAGACTTGGGGGGAGGAGACTAAGGGACTGATGAGGGTTAGGTGTCAGGGACATAGGGTGAAAAGGGTAGTTTTGGATTTGTTAAATTTCATCTTTGAATAAACAAAATAATCGAATCAGATTGAAAAATCGGATCGGATGTTACCTTCTCTCTGAATTTGACTTTGATTCAGATTATTTTCATTAGATTCAAATTCGAAAAATTTTCTTTCTCGAATTCGAATCAAATTATTTTGCCCCAGATCCAATCGGGTGTGCCTCGAACTTGAATTTAATTGCCATCTTTAGTCCTATGTTCCGCGAAGGAACTGCTAGTTTAACAGTGTTTAGACCACATTATACATAAGGCGACATTGTCTTGGAACATTGTTCTCATCACTAATGGGGAAATACGAAGTGGCAAATAGGATATTAAACGAAAATAGAAAGCCAGTCTTATGTCCTTGAGACAGCTTATCTTATCCGCATTAGACTGTCAAGGGTCATTGTTTTTAACACTAAAAAAGAATCTGTACTTGAAGAGGATGGATTATTGTGCTGTCGCCTCAATTTGCAACTTGGAAAAAAGAAATTTTGAATCATTAGACTGTTTGATATGACAAGAAAACCTTGCAAAAAGAGAAACTACCCGAAGGATTGTAAAGTGAAGTAACTAGTGTCATCTATAATCTGGGCAGCTTGCTTAAACGACAGAAAGCACACCAGGTACATAAATTGAGATGGATCAAGGGCAGGGATTCCACAGTATAAAAATATCTACAGATTTCTCTTCATAATGAAATAAGAATAATATATCTAGGAAGAGGAGGACAAAAAAAAGGATGCCAGAGGGCAAAATATCTGACACAGCAAGTTCCAGATACCTGAGTAGATCTCTGCATATATCCACCGTTGAAAGGCAAGCAGGTCGACTGACGTTCCCTGCAGTAGGTTAAGCCATGAGTGAGTATTTCTGTCTCAAGATGAAAAAAAAGTTGCTCATGTGCCTAGGTTTTCCTGACCTATGAAGTAGAAATGAAATTGCTTATAGAAGATTTCCAAAATCTCCACAACAACAATGCCCATTTACAAATCTGTGGAGTCTCTTACTGTCACGAACTATAATCTCTCGAGCAGCCATTTCTGACACGAGCTTGATGAAAGAATGACAGTCCCTGCACATGCTAATGCTCTTGACAATACGAACAGGCATGGCTTTTTGGGTATACAACAATCCGAATGCAACTGCCAACTTTTCACTGTGATGATGAGCAGAGGAAGAGAGAGGTTCCACTTCATCTTCTTCATCAGTAACATGTAGGTTTTGAGATCTATATCCATGGTGCTTCACTTCATTAAGCAACATTCCCAAGTAGTTCTCGACCTCTTCTTTAGAAGGACATGAACGATTATGTACTGCAAAGGAGTACACTTTATCCTTGATAGTCAGCCAACTCCAATCCTGCAACTTTCCGAGCTTCTCATCCTTCATCATTTTTCTTATTCTTGAAACATCTTGCCATCTTTCAGCTGAGAGATACATGTTTAACAACATAACATAGGTCGGAGTATCTTTGGGCTTCAGTTTGAGTAATTCCTCAGCAGCGTAAAAACCTAACTCCAGATTTCCATGACTTCTACACCCTGCAATCAAGATTGACCAAATGACATCATTGGGTTCACAACCTATTTTCTGGGTAAGATCAAAAGCTTCTTCCAAACGCCCTAGCCTTACATACATGTCTATCAGGCATGCATAATGCTCCATTATTGGCTTAATCTCATAAGTTCTTTTCATCATTTCGAAGTATCTTAGTGCCTCATCGACCATGCCTGCATGGCTACAAGCCGAAAGAACGCCTATAAATGTGACTTTATTTGGTTTCTCCCCAGCCAAACGCATTTCCTCAAACTGCTGTAGTGCTTGTTGAGGTTGACCATGCTGGGCAAAAGCTGCAATCATAGATGTCCATGATATTACAGTCCTTGTTTGGATCTCTGTGAAAGCTTTATTAGCCCTATTAATGTCACCACATTTACTGTACGTGTTAACTAAGGCGGTTCCCACAATTAAATCAGCCAAAAACCCACTTTTTATGGTCTGAGCATGAACTTGTTCCCCTTGCTCCAAGGCCACTAACCTACTACAAACACTCAACACACTAGACAAAGTGAAAAGATCTGGCTTAGTGCCTGATCGGTGCATCTTCATGAAAGCATCTAAAGCCTGACTTCCACTTTGGTGGGCAGAAATCTCATCCTTCGATAGATCCATCATTTGGGCATGACCTGCTATCAATGCATTCCATGTCACCGAGCTGATAGAATCCATCTCATCAAATAGTCTATTTGCTTCATCAATCAATCCACATTTCAGGCATAGATACATTATTGAATTTTTGATTGGTAGGTTCCCTTGGAAACCAAGCTTGATGCTCAAGGAGTATGTTTGTCTCCCTACATCCAAAGCACGCAGTCCACAACACAAACTCAAGATGGTAGTGAACGTGAACTCATTGAGCTCTACATCTTCAGAAAGCATTTCGGTAAAGTACCTCAGACCTATTTCAGGTTCTCCATTATCACTGCAAGCAGAAATAACAGCAGTCCATGATATCACATCCTTGTCTCCTATCCTTCGAAAAGCATCAACAGCAGAGCCCAAGCTTCTGCATTTAGAGTAAAAACTACAGAGTGCATTACCTATGCTTGTCTCAGATTCTATGCCGTATTTAATAATATAAGCATGGATTTGCTTCCCTAATTTGACATGTAACATAGATGAACAAGCACTCAATATCGTCCCAAATGTGTAACTATTTGGATAAGCCCCAACTTCCAACATTTGAAGGAAAACTCTGATGGCTACCTCAGGCTTCGAGTCATGAACATACCCCGTCATGAGCCCCGTCCAACTAACAACATTTCTCTCAGGCAATCGATCAAACACCTTCTGGGAACATTCCATATAGCCACATTTTGCATATGCATTGACAAGAGTGGTCATAACAAAGGGATCTTCATGTGTCCCAGTTTTTACAATGTGGGCATGCACCATTTGAGCATTTGACATTGATCTTTTCTCAATACATTCTTGCAACAAGGGAACATAGAAAGAGGATTCTACCTGGGTACTTTCATTAAAAGAAGACAACGCCTCCCTGACAATCAACAAGCTTCTCTCCAAGTTTGCATCAAGAAATGTGGTGCTCTGGCATTTTGGGCAGCTAACATTTCGACTCTAAAATAGCAAAACACTGCTCAAAATTAGTAATCACACAAACGTGAAGATGAAACTTCATTCATTCCCAAATTCAAATGAAGTAATCCGACAACATATAGAACAAAAAGGAGAGCCCATGAGATGAAATTGGATACCTTTTCATGGGGTACTGGGGTCCTTCTGAGTTCAGGCTCCAGCTTTGGATTGCCACTCACGGCAATTGAAGGGAGAGAAGCCATGAAATGATACAAGGCATGCAGAGAGAGATTGTGAGCACTTACTGAGTGAAGATACAGAGGTTATGAAACCGGATTGTCTTAGCTTCTCATCTGTTAGTATTATTGGTGGCTTGTTGCGCCATTTTTTGCTTGGCTCTATCTCTCTCTCTCCTCTTCTAATCACCACAGTTGGATTAGTGGCTTACTAATTGTCATGGAATGGACTTCTTTTGACCATTGCGTTAATAGCAAATTCAATTGTAAGTCAATTTTTTGGCTAATCGGTGGGAACCAATACTGTCACATCAATTATCTCTCTAACTTGTTACTTCACAATCCTCTCTCTGTTCAGTGAAAGGCTCACTATTTTGACTCATCAAATAAAATAATACCTATAATTCCTACATCTAATAATAAAATAATATCTATAAATTCACTCCATAACACACAACTTTTATTTTTAGAATTAAAAAAAGAAAAATTAATAAAAAAATATTTTTTTTTAAAAAGCAACCTCATGAGGAAGCTCGCTGGTCTGAGCCTCCCCCTGAGGCGTGAGGCATGAGCCTCTTGCTGCAAAACATCGCTCGCCTCAGCTCTCTCTCCCTCCTCCTTTTCTTCCTCGCGAGCCTCTTGCTGTATATGCTCTAAAAATCTTGTTAAGCTGAATTACGATTTAGATGAATATGACGTGTCTACTAATCGATTATATTTTGGTTGATTTTAATCCAATTTTATCTTATTATCACATAAACCTTTAAAGTCATAGCCTCAGTATGATTAATAAGTATACTAGACCAAAACACAAAATTTGAACAAAATATATAATCAAATACGTAATTTGTAATAAGTCGAACAAGTGTAAATTCAAACCAAAATTGATTTTGGACAATATAAATATAAAAATCTTATGTCTGCTCTTAAAATTTTGAAAAAAACTTATAACCATATTTGACTTTTAGATCAAACAAATTTAAATAATTAAATCAAATAAAATTTTCCTAGATCAACCCGTGGGTAATCAATAAAGAGTTATTCTTCTCATTGTTGAATGAAATTGCCCCTTCTTTTATCAATAGTTCTGTATACTTTTATAATTATTTTTCTAGGAAACTCTCCTATAAATCTCCTTTTTGTTAGTAAAATATTTTTGAATTAAAAATTCTAATGGAACGCTAATTTATAGGATTTTTTTGGGTATAATTTTTTTTATCAAATTTAAAACATGACCGTCTTGCAAATAAGTGTACTTAAAAAAGTGTAACTACTTATATTTGAATATCTTTTATATTTTATGAAAGCATAACTCACACAAAAAGTTGCTGCTTACCAAATAATAAATATATAAAATATTAAACATTATAAATAAGAATAAGTTGTAGTCAATTACAAGGCGTACTAGGTTTTAAGTCCATGCGTTGCACAGATTATCTTATATTTTAGTACAGTTACAATTTATTTTTTACATTTTGTAATTAATTTGATAATTATTGTTTATTGATGTTTAGTGATCCAAAATGTCTTCTTATGTACCACATATTAGAATTATTTAATTTTCTTTTCTTGTTATAAATACTTCTTTGAATACACATTTTATTGTGCATTCAATGTTATAATTAACTAGCCTCTAAGTCGTGCTACGTACATATTATTTAAAAATATTATTCAAAAGAAGTTTAGAGATAATATAATTAATCTTATAATTTGACTTTTTAAAAGTGACACTATTAACATATCAGTACTTTATTTTCCTTTTCTTTTCATAGAATAAGCTCAAAAAATATTCTTCATTATGATGGTTTTAAATTACATATTATTTTAATATTTATGTTTAAATAAAATCTTAATAAATGTTTAAGAGATATGTATTACAACCGCATCATTCACACTTACTTTTTTATATATAAATATATGATTTGATGGTTAGCGTTTTTAAATTTTTAGTGATACTATAACATATCAGAAGTATTTAGTTTCTTCACTTTTTAAAGACAATATTAAATACATTTTTTTATTGCTGTATCAAATCATAAATTATATTTTTTTAAAAAAATAAATATTAATTAAAGTATTAATTATCAATGAGATACGAGTTGTTACCACACCGTTATATATATATATATATATATATCTATATATATAGAGATATATATTATATATAGATCTATATATATATATATATATATATATACATATATATATATATATACATATATATATATATATATATATATATAATATATACATATATATATATATATACATATACATATATATATATATACACATATAATATATATGTATATATATATATATATATATATATATATATATATATATATATATATATATATATATGTATATATATATATATATATATATATATATATATATATATATATATATATATATATATATATATATATATATATATATATATATATATATATATATATATATATATATGAGTATAGATTGTCAAGCAGCCATGCACCCCAAGTCTGTTTGGAAGGAGAGTAAGTTAGAGGAATAAGAGTAAATAAGAGTAAAGAAGAGTAGCAGGAAGGGAGAGTAAATAAGAGTAAGTTGCTCACTCTTGTTTGAGAAATTAAAGAGAGTAAGGACTAACCTTTGTTTGGAAGAATATAAGAGTAAATAAGAGTAAGTAAAAAAATTAACATATATACCCTCACTAAATAGATTAAAATATATTATATTCAGAATTATGAGAGTAAATATATAAACTATTCTCTCCTCACATAGCCAGAAATATGAGTATATATCATAGAATTTTTATTCTTTTTAGCCTTCCTTAATATCAAGTTGAGGAGAGTAAGAAGGCGTAAGAGTTACTCCCCTTTCTCCTCCTTACATTCCTTTTCTGACTCCCAAAGATGAGTAAAGGAGCATATTCACCCTCCCTTACTCCCCTCCACTCCTCCTTGCTCCCCGTCCAAACAGACCCTTCACTCTTCCTCTCATGAAAAGCATTGGAATTTTTGGAGTTGAACTGGCTGAACTGTGACTGCAACTCGCATTTTGCGAGATCTTTCTCATTCAGAATCCCAATTTCGTCTTCAATTCCAGGTTAGGTTAGGTTAGGTTTTTCATGCTCTACTTCTTGTTTTTGCATGAGTGAATTGCTTGTAATTCCATAACTTTCTGTTGATTTCTTGCATATTCAAGGATGGTAATTTAGGGATTTTGTTGTTTTCTTGGGTTGCTATACTAAGTGGATTTGAAATTTTGGGGCAATGCTCTGCAGTGGGCTACTTTGGAGTCAATTGTTATCGAAGCCTGAGAAAAGTTGCATTAGAATTTCTTTGCTCATATTTTATGTTGCTTAAAGTCGTGTATTCAGATATGCAGCCATTTTGGAACATTCTTTTGCACTGAGTAATCATTATTGGAGATTATAGACCATGTGAAATTGTAAAGATTGTTAATGCTAAAGAGTGCACTTTTCCCCTCTTTTCCTGGGATGGGTTTTTTTTAAAATTTTTTTTTTTTTGGGGGGGGGGGGTTGGGCGAGGAGGAGGGAGATAAATTTGTTTGCGCAGTCTCTCGTAAACAACCTGTTCTGTTGTGAGAGGTAAGCCTGCGTACATATGGATATTCATGGACTCTAATTCAAAGTCCACATTTGGTTGTGGTTGGTTGGTTCGAGATTGGCGGCCCAAGTATAATGAGTACTTGCGTAAGCTATGATGTGAAAATTGTTTCGAAGTGACTCCCCTGTAGCTACATTCATTAGCTTTTTGGCTTATTGTGAGTGATGCAAATTTAAACCCCTAATTTATGAACATTAGGTCTCGAATTGAGATATTGTTACATGTAGACGACTTTCTTGTTATGCTTGTTAGTGGCACATCCTTTTTCTCGCAGTGAGATGGTCTGATCCAATATAAGCTCATAGGTATCATCATATTGCATTTTGAAAAGTATGTTGCTGATTGTTTCTTTATAGCAATAGGTGGTGGCTTTGGTATTTGTTGTTGGAAGAATGAGCTCTTTTAAATGTCATATGGCTGCTGGGCGATTCTCATGTACTTTCAGGCAATCAGAACAAACATTTCTATTTGGCTTACAATTGGGTGGAAATGATTTTTATGCACCTTGAGGTTGTCTATGTTGGTCCCTTCATTATTAGAACATGTCCATCCTCCCTCTCGGCCCTCTTTTTTCTCTTGGAAAGTTCAAACCCCCTCGATTTGGATGATTCATTTGCTCTTGCTTCTCTAGTCTGACTCCTGTCATTGTTTCAGTTAAGCCTTGGCCTTATGCTTAGGTTTGGGGATGTCAATATTCTAACATGATATTGTTTCTTGATAGTTTCTTTTTGGCTATTTATTGTGGCCTACATCCCAAAAATTTCATTTATGGTGCTTATTCATGTATACCAATTGTATTTTCTTTGAAGTGTGTGTTCTGTGTTTAACTGTTTGGCATAAACTGGTATCTACGCCTTTCTTATGCGTATAAATTGTTTTCCTAGTTTCAGAGAAATGAAAGGTGGACTAACGAAAATGGATCAAGACTCTGAATTTGGGTCTGCAACGGATGATGAAACTGAGCCACTTTCAGGGAAACCTTTCTTCCATGTGCTTCTTCAGAAATCACACATAGTCAACCCATTGGTAAAGCATTCTTCGCGTCCACTATTAACTATTTATTCATCAATGGTGCGTAGGTGTGTTTTGCTGCAGAGTGCAGAACTGTTTGGGCTTGTATGCTTGTGTTCCAAATGCGTAGCTTTGTACTTCAGTTTGATGGCTCATTTGGGTTATTGAACAACCATTACAATGGCCGATTGTCCATCATATAACTCTCTCTAGTTGACAGTTATCAGGTAACTTTGGACTTAAACATGCATTCCCCCTGACTTTCATCATTGTCTTCAGGAGGGACTGAGGGACCTCTATAAACTTGGGATAGGATTTCAATGCAGCTAGGCGGTCGTCCCATGGGTTGTTTTACTTGCCACCAGGCTAAGGCTTCCATGATTGCTATATAGCCTCTTACAACAACTAAACACCCTTTCTTCATGCTTTCCCGAAAAGCTTCACTTTCATGCGTGTCGCCAAGACCTCCCCATGCCCTTGCTAAAGTCTGCAGTTTCTGACATGGGTGTTAATGTGGCACTCTGTCATTTTCTTGAAAGAGTTTTCTTTAGACTAAATGACGTGTTGAGTGTCCATATCCATGTTGGAGTGTATGACATACTAGTATCTCCCCTAACCGCGCGCAAGTGAGACTCATACTAGGAGTTTGTTGTTGTTGTTGTTGAATAATCAGAGTAACATTGTTGCAATGGGCATACACAGCATAGTTAGATGTCAATTTTTGAGTGTCTATTGTCCATTTTGGAGTCTGATAAGAGTATTTGATATGAAATGAATAATCAGAGTAGATAGTTGTTATGGGCATAGACCGCATAGTTAGATGGCCATCTTGGATGGATCTGGTGTGAAAACTATAAAAAGACTTCTGAATGCTCATGCATAATGTCAGAGCATTCCTGTGAAAATATCTCGGATGCTTCCTTCGGAGGCAGTCCCTGTGGTGCTCACTCATGGCAGCAGGACGTGGGAGATGACTTATAACGGCAACCATCCAACCCACAAGAGGTTTGACCCCAGGTGGAAGACATTTGTTGCTGATAACAAGCTCGAGGTTGGAGATGCCTGCTTATTTGAACTTGTGGAGAGTGGAAGCACAATCAAGTTCAAGGTTCAGATTCTCCGTGGTAACTTTCCACCTGAACTCCTTTTAAGGCGAGATGGCTCCAAGGATAAACCTGTCATCATTGATTGAGGCTAAAATCTAGCTGCTCTTTTAAGTCTTCAATTCCACTTGTAGAAAGGGAAGATCAAGCAGGGTATTTTGCTGCATGTCCAGCCTTTCGATACATTGGTTGGTTCTAGACTTCCAGTGAATATTATCAACGTGTAAAGTGATAATTTGTTGAAGCTTTGTTGTTGGTCCTGAGGAAGTATTGAGGATTGCTACCTTACACTTAACATTATATATCTCCTCAGATTCGAACTGAAGTTGTTCGAGCAAGAAAGCAGAACAAATGCTAGCGGCCTTTCGCATCATGTAAGATATAAGGTGATTGAATGGGTATGCTTGAAGTTGTAATGCCAAGGCATTTGGCTTGTAGACTCTTTTATGAAAATGACTCTATTTCACTCTTATTTTTCTGAATTTATAATTTCTAACGTCATACGAGTTAGGCCCTGTTCGGAAAAATTAGCGGTTCAAATAGCGGATAGTGGTTCAGGTAGCGGATAGCTTTTTAGGTATCGGATAGCGTTTTTAATTTAGCTGTTAACAGATAGTCATTTAGATGAGCATTTGAAATAAATGTATTTGGTAAATTTAGCTGTTGGATTAGCTGATTAATATAAATTGACATAGAAGGATATAGATAATTTCCAAATATAAAATTTCGTAAGGATATTTTTTGGCCAAAAAATATGAAATGCTACTTTTGAATGCCAAACATTAATACTATTAGCATTTCAGAAACGCTGCTTAAAATGCTAAACGCTACTTGAAATGCTGGTCAAAATGCTATGTTATCGAACACTAAAAATACTTGATAAGTGTATTGACTTAGACAAAATGCTAAACGCTACTCAAAACGTTGTTATCGAACACACTCTTAAGATATTAGAAAATTACGTTGTCAAATTCATATTGGTACAGTGTAAGAGAAAATAAGTTTATAAAACATGTAAAGGTCAGTATGGACCCCATTTGATGTGCTTAGCTATATGAATAGTGAACTATTCAGCCTAATAGTTGAGTGCTGATCCTGTTTAGTTAGTGGGTATCGGTTAGCTCAACTGGTAAAGTTTCTAAGGGTCATTATTAAAGACTTGGGTTCAAATTCCGTTTATATTGATATTTGCACTTTGCACTTTATTCACGTAACAAAAAAAAAAAAGAAAGACATCCTGTTTAGTTAAAATAGTTACATGAATGGTCAATGATAGTTTTTTAATAGCAAATTATGATTAGGCCTTGCACGAATAGTCAATGATAGCTGTTTTAACAGCAAATGATGATTAGACCTAACCTAATCCATACGCGATTAATTATCTAGGCAAGTCATTCAATAAAAAGTGTTTATTAAACCAAGTTGTTGCCATCTTGGATTAACTATAAGTGTAGGTGAAAATAGAAAGACAATGATTTGTCTGATATAATTTTTTTTTTAAAAAGGATATTTGTGACCAAAAAAAAAGAAAGTTATTTGATGAAAATTAAAATGCTAATCTGATTAGATTTATTGGGAACATTGCTTAAATAATTTAAAAAATGCTAATTCAAATATTTAACTCACCAGACATAATATTAATTTAAATTATGTCTTAACTTGATTTAATGATTAAAAATTATTTAAAGAAACATCATAATACGATTACTTCTATAAAAGAGGGATGTAAAATATGAAATTTACAATATTGTAAATTCTTAAATGAGACCATAAAATAAACATTTTGTGACGATTAATATGGATAATTTTTTCTTTATTTTTTAAAACACAACTTACGTAATAGAAATATCTTACAATGACATTTTATGAAATGGTCTCATCAGGCACCTAATAACTTAATTGAGATATGTTGATAAAATCTATGATTATATTTAATTAATAAAAAATATTCTCTTTCTTTTCTTTATTGGAAGGAGGTCGACTATTTCAACAAGCAATTAAGAAACAGAAAAATTGACGGATACTGGGGCTAATCCTTTTTGTCCAATAAAGTTACATGAATACATGCTGGTAATCATTAACCCATGCTACTTGCCAAGTTGTAGTTATTTGCCCCACCCCCACTAACTTGAATATTGATTTTATGTGTCATTTCCTATCTTTTTATCCGTCCATGCTTACATTTTCTATCAAAAAGGCAATCAAGACATACAATTTAGGGTTGCTAATTATGATCTTATGACAACGATTTAGGCACAGTTTGACAGTAAATTGGGTGAATATGATGTCAAATTTAAATGTCGCAATGCTTTTCAGTATTATAGCATTTTCAATTTGAAAGGTAATAAACTGACACCTTACTTAGATATAGAAGAGTTCTATTTGATCCCACACATTTTCTTAAAAAAGCACTACTCTTAAATAGGTGTATCAAAACTCAGATGGAGTGACAGGTAACACCTCCTCAACAACTTCATAAATCATAACGCACCTTGTATTGCAAAACCTTTCTGTCAAACTCAAACACTTCCACTTCTTCCTCATTTTGACCCTGTGGCTGTGGATGTCCCTCTCCAAATAATATTATCTTAACAATCATTCAATCTCTCACATCTTACCAAATTCCAAGCTACTAGTTAAGACCACTGACACGACACGGCTTTTCTTCAACCTATAAGGAAACCATTGGCATTTCATTTTCAATACCATTCTTCATAATATGTAGTGCCCATCAAAACAGAGAATCCCTTCCAAATTTATGCTCCTGTATCCTGTTTCAGTTTTTCCACATTCTAAAGCCAACAAATATTGCTCATTTTCTGGCTTCACAACGCCTTTTTTTAGAGGCTTTTCCTCTTTGTAAGTTCAACTATGTTTGCTTTTTTAGGTACGAATCAAATCTGTATTGGTTTAATCTTTATTCCACCATTCTGCTTTCTGGGTAGTGCTTAGAATTTATGGAAAAAGGTGAGAAAGCTTTGATTTTTCCTCCATTGCTGAAAATTTCTTCAGGGTAGAGAATTAAGCATGCCCACTTGAGGGATTGAGCTTCTAGAGAGAGAAAGAGAAGAGAACGATGGTGGTGAGGAAAGTGGGCAAGTATGAGATAGGGAGGACAATTGGGGAAGGAACCTATGCCAAGGTCAAATTTGCCCAGAACACAGAGACTGGTGAGAGTGTTGCCATGAAAGTTCTCGATCGAAGCACCATCATCAAGCATAAGATGGTTGAGCAGGTGATTGTCTCACCGCCCATATTGACTGATTGATGTAGAAGATCCTGCTGGATTTGAGTAAAAGAAAACTGTGATCTCTCTATATATATTTTTTTCAAGTTGCAATAGTTGAGCTGGAATTTGGGTTGATTTTCTCGAGTAAATACAGAACTCTGATGTGTCTTGTGATGTTATATGTGTACCATATTTTTCCCATGTTTCTTATGGTAACCTTCTGCTTTCCATCTGGATGGTAACTTGCATTGATTGTCGTGTGTAGACAAAGATGTAGCTTCATCTATGATTTCTATGATTTTAGTGTGAATAAATTCAGGTTGCAATTGGGGATTGCTTCTGTACTTTGGATGAAGTGAGATGGGAATGCCTGAAGAGGAAATTGAGCTTGTAATAACTTCTAGATGCTGCTAGTAAACCTTTAATTAAATGCCTAATTAATCAAGAATTTGAACGGCATTGATTGAGATTGAGATACATATTGTCACTATTGGTACGGTGTACCTCTTGGGTTTGTTTTGTGAACGTGTGAAGTTTGTTCCAAGTAGAATTTGCATTTTAGGCAGATGAATTCCATCTGAACATCTTGGAAGATAGTTGTTGATGTCTGGTTGACTTGCAGGTGTAATGCAGTTTTCCTGTATTTTCCAATTTCTCCAAATCCACTCAAAATATATTTGCTTTCTTTCCCTCCCTCTCCCCCCCTCTTTTGGGGGGATGAGGGCTCAGTAGTTGAGCCCCATATGCTAGTGAATGTTGATTTGGCAAATTATGAGGCATGTTGCCCCCTCCTATGAACTGGAAAAATGTTAAGGTTGTATTCTGGGTACATAATTTTCAATACAGCTTTATCCGCCCAAAGGACTTGATGTTTGTCTGTAAATGTCAATAGTTTATATCCTTACACAGAAAAGTCATTAATATGTTCGGCTGCAATCCGATAGAAAATGTTCGTTCAAAGAATGTGTAGCTTGAAAGAGGTCCCATGTGATGATTACCCATAATACTATCTTGCCAAAAGTTTCATGAATCTTCTGTATGTTCTTTCATAGAAAGGAATCTATGCAACTATCCCTCCTTCCTGAAACCATGAGGCGGGATTCTCTTTCCATTTCGTGGTAATTTTGCGCTCCACTCTTCAATCCTTCTGGAATCTGGTATTTAGAACTCTAAATCTCTGAAATTAATTGAGGAAAAACCTGAAAAAATCAACATGAAATGTTGAAAAGCTATTCTTTTTTTCTTTTTTTTTGGGTTTTTTTTTGGGGGGGAGGGGTGTGTGAAGAGTTTGCAATAACACATATTTATTAAGGAAACAGCCAGCACGCGGTGAACTTGTCTGCTGATTTCAGAAACATTTGCTGTCAGAGGATAAAAATTCAGTGATATCTGAACAGATGTACATCTGCCAAACAGCTATGTGCTTTCTATACGTTGGCTAATTGATCAGTATATGCTAGCTCCGAAAGGGCACGGAACCAATAGGCTGCTTCAGGGAAGGAATGTTTCTATTACTCTTTGTTAGACTTATGATTTTTTGCACAAGATCTTCTGGGGATTCTGTTCTGAAAAATACATCCACTTCTGGAAGTTTACTTGAGTCACTGGTGTTGTCATATGTTTGTTTTTAGTTTTTAGGAATGGCTTCCAACTTTGACGCTGAAAATCTTATATCTAGAGAGAATTCTAAAACTTCATTTAGATTTATGTCAGGCTCTTAATTGTAATATTTGAATATCATATCTGTGTTCCAGTTTCCTTCAAATGTACTTATGAGTGTGGATTTTGTTGGAGCTAGACTTGAGAAGATCCAAGCATGAACAACCCTACCTTTGACAGACACAGCGGGTGTCTCTACAAGCCACAAAAAAGAATTGTCAAGGAAAGTTTTAATGAGTTCAAAAATATTTGAAAACAAAATGGTGGGAGGCTGGAAATGAGAAGCAATAGTGATGTTAAACACAAAGATCAGTTTAGTTAAGAAAGTATCAAAATTGCAACCCTAAAGTATATGCACTAATGTTAGCAAACCTAAAGCTTACAGCAAGAAACATGAACAATGCTGCCTGAAGGGGACAAGTGAGTATTCCAAAAGTCAAAGGAGAAGAGAGTGTGCAAATATGAAGTACCAGAAATAAATTTTATATAAGCTGTGCTACACTGCTAACCCATAACTTGTCACAAACTCCATCCGAAGGTCCTCAATGAGCTGTATATAAGCTAAATAATCTTTTCCCAGTTTTTTTTAATTTTTTTTTTAATTAAGGTCTTCCCCCTTTTTCTCAGCACTGATGACATTGATCTATTTCACCTACTCACTAGTCCTTGTCAGTCTCTCCTCTTGCATGACCAAACCATACAGGCTCTAAGTGATGTTTCATGCATGTTATCCATAATAGGGGCCAGTCACCAAGTCCCCTACCATTTCGAATTACTTTTCTTGATATTTATCCTTACAACAATGGCCGCACATCCCAATAACTCATCTTGGTTTCTGTTATCATCATCTTTGGACGTGCACTTGCTTGATCGGTCAACACTCTACTGTATAATAAGGTAGGCGGTAGGCGTATCCACTTTGCAATAGTATTTCTCTTAGGTTTAAATAGAACCTTTTTGTCACATGTAATATCATGTTTCTTTATTTTAATTTCTTTTTGCACCTTTGCTTGCTGTTTCGGTAAGTTACATTGTATTTCTGGCTTCAATACCCTTGAATTTCTCTTCTTTAGGTTACTATTTCTTACTTGTCCCTAGCATCCTTTACTAAGCAGGTTTTTGGTTGTCTTGCAGATTAAAAGGGAGATATCCATAATGAAGCTTGTCAGGCATCCACATGTTGTTCGCTTGCATGAGGTGGGGATATTATTGTTTAGGTGATATACGTGTAAAATAAGAAACAGTGTGATCATGTAGCTGCATTGATAGGAGAAATTTGTCTTTCATAAAGAAGATTGGTAGTGGAAGCCAACAATGGCTGTGTTCTGCATTCCTTTTTTTCCCCCCCTCTTTTCCCCCCCATGAAATCTATACTCCAAAATTCTGCCTAAGCTGCCTTTTTTTGGTGTTTGGGGGGGGGGGGCGGTTGTTCATATGTATGCAATCTTCTCATTTACGAGAGACTACTTATTTTGAATCCGAGATGTTTAAAATCAACTCTTCAAAAACAATAACAAGAAATAAAAAAAAAAAAAGATTGAAGGGATAGTTTGTTGATGAATTTTGCTTCAGAACACTCTAACCTAAAGCTGGAAGAAGTTCTCAGAAAGTTAGATTTTCTAGTTGTCTGGAAAGTTCACATTCTCTCTTCTCGCATTTGAATGGGGAGCTCAACTCCTATTAAAAGAATTGATAGAAAAAAATCAGAAGAAAAGAACGTTGGATTTTGTCCTTTTGCTTTCTTCTGGTGAGGATTTCTCTTATAATATGCTGCTGGTTACAATGTTGCAGGTTCTGGCAAGTCGTACGAAGATCTATATCATATTGGAATACATTACAGGTGGTGAATTGTTCGATAAAATCGTGAGTTCTTTACACTCAGTTTTGGTTGCGGTTGACGTCACAGGTCATGTGTATCATGCGGAATGCATTAACTCTTACAAGTCTAGAAGTCAGTGTAGCAAAGTTATGCCCTTCTTCCCTGTTTTGCCACCAAAGGAAAGCATGTCAACATTTTAGGAGAAAGGATGGAGTTGTAGCTGACCGGAGAAAACTTATGCAGTGTCTTGGCTTAAATTTTGAATATGGGACAATTAACTCAAGCATATACCTTCTAGACTACAAAGTAATAGAATAATTCACAGTCCGTCCCTTCTAATTTGCAGGTTCACCATTCACGACTCAGTGAGCTTGAAGCTAGAAAATATTTCCAACAGCTAATTGATGGTGTGGAGTTTTGTCACAGTAACAGGGTTTACCATAGGGATCTGAAGGTCATCGCTCATTGCCCTTTGTCTTGAAAATTTTGTTTCTCTGCTATTGCCTAGCGATTTTCTTAAAACTTCTCAGACATATTTTGTGCAGCCTGAAAATCTTCTCTTAGATTCTCAAGGATATTTGAAAATCTCGGATTTCGGATTAAGTGCACATCCTCCAGAGGTAGAGTCTTCATTTCTGTCTTCGCTTTGGTCACAACTTGTAGAAGTTGTATCAGATTATCATGTCACTTGGTTGTTGTGCATAGGGTGTTAGCCTCCTAAAGACAACATGTGGGACTCCCAACTATGTGGCACCAGAGGTAATGGTGTGGCTTCATTTGTGGACTCACGTAATAGATATAACTTGGTCATATATTTCATCCTTTCTCTTAAATTTGTATTAGGTTCTCAATCACAAGGGCTATGATGGTGCTCTGGCAGACATCTGGTCATGCGGGGTCATACTCTACGTTCTGATGGCTGGTTGTCTCCCATTTGATGAACTTGATCTTGCCACACTATATAGTAAGGCATGAACATTTTGATTGGAGCTTCTATTATTCTTTGCAAATGCACGATTCATTGCTTTTATTGTTGCTGTGAATATTTGTCCCTTTACTAGTTGGAGCTAACTGCTCTTGATACTTCTCTGAAATGATGACATTGTACTATGAAGAATAATTGGCAACGGTAAAAGTTGTTTGTTACCATGTGGATTTGACAACCCCCCCTACTGTACTCATGATGCTAGACTTCATAATCTTTCTCTTAATCTTTTACAGTGCCTCTTTCTGGTTTTCTTCGCATGTTTGGCTTTTTGCTCCCTGTGAATATTATTGGCTGGCTTACTCATCCTTGTCTTTCACTTTCTCTTTCTTTAATTTCTTTCTTTCTTTCTTTCTTTTCCCCTTCGTTTGGCTTTCTGCTTTATCTGCAGATTGCAAATGCTGAGTTTTCATGTCCATCTTGGTTCTCAGTCGGTGCAAAATCCTTAATCCAGCGAATACTGGACCCAAATCCTCAAACTGTAAGTACCTGCTGTCAACCTCAGTTTTTTTGTTGCTGTTAGAGTAAAAACCTATTTTTGAGCCTTCAACCATCAGCTTAAGCTTTTTTGGTTGAGATGGTTCTTGAACATGGTATCAGAGCCGTTCTGAGTAAGAGGTCTCGAGTTCAAATCTCAATAGCCCTCATATTAATTTATTGCGCAAGGTAGGGGAGCATTTGCAGTAGCCATGCTTCAAGCCCAAAGAGCATTCGTATGAGGGGGCCTGTTAGAGTATAAACCTATTCTTGGGTTTTCAACCATTAGCTTAAGCTTTTAGTTGAGATGTTTCTTGAACGGTTGCTAAGGTAGCCCTTTTTCTATGGGCCTAATCACTGATGGGGATCCGCACTAAGTATCGTTGTTATATTGTGGGGTGTCAAGTGATGAAGTGTCTAACAACTAATGTAGGTATTTAAAGTGGAATTGAATGTCCAAGTACCATGGCCTCATATTTTAATCAATGGCAGATCCATTTTTTAGTTGGTCCCCAGGTAACATATTCATCAATCATTCATTTCACACACAAACTTTAGGGAGATGTAAATGCTATGTGATCTAAGAAATTAGGTTTTCTCTGAGTTAGTGACATATTTTTCGGAGGGAAAAGACGGGGGAGAAAATTTGAAGTTTTGAATTCCCAAATAAAAGTAAGACCATGATAACTGTCTCCTATAATAATTGTAAACCTACAATATGACAACTCTTTTAACTTGTAAGGAAAACTATGAGAAGTAGAATCCTATAGCATTTATTAATTCATTAATAATATTCATGTACCACTACAAGATCCCCCCTTCCGCAAACAAACCCCAAAAAAAAAAAAAAAAACCCAAAATGAGTTCCTGGATCTAGATGATAGAAATGTGGCTTTGCTACTGGAATTAATGTGCTTCATAAAACTTAGTCCCGTTCAATTAAGTTTCATTGCTTGTAGTCTTTTATACTTTGGTTGCCATGTTTGCCATGAAGTGTTGGGTCTTTTTTGCCCCCTTTTTCCTGGTGCCTTCAATTTTCTCAAGTTATGTGACTTTTTATCAAACTTTGTCATGAGCATATGTTGGAACTTAGAAGTCATGAAACTACCGTCCTTATGTGTTACATGTTCCTCTTGCTTTGGGCATTTTTCTATACAGCCTATTGCTTCAGTGACTTGATGACATTGCAACTGAGCTATTTCCTTCCTTATTGTCTGCTTTTGCAGCGAATTAGAATGGAAGAGATTAGAAAGGATGAGTGGTTCAACAAGGGTTATACTCCTGTTAGTCTCATTGAGTATGAAGATCTTAACCTGGACGATATAAATGCTGTTTTTGATGATACAGAGGTTGGTGCAAACTTGAGTAATACTAGTAGTGCTACTGCTTCCTTTGCCTGGTTAAGTAAAATGGTTCATTTGTATGCAAGTTCATGGATGAAAATCCCAGCAATATTTATACCTGTCATCAAATGATGATGGAGTATTCTGGTTCTGTTTAAAAAAAAAAAAAAAAAAAAAGCTTGAGTCTTGTATATGGGAATAAGTGTTAATACATAACATGCTTCTTAATATGTGATTTAAAAGAATGTGAGTGCTCTATGGTTAAGGTATTTACTGTTTCGTACTGCCGCTCTTGCGTGTTGGTCTTGCTGGTAGATCTTCTGGGGATTTCAACGGAACTGTTATTCAAATGCTTGTTGCATCGGCCTTTGTTCCTTCTTCACCAAAAAGAAAAAAAAGACAAACCTTTGAGAACCTTGTTTACTAAGCAGTTCTATAAAATTTTGAATTAAATTGGACCTTAATAAACAAAGCATACACTCAAGCCGTAGTGACGTACAGTTCTGACCCAAAGCTAATTTGCAATGGGTGGAGTCACTCATATGCATACCCAAGACCACCTATTTAAGCAATTTAGGGCATCCCTGCTTTCATATTCCAACAAGTTCATGTCTATGACTGTGAGTTTATCTGATTTTGTTTTATGAGTTTGTGCAATTTGGGAGGATTGCCCTTCCATCTAGTGGAATTTTATATAGTGCAAATACTGCTCTATCTGTTGAGAAAAAAAGCAATGGAGAAAAGAACCAAATATGTGACCTGGTTTGGTCCATTGATCAACATGGCCCCTGAGAAAACCAATTCATTCGCTGTATCTCTTTGACAAGAATTCTAAATCAAGACTTCGCTCAATACTCGGTTTGCCCATTTATGTGACCATGAAGACTTACCTCTCAACATACAAAAGCTTTAGGTATTTCCCATATCTTTTCTAGTACAGGAGTTTTAGACACCTTTATATATCCGGAAAAAATTAGGCCAATGTCGTTCACAATTTCCACCAGTTCCTCCCCCCAATAGAACTCATTAATGATAACCCATGTACCTGAGATCATTGCCTCCTCTCACCTCAGATGTGATGATTATTTTCCATAACTTGAGCGTACGAAAGCCATCCCTTCAAGTAGACTATTCATGCACGCCTTCTCAGATTCAATAAAATCTCCAACTTAGGCACATATAGCGAAGGGATTCCCCCCCCCCCCTTTCTTGCATACAGCATCAGATCATCCAGACTTCCCAATGAAGTATGCCAATTCTGATGGCATTTGGGTTTCAAGCTATCCTGTATGCTTCTCCGAGGGTAGATGGAGACCAGGTCTGTCAAGACCTCCTTCAGCGAAGTTATAAATTACCCCACTGGCTCACATGTGAAGTCAATGGCCCATTTCGGCTATGCTGGCAAGTTGTCAGATCTCCCCCCCCCCCCCCCCAAAAAAAGCACAAACTATCATTAGACTTGAGAACACCCTGTAGCAGCCTCCCCAGGAGTCTACACTTGTTTTCCAAGCGAGGGGAACAAAATGAGAATTGACGTTTCCAAACAAACAGCTGTGCGTGTATTAAGAGAAGGGTAGCTGGATATCTTGGATTAATTTTCTCTCTTGAGCAGAGGCCATTTGGATTTGTTAGTTTAAAGCTTGAAAAACTTAGTCAGAAGCCGTTGGTTTTGGTGTCTGCATTTGGATTTTCCTTATTAACCACGTGAGCAATTATGCTAACGTTCCTTGCAGGATCTGCATGATAATGAGCAGCAGGAAAGAGACAATGAAGGTCCCTTGGTTCTTAATGCATTTGATCTAATTATGCAGTCACAAGGGCTAAACCTGCAATCATTGTTCGACAAAGGGCAGGTATGACCACCCTCCTTCAGGTTTCTTCTTGCACATCAATACCGACCTCAGGAAATTAACCTTCACATGCTAGCTAATAATCTGTCTCCTCCTTGTTCACTTCCAAGTTTCTGTTGTCTTTATTGCAGGATTCAGTGAAACATCAAACACGTTTTGTTTCACAGAAACCTCCTAATCTTGTCTTGTCAAGTATGGAAGTAGTTGCACAATCAATGGGATTCAAGACTCATATTGGGAACTATAAAGTATGTCAATGAAACAATGTTTTTGTGTCATAGTAGATTCATGGTTTAGTGTCTGTCCGTAGTTTATCTTTATTGATATCCCCTTTATGATAAGATGAGGATAGAAGGCCTTTCAGCGGATAAGACTGGACGTATCTGTGTGATTCTGGAAGTAAGCTCTCAAGTTTCTATTTGTCTGGATACTCCATCTTCTCCAGGTGTTTTTGCACTGGCAAAAAGGACTGATGAAATTTGATTGTTCAGGTCTTTGAGGTTGCTCCCAACTTTTTCCTGGTGGATGTTCAAAAAGCTGCTGGTGATCTCAATGAGTACCTAAATGTCAGGAACAAGTTTTGTCGTTCTTATTTAATGTTATTGATTTTGTCGATAGTATCTCATCAACAGTTTAACTGAATATCAGCAATGTTTTGAAATGCTGCTTTATTGCCACTTGACCTAGAGGTGCAAACTAACACGAATCTAGACAAATTTAAGGACCCAAAATCTGACCTGAGAATTGCTGAATTCAAACTGGTCTGACCCCTATCCAAAATAATCTGACTCTGATTCCAAGGTCTGACCTGTGGTTGTAGCAATTCATCCAAATAAAGATCAATGACTTGAACTTCAATGCACCCCACCCAGTCCGACCAGTCTGACCCTGCTTGAATCCACTGGATTCAAGCATAGCATGAACCTGTTTTGATGTAACCCAAATTGGTCAAATGTGACCCAAACAACCTTCTTTCTGAGACTTGTCCTCTTCTAGACATGGCTGTGAAAGGGACTGTAGACATGAAAACTGATATATACTTCTACGACCTCTCATTTCATCATGGAACTAACTGATGCTTCTCATGTCGCAGTTTTACAAGAATTTCTGTGATAATCTTGATGATATCATTTGGAAGCCTCCCAACGAGTTGGCAATGCCAAGAGTCAACAGGGGCAAGAATAGAAAGCGACCATAGAATTTTTCTTGTTTTCCTGCTTCACAATGACTTCAATACTGAAGTTCATATTTCTTGTACTGGATCTGCATCAGCATCAGGTGTGCATCACTGAACAGGAAAGGCATTGCTGACAGGCTGGAATCAACAAAAGAGTGTACCTGATGAGAATTGATAGCTGGAGTGGAAAAGAGTTAGAATGGAAGTAGCCAACCTTTTTCTGATGTTCGTAAATTTTATTTAGCTATAGATTCTTTGTGACCATTCTTAAGGTTGAGCGATTTTATGTGACTTGATGATTTGCTAAGATTTGCTTGTGAGCTCAGTATGTATCTGTAACAATGGTCTAGTTCCCTTGGATTGTCCTTGAAAATGCAAGAGCTCCAAATCCTCCAATTGTTAATGCTTAAGTTCGCTATCTAGGCTCCCGCTTTGGGCCTCTGGCTTTTGAATTTCGCTCAGAGTTGAGTGTCGCTGTTGCTCTCCGTAGGCGGCCCCCCCCCCCCCCCCAATGATGGAGGAGGCTAACAGGATGGAATAGGTGGGATCAAATATGTAAACCTCTTGCAAAAGAAAGCATAGCTGTTGACATTGTCCTCAATCTGTAAGTCATCATTTTTTTTAAAATTGGAATTCTTTCTCGAGTAATTTTCTGCATCTTTTTAAAATTTTAGAAACTCTTTTTTTGATATTTCCAGATGTTAATATAGATTGGCGATCTCTAAAAATTTTTGTAGGTTGTATTTGTATATTTCTATGGTACTACAAATTTCAGAACATTATATTATTTCTGAGTACTTCTAAAAAAAAAAATGTAATGTACACATGGAATGAAAGAGAGCTTCCAAATAAAAAGAATTGGCGCCAATTTTTCTTGGTTTCTTTGGAACTTGAAAAAACAAGGAACTTTAAAGTGGCATGGTAAACTACTAAATTAGGTATGTGTTGATGGTTTTCTTCAATACGGTAATTGGATGCCTTCTCCAACACCATATACAAGGCTACTGTCAGAGGCCTTGTACAAGCTAGACGTGAACAATTAAGTTGAAAAGAACAAGTCCATAGAGGCCCAAAAAAAAGTAAAAATAACAACTTGCACGATGATAAATGAGGCCCTAAGTTTCACGCGTGGGAATGCCTACAAATGACTTCAATTAGAGTAATCAAACATATCACTCATGTGATGAACCCTATCTTCAGATACTGACAATCATCTGAATCCTTATTACACCCTGCCCAAGAAATAAGAATAGACAATTACAATCGTGGAAATCAACCTATAGATGCTCAGAGGGACCCCCTTTCAATTTGGTACTTTTGTTGGTTGATCTCAATCATATTATTGTCTCACTGGAACACCCCTTACCATTTCGTATTTAAGCAACATGCTTGAACTTCCATTGATGACAATATCTAGTCTTTGTATTTCATTGTCTCCTTCTCAAAACCAACGGTTGGGAATTGCTTCGCATACTCCTCAACCTCGCGACGAAGCTTTGCAATCTCAGATTGAAAGTTGGTGTCTGATTGCAATGTTGACACAAAATCCTTCAATTTTGTCCCTGAACCATTATTCCCAAAGGCACCAAATTAGAAGATGTTGTTTGGCAAAGAGCTTTTTGAAGAGCTTTTTGGTCAAAAAGAGCTTATTTGACCAAAATTAACTTTTTGACCAACTAAAAAAGCTAATTTGGGCGTTTGGTGAAAGAGCTTTTTAAAAGAACTTTTTGGGTCCAAAAAGCTAATTTGAAAAAGATAATTCCATGAGCTTTTTAGAAGAGCTTTTTGAAGAATTAGCTTTTTGTCTCACAACTTTATCGGAAACAGCTAATTTTACCAAACAGTTTTTCAACAAACAGCTAATACAAACAGCTAACAGCTAATACAAACAGCTAACAGCTAATAGCTGTTTGCCAAACAGGCCCCTCATAGTGGATGAAATATTTCCACTTTTTATGCTCTACTGAAGTATGTGTTTGGCAACTTTGTCATCTTTAAGTTAGACTAAAAAGTAATAAAGCAAAATGTCTTGTTGGCGCAGTAGCACCAACTCATTGCGTTTGAAATCTTCATCTAATGGAAGCTACCTCCCCATTACATCAACAGCAACCCCCCCCCCCAAAAAAAAGGGGAAAAAAAAAGAAGAAAAAGACAGGAAGAAAGAAAGAGGAGCAAGGCCTTCATGGTACTGAAGGCAGTGTTGACAAAAGATGTATACGAGTGCTTTAAGCAGATGAGAAGCAGAACGAACCTTTCGTATCAGCCTTGATCTTCAATGCCAGCATCACAGCGGCATCAAAAAATTCAGCCACTTTTGCAAAATCTTCTTCCACGAACCCCCTAGATGTCAGAGCCGGAGTTCCTACAAAACCAAAAGGAACATTTACTTTAACGATGCAGTAGATGCCAGAGATTCAAAAACAAGAGATGAAGACTGCTCACCCATACGAATGCCTCCAGGAATCATTGCTGAGACATCTCCGGGAACTGTGTTCTTGTTGGCTGCAATATGAATTGCTTCCATTACCTTTTCAACCCTTGATCCATCAATACCCTACAAATCAGGGGGCAGAAAGAGAGGGGAAATAAGGTATTACATACTGATTCTTGAATGACAAGCTGGTAGCTCTAGAATTTCAATATAACAATTGCTAAGAGGGATAGAATACAATTTGATCATTTGTGGAAGATCAAACAGTCCAAAATACAGTGCCTTTTGGTTTCACCTTGCCATTTTTCAGGACTTCACAATGGACTAGAATTTCAACTATGATTCATGCACATTATAAAAACAGACAAAGTCATGCATGTTATTTGCTAAAAGGAAGCAACTAGGGGCTGCTCTGACAGACTCAGTTCAGCTGAAAGATAAACACACTTGAACTTTGGAAGTTATTCATTTCCTTTGTGTATGTATGCCCAATCCAAATGGAATATTAGTATATTCCTTGTCATGCCGCTAAAGCTCTAAGTCAGAAAAGTAACTTTCAGGTACATGCATGAGTGAAGACACACAGATTATGATGCTCTTACCTTGTTTCTTAGATTTACCAAGACAAGATGGATATCAGTCCCACCAGACACCAGTTCATACCCTAGGTCACTCAGCTTCTGCAAAATTGGTAGCACTTCAGGTGAGCCTCATTGGGATTGCAACGATGACGTGATATTCAAGTAGTGCAATGGTATGGGGCATACAAGTGTAGGTTTCGATATACCTGGGCAAATGCAGAGCAGTTGCTTAGCACTTGCTCTTGATATGCTTTGTATTCTGGGGTCATAGCCTACATCAGAAATAATAAGGAAAACATATCACGAAGCTTAGTATATAACATGGGATAAGAATACATCTTATTCATGGAATTCACATAAAAATTCAATAAAAACCTGTTTCAATGCAACAGCTAAGGCAGTAATTGTATGATTATGCGGCCCACCCTGGAGGCCAGGAAACACAGCCTGGTTGATCTTGTCCTCATAGTCATACAGCACCTGCAACATGGAATGACATTGAACAATTCAGAATTCAAATGCCTAATTTGAAAGAACCATGCAGAAAGTGTTTCTCAGATCCTTGCAAGTGCTAAGAATACTACAAGAATCTCAAGAAATGCAATATTGTGCTCTCAAGTAAGAAATGAAATATTGTGCTCTCAAGTACTCCCTCTATGCAAATCAATTAATTGACCAGCAAACAGCCAAATTTCAATATGACAAAAGGATATCATGAGGACATTAAAGAACAAAATATATATGATACAAAAAGCATCAAATTCAGTGGCAGTTCTACTTGATGGGGACAGGTGACCCGTGGCACCCATTAGCCGACACTCTTGAAAATTCTAATAAAAATCCTTAAAATGTTGTTAAATGGACACATAAAAATTAATTGGCACTCAATCAAGCTCAATGAAACCAAGAAATTGGAACACCATTATACAGGATTTCTGGATCTGCCAGTGGTTAAAGTTCCAGTAACTCATGACAGATGTTCAATCCAAAGTTATGATATTTTATACCCTTTTATCATCTAATATTTGCTCTAAATAAATTGCTAAATTAAATTTTTATGATGTTTTTGTTTATTTTGCAGGAGTTGGAAGTACCTTGAAGAAAATAAATACATTTATTCAAATAAGTGCTAAGTTTGGAACAAATGAGAAAGCAGAAAAAAAAAAGAAGAAGAAGAAGATGCCTCAGCCCAGATGAGGCCCAGCTCTGAAGCCCATGCGTCCAGAAGCCCGGTCTGCCTTCCCTCTTTTTCTTTTTCTCTCTTTTCCTTTCGTGCTTTCCCGGCCCAGTCTTTTCTCTTCCTTCTCTTTCCCAGTTCGCAGCCCAAGCCCAGACCCCAGCAGCCCCATCTCCCTCTTCTCTCTTTCTTTCTCCCACGATTGGGCTGGCCCAGCTGTTGTGTTCTTCTTCTCCTTTTCACGGGCTGGGCTCCGTGCTCCCCAACCAGCCTGCCTTCCCACTTAAACAAGCACGTGCGAGGCCCGTAATCCCCACCCAGCCCCATCCCCTCTCCTTCTTCTTCCTCTTCAATTCACGACACAGAGAACAGGGCCATGAACAGAGCCAGCCCCGCGACCTCTTGGCTTCATCTTCCCATCCATCACTCAGTCTCTCTCTCTCTCTCCTCTTTCAATTTCCGGCTCCATCAATGTGGCGGTTTCAAGGGTAGGTGAAGAGTTGCGGTCACGGGCTACAAAAAAATTCGAAGGGCAGTAGAGAGAGAGTAGAGCAGATTAGGGGGCAAATAGATGTATTTTCGTTTCCTGGTTTTCATTGAACCTTGGATTTGGTTGTCTAAATTCCAAAGAAATTTATAATTCCCTCATGTTCTTGTTCAGTTTAAGAGAGAGATTTTAGGCTTTGGAGTTGAATTACTCTTGCTTCGTTTCAGTTCTCCGTTGCCTCTGTTCCATTGTGCCCAAGTTCTGACTTGCTGGAGTTTGGTTCGAATTGCCCTTAGTTCTCATTTGCTGTGCTGAGTTTGTTTCCCCTCTGCTTTGTTCTCCTCTGCTCATGTACTCAAATTCATGACATAGTTACAACTAAGTGTTGGTGGCTTGATTTATTTACAATTTTCCTCTTCAGCTTTATTTAGTTGGATTCCCTGCAAGTTAGATTATTTTAATTTGTGGAATATCTTAACATTGGAGCTGTTTAGTTTATATTAAAGTTTTACTTTAGCTTAGAACTTTTGGTAACCTGATCGCATGACTCATCCCTGAGGATCGACACCATCAAGTATTGCGACGACAACCGTATACTTGCGGGAATATACAACAAGTTTTTGGTGCCGTTGTCGGGGATGGCGTTGTGAAATTTGGTTGCATCGAGTCGTAGTTTGATTATTAAAGTCGTTAAAGTCGTTTTCGTTTTAGTTTTCGTTGAGTCGTTATTTTTGTTTAGTAGTTTAGTTTTAATTTTGAATTTAGTTTATATTTTGATTTTGATTTTGATTTTTGTTAGGATTAGTTTAATTTTAATTTTTAGATGCTTTCATTGTTGAAAAACAGTACTCATTAGTTTGGTTATTGTGCAGCAAAAAATCAAACTGATCCGGAGGGGGAAAAAAAAAATTCAGTGCAGATTTTTCCTTACATTCAACATTCTGTACGAATTTTCTGGGGAAATTCTGGTGCGATTTTTGCTGTTTTAATATTTTTCCTAGTTTCAGCATAATTGTTAGAGTGTGTGTGAATTTTTCTGGAATTTTTGGAGCTGTCATGATTTTTCTGTGAATTTTAGAATTAATATTCTGTTTGCATTTTTCTGCACTAATCAGGGACAGAAAAAATTTGAGAAAAATTATATTTATGTCCTTTGTGATTGTGTGGATTTTGCTGTATATTTAGTTTTAATTTTAGGAGTCTCATTTTCTGTTTTAATTTTATTTTTAGAATTAGGGTGTTTAGGTGTAGTTTTAGTTCTTATTTTCTTTCAGTTCCTTTGTGTTTGTGCTTTTGATTTTTGTTTTGTTTATTTTCTGCTTTAATAGTGTTTTTAGTTTTATCATTCATTTTGCTATTTTGCGATTGAACCCCCCAAAAAAAAAAAAAATCAAAAAGTCAAAAAAAAAAATCAAAAACTGAATCTTTGGTGAGGGTGTGGGATTTATATGACTGGTTGGGTTAGAAATCCTGAAAATCATAGACTTGTGAGAATTGAACCCGACCCTGACTTATAACCCGAACCTGAACCCAAGCTTAAATTAGAAGAAATGGCACAAGAAAGACCTTTGAGTGAGATTTTCTACCCTCCTAGGACCGCTTTGCCATCTTGCTTCACTATACCTGATCTTGGACCCAATGTGACCTTCGAATTAAGACCTCACTATACTCAGATGCTCCCTAAATTCACTGGTTTAGAGGATGCTTATTTGTTTTTGAGGGAATTCGAAGAAGTCTGTTCTATGATGCATTTTCCTAATATTCCCATTGATGTTGTGCGAATGAAATTAATTCCTTTTACTTTGAAAGATTCTGCTAAACGTTGGATGTATGGCTTGGCTGCTAATTCTGTAACTTCTTGGAATGATTTTGTGAAATTGTTCTTAAGAAAATATTTTCCTAATGCCAAGACTGTTAAGCTAAGGAATGAGATTAATCAATTTGTGCAACTTGATAGGGAATCATTTTGGAAATATTTTGATAGGTTCAAGAATTTGTTGGCCCAGTGTCCCCATCATGGTCTAGACCAGGCATGTTTGTGCCAGATTGTTTATGAAGGACTTGACCAACAAACGAGGACCATGATAGAATCTATGTGCCAGGGTGGTTTTCTTTCTAAGAGCGCCACAGATACTTGGAAATTTCTAGAGGACTTAGCTGAGAAAACTATGCAGTGAAAAACCGCTCGGGATGACAGTTTAGGTTCGAGGATTGCTAGGGGTGGGTTACATTCTGTTTCCGATGCGAGTCACTTAGAGTCTAAGGTTGCTGCTTTGGAAAACATGTTGAAGGGATTGACTCCACAAATGACTCAGTTACCCCAGACTTCTTCAGTGTCTTGCTCTCATTGTCACGCCTTAAATCATTCATTGAGTGTTTGTCCCTACTTCGCTCACCAGTTAGCAATTAGGCAAGAGCAAGCGAATATGGCCTTTCAAAGACCTAAGAACGACCCTTTCTCTTCTTTTTACAATCCAGGGTGGAGAAATCACCCTAATTTCTCTTGGAGTTATGGGCCAAATGCTGCGGTTCCTAACTCCCAGCCCGTCTCTCACCCTTCTAGTTCCTTTCAAAGACCGGTTTTTCCAGGTGTACCTAATGCACCTAGACCTCCACCTCCTGTAACTCAAGTTCAACCTCCTCCAGATTACAGTGATATTGATAAAATAGAGAGGAGAATTAATAATAATGTGGAGAGAATGATTAATGCTAACATGGAAGAATGATGAGAATGATGACTGAACAGTCTTTTCAGTTAGCATCATCTTCTAGGGAGCCAGGTACTTTTCCAAGTCCGCCTGAGGTGAATCCTAAGGGTCACACCTCTTCATCTTCTGGTAACCCTAGTGAGTCTGTGAGGAAAGTGAATGCAGTGATATCTCTCCGTTCTGGTCGAGAGATTGATAACCAGGTTAGAAGTCCCAATGAGCCCTGTAGGTATCCTCACCAATTCTTTGAGAAATCTTCTCTTTCTTCACCTCCAGAGACTGGCTCATCCAGTGAGTCAGGGGATGCTACTGATGGTGTCCCCAATGATTCTAATTCTCACCATCCTCTTGAGTCACCGTCTAAAAAAGATGAGCTTGAAAAGAAAGACTCCTCTGAGTCAGTTGACCCTTCTCCTTCTAAGGGTCATTCTTCTTCTCCTTCTTTTTCTGAAAAAGTCCATATGCCTTTGCCTCCTTTTCCCCATAGGCTTAAGAAGAAAGACCAAGCCCATGTTGAGAAGATGAGAGAGACCTTCTCTCAAGTCAAGATCAACATTCCTTTGCTCGATGCTATTCAGCAGATGCCTCCATATGCTAGGTTTTTAAAGGATCTGTGCACAACCAAGAGAGCTACCAATGTTCCTAAGAAGGCTTTCTTAGCCTCTAATGCGAGTTCTATTTTATCTCATCAGATCCCAGTGAAGTATGAGGACCCCGGTTGCCCTACTATTTCTATAGTTATAGGGGACCAGTTTATTCATAGAGCCTTGCTTGATTTAGGGGTCAGTGCCAATTTGATTCCCTTCACTGAGTATGAGAGGCTAGGGTTAGGTAAGCTTAAGCCTACTTAGATGGTCATTCAATTAGCTGATAGATCGACCAGATTGCCTAGGAGTATTGTTGAGGATGTGCTGATTCGAGTGGGCGAATTCATTTACCCTGTGCACTTTGTTGTGATTGAGACTGAGACGGTGTCTAACTTTACTAGTCAAATCCCCGTGATTCTAGGGCGTCCTTTCTTGACCACTGCCAATGCCCTCATTAATTGCAGGAATGGGATGATGAGACTGTCTTTTGGTAATATGACTTTAGAGTTGAACATTTTTAATCTGCAAAGGCAACCCTCTGGTTTTGATGATATGGAGTTCTCTACTCTTCACTGGGTAGAGAATTCTAACCTTGATGATGCTTGTGATGATGTGCTTACTGTTGAGTATAAGTCCTTTCTTGTGAATGATGAGCCTGAGTATGATGCTTTTGAGTTTGATGATTTATGCTCTACTGCTGATTGTTTGCTCACTGCTGTTTTTGAATCTGCTTCTGAAACTGTTTTCCCTCCTGCTCTTGAACTGAAACCCCTTCCTAATTCTCTTAAGTATGCATTTCTAGGCCCCAATGAATCTTTGCCTGTCATTATTACTTCTGACCTAGACGGGGACCAAGAGACTAAGTTGATTGCCCTACTTAGAGAGAACAAGGAAACTTTGGGTTGGACCTTAGGAGATATTAAGGGCATTAGTTCTTCCATTGTGCAACATAGGATTCATCTAGAGGACAATGCTAAGCCCTATCGTGACCGTCAAAGGCGTTTGAACCCTACTCTTCAAGAAGTGGTTAGAAAAGAAGTGTTGAAGTGGTTGGACCAGGGGATCATTTACCTAATTTTTGATAGTGAGTGGGTTAGCCCCGTTCAAGTTGTTCCTAAGAAGACCGGGATTACCGTAATTAGGAATGATAAGAATGAGTTAGTCCCTACTCGTGTGCAATCTGGGTGGCGTGTTTGCATATATTATAGAAAATTGAATGCTGTCACTAGGAAAGACCACTTTCCCCTACCTTTCTTGGACCAGATGTTAGAGAGGTTGGCTGGACATTCCTTCTATTACTTTTTAGATGGATACTCTGGCTATACCCAGATCTCTATTGCTCCTTAGGATCAGGAAAAGACTACTTTTACCTGCCCATTTGAAACCTATGCCTTTAGACGTATGCCTTTTGGACTGTGCAATGCCCCTGCTACCTTTCAGTGTTGCATGATTTCTATTTTCTCGGATTTAGTTGAACACTACTTGAAAATTTTCACGGATGACTTCTCTGTGTTTGGGTCTTCCTTTGATGACTGTTTGTTTAATCTGAGAAAAGTGTCGGAAAAGTGGAGGGAGAAAAATTTGACTTTGAATTGGGAGAAATGTCATTTTATGGTTAGAAAGGGAATAGTCTTAGGTCATGTTATTTCTAAAGATGGAATTGAGATTGATAAGGCTAAGACTGATTTGATTGTTAATCTTCCCCCTCCCACCTGTGTGAAAGAAGTGAGGTCTTTCCTTGGACATGCTGGCTTCTATCGTCGCTTCATTAAGGACTTTAGTAAGATTGCAAAGCCCTTGTCCAACTTGCTAGCTAAAGATGTGCCTTTTCATTTTTCTGATGAATGTCTTGAGGCATTTTCTAAGCTTAAGGAGGCCTTAACTTCTGCTCCTGTTCTTCATCCTCCCATCTGGGGAGAGCCTTTTGAATTGATGTGTGACGCTTCTGATTATGCTGTTGGGGTTGTTTTAGGACAGCGTGTTGATAAAAAGCCCCATGTGATCTATTATGCTAGTCACACTTTGAATGATGCCCAACTGAACTATACTGTGACTGAGAAAGAATTTTTGGCTGTGATTTTTGGGTTTGAGAAGTTTAGACCTTATCTGATTGGGTCTCATGTGATTGTCTATACTGACCACTCTGCCCTTAAGCATCTTCTTTCTAAGAAGGATGCTAAGTCTAGACTTGTTAGATGGATATTGCTGTTGCAAGAGTTTGATTGTGAAATCAGAGACAAGAAAGGTTCTGAAAACCCTGTAGCTGATCATTTATCTAGGATTCTATCTGATAGAAAGAGTGAGTCAACTGTTTCTGAGTGCTTCCCTGATGAGCAGTTGTATGCCGTCCACCCCGATCCTTGGTATGCTGATATTGTTAACTACCTAGTTGCCGGTAGGATTCCTGAGAGTTGGACCAAGAATGATAGGGATAGGTTCTTTCACCTTGTGAAGTTCTTTGTTTGGGATGACCCTTATTTATTCAAGTACTGTTCTGACCAAATGTTTAGGAGGTGTATTCCCGACCATGAGGTGAGAAGTGTCCTTTCTTTCTGTCATGACCAGGCATGTGGGGGGCACTTTAGTGGTAGGAAGACTGCAGCCAAAGTTCTTCAATGTGGTTTCTATTGGCCTACTCTATTTAGGGATCCTTTTGAGTACTGTAAGAGTTGCCCTGGGTGCCAGCAGTTGGGTAGAATCAGCAGGCGCGATATGATGCCACTGAGTCCTATCATTGTAGTGAAAGTTTTTGATGTGTGGGGTATAGACTTCATGGGACCATTTCCATCATCTTTTGGGAATGAATATATTTTGCTAACTGTGGACTATGTGTCTAAATGGGTTGAAGCTATCCCTTCTAGGACTAATGATGCTAAAGTGGTTGTAAAGTTCTTAAGGGAAAACATCTTTGCTAGATTCGGCATGCCCCCGTGCTATTATTAATGATCAGGGTACCCATTTCAATAATAGATCTTTTGATGCCTTACTGAAGAGGTATTCAATTGTCCATAGGCTTGCTACTCCCTATCATCCCCACACCAGTGGTCAGGTTGAGGTGTCCAATCGGCAAATTAAGCAGATTCTTGAAAAGACATTGAGCCGGAATAGAAAGGATTGGGCTGATAAACTCGTAGATGCTCTTTGGGCTTATAGGACAGCTTTCAAAACTCCCTTAGGTATGTCACCTTATAGGGTTGTTTATGGTAAGCCTTGTCATCTCCCTGTGGAAATAGAACATAGAGCTTGGTGGGCCATTAAGAAACTGAACTATGATTTGACTGAGGTTGGTGAAGAGCGTAGACTGCAACTGACTGAGCTTGATGAGATTAGAGCCGAGGCTTATGAGAGTGCTCGTTCTTATAAAGAAAGGGCAAAGTTGTTTCATGATAGGCGTATCCTTCGGAAAGAGTTTGCTCCGGGAATGAAAGTGCTCTTGTATGACTCTAGGCTCCATTTGTTTCCAGGGAAGTTAAGGTCCCGATGGACTGGTCCTTATATTGTCTCACGTATTTTTCCCTATGGTGCACTCGAAATTCAGGACCCTGACAGTGGTGCTACTTTTAAGGTGAATGGCCACAGATTGAAGCAATTTCTGGAGTTGCCTAGCAAGGAAGATGTGGAGTGTCTGATACTCCGTAAGCCGAGTCCTGCTCAGTGATGTGTTGAGATGATAGCTCGGGTGTACCTAGCACCCAATCTGGTTTGCTAAGAACCTCTTTTCATCCCTTCTCTCTTTTACTCTTTTTCTCTTTTTCCCTTTTTCTTTTCTTTTGTATAGTTGGTTCTTTTTGTTCTTCTTTTTGTATATATGTTTTTGAGTCGTGTCTTTGTGAGTCTTGTTTTTCTTTGTTTTCTTTTTAGTTTTATTTTGTGGTTTTATGTTTCTTTCTACTCCCAATGAGGACATTGCTCGAAATAGGTGTGGGGGTAGGAAAATTTTGAAAAAACCCAAAAATAAAAAATAAAAAATAAAAAAGAGATTTTTTTGTTTTATTTTGGGGAAGTTTAGTACCATTCTGATCAACTTAAATTCCCTTGTACTTTGATTTTTAGCTTGTAATGTGCATGTTAGGTCTTCATCCTCGGTGTGTCATTCTTAGCCCTAATTCTAACCCCATCTGTTCATTATCACTGTGTGATCCAATCCCTATTTCTTTCATCCTCATTGTCTTAAGGTCTTAGTTTTTCATGATCGGCTCTCCCACTTATTAGACACAATTACTTTGATTTTTGTCTTGAAAAACAAGAGGGAAAAAAAAGAGACAAAAATGCTGAAAAAAATGGTAAAGACAAACTGAAAAAAAAAGAGAATTGAAAAGAAGAATTTGAAAAAAAATGAATGAAATTTGGAATGACAAGTAACCCTTTGAGGCATGCGCTACTGGGTGGTACCTTTTGAGGCAGTATTGCTACTGGGAAAGCTTGCTTCTAATATTTATAATTCAATAATGTAATATGTGTCAGTCAAGTGGGATTGAGTTTGATTTTGGTAAATCTGAGCCTTAGGATGATGAGACACATGCACACGAGCACAGGAAAGGATTCAAAGCTTTAGTGTACAAGTGGGGTGAAAAGTTTGTGTTTTGATGTCATTCATGGGGTACGGAGTCTTGATGTGTACATTTTGTTTATATACAGGCTAATATTTTTGTCACATGGGTGCTTTAATTGATTAGAATGTGTATATATCTTTCCCCAATTTTGTACAAATTATTTTTTTGGAAAAAAAAAAAACATAAGAAGAACAGATTTTCGAGTTAGGATTTTATTTTCATTTTTTTTCCCCTCGGATTTTTAGTTTTGTTTTACTCGAGGACGAGCAAAACTTAGGTGTGGAGGTATTTGTTCAATCCAAAATTATGATATTTTATACCCTTTTATCATCTAATATTTGCTCTAAATAAATTGTTAAATTAAATTTTTATGATATTTTTGTTTATTTTGTAGGAGTTGGAAGTACCTTGAAGAAAATAAATACATTTATTCAAATAAGTGCTAAGTTTGGATCAAATGAGAAAGCAGAAAAAAAAAAAAAAGAAGAAGAAGATGCCTCAGCCCAGATGAGGCCCAGCTATGAAGCCCATGCGTCCAGAAGCCCGGTCTGCCTTCCCTCTTTTTCTTTTTCTCTCTTTTCCTTTCGTGCTTTCCCGGCCCAGTCTTTTCTCTTCCTTCTCTTTCCCAGTTCACAGCCCAAGCCCAGATCCCAGCAGCCCCATCTCCCTCTTCTCTCTTTCTTTCTCCCACGATTGGGCTGGCCCAGCTGCTGTGTTCTTCTTCTCCTTTTCACGGGCTGGGCTCTATGCTCCCCAACCAGCCTGCCTTCCCACTTAAACAAGCACGTGCGAGGCACGTGATCCCCACCCAGCCCCATCCCCTCTCCTTCTTCTTCCTCTTCAATTCACGACACAGAGAATAGGGCCATGAACAGAGCCAGCCCCGCGACCTCTCGGCTTCATCTTCCCATCCATCACTCAGTCTCTCTCTCTCTCCTCTTTCAATTTCCGGCTCCATCAATGTGGCGGTTTCAAGGGTACGTGAAGAGCTGCGGTCACGGGCTACAAAAAAATTCGAAGGGCAGTAGAGAGAGAGTAGAGCAGATTAGGGGGCAAATAGATGTATTTTCGTTTCCTTGTTTTCATTGAACCTTGGATTTGGTTGTCTAAATTCCAAAGAAATTTATAATTCCCTCATGTTCTTGTTCAGTTTAAGAGAGAGATTTTAGGCTTTGGAGTTGAATTACTCTTGCTTCGTTTCAGTTCTCCGTTGCCTCTGTTCCATCGTGCCCAAGTTTTGACTTGCTGGAGTTTGGTTCGAATTGCCCTAAGTTCTCATTTGCTGTGCTGAGTTTGTTTCCCCTCTGCTTCGTTCTCCTCTGCTTATGTACTCAAATTCATGACATAGTTACAACTAAGTGTTGGTGGCTTGATTTATTTACAATTTTCTTCTTCAGCTTTATTTAGTTGGATTCCCTGCAAGTTAGATTATTTTAATTTGTGGAATATCTTAACATTGGAGCTGCTTAGTTTAGATTAAAGTTTTACTTTAGCTTAGAACTTTTGGTCACCTGATCGCATGACTCATCCCTGAGGATCGACACCTTCAAGTATTGCGACGATAACCGTATACTTGCGGGAATATACAACACAGACAATCAAAAAGATGCAAACCGACGCCTAGCATGAATGAATTTATAGACTTCACAAGTAAGAAAGACCAAAACTCACTTCCTTTCCTTGCTTGTTTATCTCCTTTACACCCTTCCTATAAAAGATCATTGCCCCACGTGGTCCTCGTAGTGACTTGTGTGTTGTTGTTGTCACAATATCTGCATACTCGAAAGGAGATGGAATGACGCCAGCAGCAACCAAACCACTGATATGTGCCATATCAGCTAGCATTATAGCTTTTTGCTTATCACACACCTGTTGGATCAATTAGAAACTATCACTATACTCTGTAGAAATATCTTTAGTCAAAAGAGAGAGGTCGCAGAAGGAAGGGATTGGATAAAAGGAGACATTCAGCTCAAGATGAGCATGCTCACCTTTCTGATACGCGCATAATCATAAAGGCGTGCATAAGCACTCGCACCAGCTACGATTAATTTTGGCCTAAAAAGAGCTGCGCTCTTCTCCAGCTGCAATTGAACAATCAAGATGGTTAACAAGAAATAGTGCTTTTTTTTTTTTTAATTCAAACCATCAGCAGGTTTACTGTAATAATTTTGGCAATAACATCTGAGAGTCTCAAACAATGCTAGCAGCAACGCTATCAACAAACGGCTGAGATTTCATGCTGTGATAGCAGGAAACGTTACTCTGAATGCAGTGCATTGACTCTGCCCAATCATTGGCATGGAAAGGACAGCTAATAAGTTCACATTACATATTTGTGTAGTCTGTACCTTGCTGGAGACGTAAACTCCCCTTAATAATTACACTGGATCATTTTAATGACTATTTACAAGTTGAAGGCAGCAAGAGAATCAGGACTAGGCTTAGAGGTTAAGATGAAGATCCTTGGTATACTAGGTCTCAAGTTCAATTTCCCATCCGCTTTGTATGTAATTCGGTCGTACTGCCCCTTGTGGCTCATTTGAAACAAAAAAGATGGGGAAGGGCGCACAAACATATCACTCATAGAACTAATCAATTTATTCGATTTTCAAAATGATAACAAGAAGTCAAATATCAAGGCTCGTAAAGTACCTGGTCGTAATCAATATATCCTGTGCTCTCATCCAATCTATATGGCATTGTCTCAAAGAAAATAGATACAGCTGATATCTTCTTTGTGTCAGTCTGCAACAGAAAGGAAGAATTTTCATATGTCCTTGTATGTGTAGAAGCAACTTATTCTAGAGAAGTTAATCAGAATTTTCATTTCAAACATAAGAACAGACCTACTGAAATTAACTTTGCAGGTGTTGCAAGAAATTGGAATTGGGGCGGAAAAAGGACAAGGAGGGAGAGAGGGTATTCAAATTCTTGTTCTCAGCATACATGTCACAGAAGCTTTTTGAGTGAGAGATCCTTCATCATATATATGTTCGATGGTGTCTTAGGAACCATAAGATGGCGTTTGTAGTCAAATCAGATGAAATCAGACCATACTATACCACAAGATTGCTCTAGACCCAAAGTTCCACATAAGAGGTGTCTTAGGAAACATGTGTAAGCAGTGTTGCCCCTCCAACAAAATTTTAGGGAGGCTATTTTGGACCCTGAATTTGAAAAAGTGTTGACTTTCTACTTCATAACAAAAGAAGCAGAAGCATTTTGCTTTACAGATAGTCTGCTTAAAATTAATGCTGCTCGACTCCCTCATAAGCACAAAGTGGTGAATGGATGACTTGATAGATCATAACTGAAGAAACACAGCAAATAACCAAGTAACAAGCACCTGATAGCCATGTGAAAGATGGCCACCATGAGGTAGATCAAGTGCCATGATTCTCTCATGCGGTTTCAAAAGTGCAGTATAAGCTTGGAAGTTGGCTGGTGATCCGGAAAGGGACTGCACATTGACTGCAAAATTAATGAAAACAATTGTATGTTCATGATAATCAGACAGTATGCAAATCAAATGAATAAAATTAGACATTAACTTCAACATTAAGGATGTGTTTGGTTCGTGGAAAGTTAGATGGAAAGAAAAAAAAACAAGGAAAATAAGTTCTTTCCTTTGTTTGGATCAAAGAAAATTTGAGAGAAAAAAAAATGATGGAAGGCCCATGGAAAATTTAACAGATTTGATAAGAAACATTTTCCTTCCAGAATTGGGTGGAAAGAGGGGGAAACTTGTTTCCCATGAAACTCGTGGCTGCTCTTGCCTCTTGGTGAACAATGCTTCTGGACAATAGAGCCATGGTCGCCAGGTAACCTTGATAAGCCTCATTGCCGGTAAATCCAGACTCTTCGGTGCGGACAAAGACAAAAGCTGCCCATACTTGAAGAGGAGAGAGGGGGGGGGGAAGAGAGAAGGCTGGAGTGGTCTTCTTTCTCTTGCAATTGCATTGCTCAACGTAGAATTGAGAAGGGGAGAGAAAGAGGGATGAGTTGCGATTGGGAAAGTGTGTTACTACTAACTAGGGAATGATGGACGGTGGGTAAGTGAAGTGAGATAAATTTTCCATCATTTTTTCTTTTATATTTTCTTAGGTTCAAACAAAGGGGAAAAAAAGTATTTTCGTTTACTTTCTTTCCTTCTAATTTTTTTCCTTCTGACTTTTCTTTCCTTCCAATTTCTTGGAATCAAACACAGCCTAAGTAATGAGGGACATAATCTATGCAGGGACAATGTATTGATCAAATGCAGGAGGCTATATAACAGTATGATGATAATATACTGATCAAATGCAGGAGACTTTCAGAGACAGAAATTCTAGCAAATAATCTCCATCTGTCTTTCTAAAAAAAAAATTGGGGGGGGGGGGGGGGGAGGGGGAATTATAAGATATATAATTTTCTACCAGCTATGAATCATTCGCTTACCCTCATGCTTCTTATTGTTCCTTCCTTCACATTCCAAATGCTTTAACATATCCAGTTTGCATGTGCTTGGGGGGGGGGGGGGAATGCTTTGCTAAAAAGACATATGCCAAAGGCATATATCAAGCTAATCACGATTTTCACAAGAGAAGAACAAGGGATTATCTTCTTGTTCCCAGGATCTAAACAGTGACAAGATGAAATTCTTTAAATGTTATCATACTTTAATGTATAAAGTATAAAATGAATCCCGATAACCAATCAGGCAATGTTATCTTATACCTTTCATCTTGTCAGTCTAGAAGCACCTCATTAAGAATTTTGCTGTAAATATCACAACAAAGCATCTCAACAACCCTAAGCAGCTCTTTCAGTTTCGCTGCTTCCAAACCCCAAAAAAAAAAAAATTCACAAACCATCACAGAATCACAGGAGTTTTAGCAATTACGCCACCCCAAAGTTAAGACCTGCTGCTGACATTGAGGAATACATTAAACAAAGGAATTATGCTCATTAGACAAAGGAACAGTGCCTAAATTATGCTCATTAGACAAAGGAACAGTGCCTAAATTCAAATCAAGTTCCACAAGCAAATGCACAGAATTGTCAATGTCCAAAGGGAAATACTTGAAGCAGAGAAAGTGGGAAATCAAAAGGTGCATACCTCAGTTCTAAACATGTATTTCATATAGTACTACAAGGAAATACTCAAGAAAGTACATTAGCTCTCAAAATTGGAACGGCAAAATAGGAGCACATAGACCATTGCCATGAACCCGTCTTCTATTCTATGTATTTGTCAGAAAGCTCACCCCATAAGACCACCAAGCTAAAAATAAATGCCCCAATAGTTCAGACAAAACAATTGTGATCAACGACTGCAAGATCATGCCTAAGAGTTCAAGCATACATAATATGAAATATCACACAACTTTCTAAAAGTGCTGGAATTAGAGAAACTAAGATTTGCATCTCACACCTCCCCACTTGGTAGGATCCAACCGAAACGCTTCTAGTGCCCGCTTCTGACATAACAACTCAGCCATATCAATATACCTGATTAACAGCAATACAGTATTCTCATGGGTAAGAAATATGCACCAATATAGATCTTATACTTAAGAATATAGAAAATTAACAATGAAAATGATGAAGCTTTGTCATACTCATTCCCTCCATAATATCTAGCACCTGGATAACCTTCACTGTATTTGTTAGTCATGACAGATCCAACTGCTTGCATTACTGACACAGAGGTAAAGTTCTCAGATGGTATAAGCTCAAGCCCCTGCAGATACCCAAAATTTCCAACACCAACATGAGCACCTCTCCAACCATAGGGATTAACTTCAGTTGAAATATCCGAAATTTGGAAAATTCTCTCTTCTTTTGGGGGGGGGGGGGGGGGGAGATCCAGTCCTCGAGTGGGAACTGGGTTCAGTAACCAATGTTTGTTGTGTCAACAGCACTCCTGCAGTGTTGGCGCATATAATTCTATCTTAAAATATACACGGTGTGTTGAAAATCCTACATGTACATCGAAATGGGATATTTGAAAATCAAATTATAGTCCCCTCATCAAATGGACAAAACAATTTTCCCTTGTATGTATATCACAATCAAGTTGAGAAACTCCAACCACGCCCCCTCCTCGGCTCCCCCCCACGCCCCCCCCCCCCCCCCCCCCCCCCCCGCCCAAAAAAAAGGGCAGATCAGGACATATAGATAGAGACAGAGAGGAAATCACATGCTTTTTTAATTAATCTAAAACAGAGCGCTGTTAACATCAATGGGCATAAATAGAAATGTAAAATCTATTTCATAAAATATAGTTTTACGAATAAATTTCCAGCATAGAGAGTTAATCAGGAAACAAGTAATGAAAGATTACCTTCCACTGGCGAGCTTTCTCAAGTTCAATGATGTCGGCAATCTCAGGATCAACCGCCTCAAGCGGTTCATTCAGCTGTTTTATCCACTGAAACACAAACAAAAACACTTCTTACATTAAAAGAAAGCAGCCAAAACCCTAAATCATAACCCTACAAAATTAAATTCCAAATCCGACCCAAAACCTCAATCATCAAAACAAATTAAAAATCACATCAGACAACTACAAGCGTACATTAACTCGTGATCGATCCTTCTCCACAGCAGCTTGGCTAGACACCGAATACTACATAGACAGAGAGAGAGTTAAAGCGATTGAACAAAGTGACAAACACATCGATGAAATGTTGCATGTGAAGGAATTAGAAGGTAAGCAAGCAAACCATGGGATAGAAGGAACCGCCATTGAAGAGAGGACGAATGGAAGTGTTCGAAGTAGAAGACAGCCTGCGAAGCGCCATTGACATGGCCATCTCTCTCTCTCTCTCTCTCCCCCCTCCAAGTTAGTGCCGGTCGGTTGGATTCGGGATTGAAGGGGTAGTTTTTCGATGCTTTGTCAATATTTTGCTTTTTTGACGCAAGTAGGGGAGAGGACACTTTTCGGGGGGTTGGTGGCTTGGTGCGGTGGTTGTTACTGGCGACTCCACATTGGACGTACGTATACTAACAACATTATTTGGGGTTGCCTTATGTTTTTATTTTTTATTTATTTATATATTTATACACTAACCCATTTCTTACTCTTCATCATTAGGACGTGGACAGTTGGATACGACTAGAGCTGAAAAACATATTGATTCGGATCGATCCATTTAATAGACGGATCAATTTTGTGTTAGTAGCTTAGATACACTCAAAATTGAAAAATAACATGTTTTTAAGCTAACGGTTAAATCTGGTTGACTTCGAGTCGAAATCGGTTCAGTTCGTGTTGGGTTCGAGCCTCTCTCAATAACTTCAGGTCGGGTTCGGATAGAGTTATCGTATCAGGTCATACTTTCCCATCTCTATACACGACCCATTATTTTGTTTTGGGCCGCATATTTGAGCTCCTCTTAAGAAAATATTGGGACGAAATTTTGTTGTGGTTCTTTCATTACAATGTTTAGTGGTTTATTTTAACTGACAAAATCTTTTACTGTTGTAATGAAAAATTTAAATTCAAATTTGATGATCGAATTTTACACATTAGTTATGTAAAAAAAATCTTGCAAAAAGTTTCCACCTATTGGTGAAGCTAGCTTTTCTTTGCATTAAGTTATTTGTCTTCATTGATTATGTTTTAATATCCCATCAAGTATGCCCTTCATTATAAAATTTATGTCTTTTAAAAAGGCTCTCTCTCTCTTTTTTTTTTTTTTTTGGGTTGTTGCAAACACCATAAGTTTTCAGTGAGCAAACCTTTCTTAGATATTCCTTTCTGTTTATCTGAAATGACGGTAAATATACCCTAATTAATTCGCCAAAACTCATGCTACATACGCATAAGTTTTATTCTTCTATTTCTCAAGTAACAAAAAGTTAAACATATTATTCGCCAAAACTCCAATTTGATTGATTCATTTTATTTACCCAATCTTTTCCGTTTGGAGTAAAAGATCCCGATTCACAGCTGGAAAAAGAATTCACATGCGCCAAAGACTCCCACCCATCATCGAACTCGACTCCAATCAAAATTCCCCTCCTTCAAAACCCCTTAAAAACCCCCTCAAATTCTCTCTCCTCCCCAACTCCCCCATCTCCACCAGACCACACCACGAAGAAAAAACTCGCAATGGCGGAGGAGTTCGACGACGACGTATCCCCAGTAGAGCAAGTCCGACTAACCGTATCGAACGACGACGACCCGACCCTCCCCGTATGGACGTTTCGGATGTGGTTTCTGGGGATACTCTCATGCATGCTACTCTCCTTCTTCAACACCTTCTTCGCGTACCAAACGGAGCCCATCATAATCACGATGATCTCAATCCAAGTGGCCACGTTGCCCATCGGAAGGCTCATGGAGCGCGTGCTGCCCGCGCGCAAGTACCGCGTGTGGAGCTGGGAGGTGTCTCTTAACCCTGGCCCCTACAATGTGAAGGAGCATGTGTTGATATCCATGTTTGCTAATGCCGGGTCGGCGTTTGGTGGTGGGACTGCGTATGCGATTGGGATTGTGGATATTATCAAGGCTTTCTATAAGAGGAAGATCTCTTTCCTTGCTAGTTGGATCCTTGTTATCACCACTCAGGTTCGGTTACATGTGTACTTTTTTCTATTCTCTATACGTTATGCTTAAACTAAATTATTCGGACTTTTTCTCGACTCTCTACATGTTACACTTAGAGTCAATCATTTGACCAGGTTGTATTCGTTCGTACGTATGTGTAGGCTGATACGTAAGCATTTTCTTGAACACTTTCATCAATATCTTTGTTACTATAGACCAATATATATAAAAGATATACCCATTAGCATACTTTTTCCATATATTTTCAAATTTATACTTTTTCCACATCAGGTACTTGGGTATGGATGGGCTGGAATACTAAGAAAGTATGTCGTCGATCCGGCCCATATGTGGTGGCCCAGCAGTCTCGTTCAAGTTTCTCTTTTCAGGTACGTAAACATTCTTTTTACCTTTTTTTTTTGAGTGTTTGCATTTGCTCTTCCCTCCTAAGGTTCGGTTGACTTAAAAAAACATTCTCAAGAATTTAATAAATTTCCAACCTCTTGTCTTACTAGGAAATTTTCAACATATTGTCATGTTTTAATTATGAGAAAGTTGCTTTAGGGAAAATTTATTTTGTTAATTGCATTTTATATTATCTTTTTCACATGAATTAATAAAAAATAAACAGGTCGAAAAATTTAGAATCTGTTTTCACCCATAGTAATTTCTTTTTCCTATTGACCTTAATTAAAAACAATTAGTAATTAGTTTATCTCTTGATTTCTTCACTTGTTAATGTTTTAACCCATAGTCTCATGTTGTCCGTCAATGTATATTTTGACAAATTAATAGCTAAAGCTTGTAGATTTTGACCTCAAAAATCAAATATATACATTCTTTTTGGGACCGGGTAAAATAATAACTACAGAAGTGAAAAAAGTGTTCTACATGTATCTTAAATGTTACAAAGTATCGTAAGTCATAACCCTCTGTCTAACTGTCAAATAACTCCTTTTGAATGAATATATGCAGGGCACTACACGAACAGGAAGACAGAAAAACAGACAAAAGGCTATCAAGGGCCAAATTCTTCTTGATAGCATTCATATGTAGCTTCGCTTGGTACACACTTCCAGGGTACTTAATCCCAGTTTTCCAAAGCATAGCTTGGGTGTGTTATATCTTCCCCAAATCAGTCCTAGCCCACCAAATTGGTTCAGGGATGCAAGGGCTAGGCATTGGTGCAATCTCACTTGACTGGTCCACAATCGCGGCCTACAATGGCAACCCACTTGTGTCTCCGTTCTTCGCCATTGCCAACATAGCCGTGGGCTACTTCGTGGTTATGTACATTATTATGCCCGCGTCTTATTGGGGTATGAACTTGTATAATGCTAAGACCTTCCCCTTCTTCTCGTCCCATTTGTTCAATGGCCGTGGAGAACCATATAATGTCTCGGCCATTGTCAATGACAAGTTTGAATTGGATATACCCACCTACGCAAAGGAAGGACACATTTATTTGAGCACATTCTTTGCCATAACTTATGGGCTCGGATTTGCAGCTGTTGTAGCTACCTTATCGCATGTTCTCTTGTTTAATGGCAAGTAAGTTTCGTCTGTACTTTTAACATATTATATGTACTTAAACACGTAATGTACGTTACTTCTCTTGTTATTTTACTCATTCGCTCTAAATTTTGTTTTGTTTGTTTTTTCGGACAAATGCAGGGAAATATATAAGCAATTTAGAGAATCATATGGTGGGAAGGCAGATATACACACTAGGTTAATGAGGAGATACAAGGACATTCCAAGCTGGTGGTTTCACCTACTATTGGTAGCATCACTGGCTCTTGCTTTTGTGCTTTGCATCTTTATGAAGGATCAAATCCAAATGCCATGGTGGAGCCTGATTTTTGCTGCTGGACTTGCTCTAATATTCACCCTTCCAGTTAGCATTATTACTGCTACTACTAATCAGGTGAGTGAGCAATCGATGTTAAGTGAATCGAGTTTAATTTTTTTCAGTATGCATACTAACCTCAATTTTTCTCCTTTCTACCCATGAATTAATGAGTAGACTCCAGGGTTGAATGTAATCACGGAGTATATTATGGGTATTATTCTACCAGGAAGACCAATTGCAAATGTGTGTTTCAAGACATATGGCTACATTAGTATGTCACAGGCTGTTTCCTTCCTTAATGACTTCAAGCTAGGCCACTACATGAAGATCCCTCCTCGTTCCATGTTCATGGTTCAGGTATTACATATATATTCTTCTAAACCCTTGTCTAATTCTGACTACTAAGTACGCTACTGATGTCATCGATCAGGATGGAAATAAGATGAGCCAAATTAAATTCGATCAATTACGATTTATGAGTATCAAAAATAGGACTACGTATTTTGATTGCTTAAAAGCATAATGCAGGATTCCTATATGTACTTGTTTTCTGACTTGTGCCGTTTATTTGTACTTACTGTAGTTCATAGGTACCGTCATAGCAGGAACAACCAACTTGATCGTTGCATGGTGGCTGCTAAACACAATCCCAAATATATGCCAAGACCAGCTCCTCCCACCAAATAGCCCATGGACATGTCCAAACGACAGAGTCTTTTACGACGCTTCAGTTATTTGGGGCTTAGTAGGCCCAAGGCGTATTTTTGGGCCTTTGGGCTCATACTCGGCCCTAAATTGGTTCTTCTTGGGGGGAGCTCTGAGTCCGGTCATAGTGTGGGCCCTGCACAAGGCGTTCCCAGAACAAAAGTGGATTAAGTTGATCAACCTCCCTGTTCTCTTGGGCGCATCCGGTGGGATGCCTCCTGCAACATCGGTTAACTACACTTCTTGGTTGTTTGTGGGGTTTGTGTTCAACTTTCTCGTGCTGAGGTATCGAAAGAGGTGGTGGCAGAAGTACAATTATGTGTTATCGGCTGCCCTAGACACCGGTCTGGCCTTCATGATCGTGCTCTTGCATTTCGCGCTTAAGATGAATGGCGATGGAATAAGCATTTCATGGTGGGGTGGAGGAGGAGAGTATTGTGACTTAGTTTCGTGCCCAACTGCTAGGGGTGTGGTTGTTGATGGGTGCCCTGTGCATTGATTCATGTTCAGGGTGGAAAACATTGCCTAGGGAGCTAATTTAGTTGACATTTTTACCATATTGTAGTAGGATTTGCTACACTATATTGGATTACATTGTGAATGATTTAGTTGGCCTATACTATTGTTGATTGAAATTTGTGTATATCTCCTTTCTTCTTTTTTTTTTTTTGGGGGGGATGCTTTTCAGGAGGAATAACCTGCATCTAAGTTTTTTAAGATTATGTAAAAACAGAACCTACATTAGAAATTGTAAACTCATGGTAGACAAGCCTGGGGAATGGGTCGCTCGGAAGTGGTTTGGATCGGGTGAGTTTCGGGTCCACTTACTTCAGTTGGCTACAGGTCTGGTTCGTGTAAAATTTGAGTCTAGTCAACTTCATATGTCCTACATGGGCGACTTAATATTAGGTTGGTCAAAAACTAGGTTAGATATAAGTCGAGTCAAGTGAGTTCCGGATTCTTCTAAATTCTAACGTCTGAATGAGTTGCTTCTAGTAGTTAGATCCCTAAACTGGATGGATCAACACAAAGTGCTAAATTGCATTACACAAGGGAAATCTGTAGCCTACGCCACAAAACAACGAAAGTCGACACAAGGCAAAGATATTCAGCCTTGCCCATTGCACTTTTTGTTGTGGTGAGATAAAATTTGATACTTTTGGTGATTGGGTCAGGTCTGAGAATCATTTTTGCTCAAATGTTAATCACTTCAGGTCTGAATTGGACTGGGATAGTAGGGGTTTAGACCATTTTTGTTTGAGTTTGAATCGGTTCGGCTTGAATTTTAATTAATTCAGACATGATCAATCGATCATCTGAATCAAATCATGTGTTCAATTTGGTGTGGGTCGGTTCATATTTGGGTTCAGGTCATTATTGGTTCACTCGTTTTAGTTGTCAATTCAAGTTTAGATTGAGGCCGTTCGGTTTGGGTTTGATATCAGGCCAATTTTGCCAGATCTGATTGTAGATGTCAACATGTAGGGCCTTTTTGGTAGTGGAAGCTATGTAAATAAAGGGATTTCGGAAAATTCTTTTACAATTTTTAAAAATACATAAATAGTAGCACTCAGTAATTAATCCATGACTAATATATACATAAAATTGGAGGACAATACAGATTGTTAAAGAAAATAGGCTACATTACTACGAGGCTAACCTCGTCACAAATATTCTATTATAGCATATTTATAACAAATTCTTTATTGAGATGATTTTTCTTTTTTGACATACGAAAAAAGTACTGAAACTGAAAACTTTTAAAAGATGGTACAATTAATTGGTTTATAACTTATCTATACAATGCTCTATTTCTTTAAAAAAGAATTAGTGGCTCTATTTGTTCCTATACTTATCAGAGATTATATCTGCATAATTGGAAAATAAAAAATACACTCGATGTAACAAAATGACATTTTCTATTTAACTATGTCATATAATATAATTTAGATTCAATAGCTATTATATCTTAGTATGTTTAGAATGATTATTCTCATAAAAAACATACCCCTGCAAAGTGAAAACTAAGACATACAAGTTGAATGCTGAATCAATACTCAGGAATCCTAATAATTAAGTCTAACTTTTTATGTGCTCTGGACTAGAACAAGGTCGAGTTATCGTGTCGGATCAGACCTTTCCAACTCTACCATGTATTTGACCAAAGCAGAAAAAATGCGAAACCGCACTAAAGGCCGTGTCCATGCATAGGCCAAAAATATCTAATTATTATCATTGTCAACGCCTTATCCGATCATTATTACTTCCGAATTCTATGCTCAAGGATTCAAGTTTAAAACTATCAAAGACAATTTAAATTAAATAAAAGGATTATTTCACTAATCTTTTAAATCAGAAGCTGTTGGACCTTTGTCTATTGGTTTGTGAAAATCTATTGCACTCAAAAAATTAGTATAATTTTGTATCAAAAAAGAAAATAAGTATAATGACTATGAAAAACAGACGTAGCTATAGACCTCAAACACAACATCCTTGCGGCTCTATCCATCCACCCAAAAAATAAATAAATCTTTAGACCTGTAAAGTATATAATAATGTACAAACTATATAAGCCATTATAATCGAAGTCAAAATACATGGCATGACCTCCATTTGATGCAAGAAGTGTAGCTTAGTTAGTTTTTTTTTTTTAAATAATGGTAAAAGATAAACGGAAAAGTTACGCACCACTTCTCACAAGAGTACGCCCAACGACATCATCTGCAATAAGTTGGCGAAGGTGTGGTTAGAAACAACAATTTGATGAGAAAAAACCGGTAATGGAGTACCCGAACTTAGCTAGCCAGTCTGCCGTCATATTAGTCTCCCGAAAAATGTGTTTGAACGTGGCTTGTATGTCCTTGTTTAACCAAAGTTGGACGTCTTTAATGATATTAGAGATTTTCCATGGAACCTGGCCGTCGCCTTTTATGGCTTTGATCACTGTCAGATTATCACCTTCAATGACGATACTATTGAATCCTGCTTGGACTGCTAGTTTTACTCTATCTCGTAATGCTCTTGTTTCTGCCACTAAAATGGATGTATCTCCATAATTTGCCGCTCCTGCCTTGATTAGTCTTCCCGTCCAATCTCGTAAAATAAAACCACTTGCTGCTAAAGATTGGTTGAATGACCCATCAAAATTGATTTTGATAGCTCCCGGTTGCGGGGAATGCACCTCACACAAAATGATTTGAGGTGGGAAGGGGAGAAGAAGACCCCTTGTGAGAGATATCAACTGATATACAAGCTTGGATTCTCCATTTAACGTAAGCCTTTTTGGCCCGTAAAATACAGGTTAAGGGTTGAAAGACCTCATTTCTAAAAACCACATTATTCCTATTCTTCCAAATACTTCAGAGTAGAAAAGACAATTTTTGGAGTATAACAGGAGTTCCTACACCTTTAACTTTTGGAAGATGATGTATAATGGTCTGGTTTTGGTCTGGTGACATACCTGACAGAATCCATCCATATTCCTCTGCGTAGTCCCAAACTTTTTTTGTCATACAACATTCTTTAAACAAGTGATCTATGGATTCTATATCATCTAGGCAAAGAGGACATGAAGGATTGATGTGAAGTCCCCTTGCCAAAAGTAAGCCCCCAACTGGAATAGCCTTGTGGCATACCTGTCAAAGAAAAACTTTAATTTTGGGCATAGTATCAATCTTCCATATCCATTTGTGAATCCAATTAGAATTATGAAAGGATTGTGGATCATGTGCCATCCATGTGACAGACTTTGTAGAAAAATTTCTAGAGTTATTCAGACCCCAACAAAACGAATCTTCCATATCATGGCTTGGGATAGTAATTCCTTGGATATTTTTTATAATACGGTGGTTATTCAGAGTCTGCTTAAGCTTTTCAATATTCTAGTTACGATTCGGAAGAATGAAGTCACTAACAGTCGCTTCTGTTGTAGCTTAGCTAGTTTACATGCCCTAGTTACTAGCTGAAAAGAAGAAATGATGATGATTCAATAATCAAAACAATATGAGCTAAATAAGATTGCACGCCCTTTTGCTAAAGCAGGAAGCAAAAGGGCAGCATCTTTGTTCCCGATATAATCTAAAAAAATGTTATCATATTTAGCATATTTGAGCGGGTTTGAGCAGAGTTGACTAGTAGAAAGTAGATTTGAATAAATTTGGCTAGCAGTTAGCAGATTGAAGAAGTTTGTACGCAGATTTGACTTGCAATTAGCAGGATTGACCTATAGTTAGCAGATTTGAGTAATTTAGAGCGGATTGAAACAAAATTGACTAGTAATTAGCAAGTGTGAACATATTGGAGCAAATTGGAGTATGTAGTAGGTTCAATAGTCCTAAGATGAGAGGAGTAAAAGGAATAATGACCACTGATCACTTATTTCAAATTTTCAATACTCTTTAAGGCCATTAAAGCTTCCCTTGTGTTTCAACACTGGGCTCAGTAAAGGATCATTTGTCTAACTTTAAAAAGAACAATGGAAAACAATATTCTTGGTAGACAATGGTATGACCATGATCTTTTCTTGTAATATGTTTGTGCGATTGATGTTAATCCCTCATTTACCATCCTAATATGTATCGCGCCAGGTAGGGGTCGAACCAACGACCTTCTGCTTGGGAAACAGGTACTCTATCCACTGAGCTACAGGCACATTTCATAGGCTTTGCGCCCAAACTGACTGCTATGCCTTCGTTTTCTTAATGGGCAACAAAGAAATGAGAACTTGAACGACTAAACATCACTTTACAAAGAAAGGATGTGTCAAGAAACAGTAAACGCCAAAATGACTTACTTCAGGCAATGTACTAACTTCTCTGCTGAACGTTTATTCACAAATCCTCGAGCACGCAACTCGTTCAGCAGTTCCAAAGCTTTCCCAGTCAGACCTTCACAGGCAATACCTCGGATGAGAATGCTGTATGTAGCTTCAGTCGGTTTGCAGCCTCTCGATACCATATAAGCCAAGAAGTCAATGGCACAAGCAGTGTCCTGACGCCTACACAGTCCCAAAATGATAGAGTCATAGGTGATGGCATTTGGCTTGATGCCTAATAGTTCAATCTCATGGAAGAGTCTGATTGCTTCATTAATTTTCCCTTCTCTACTAAGCCCCCCTACTAATGAATTGTAAGTTACTACGGCCCTATTCTATTTCGCCTTTTTTAGGATTTAGCTAAGAGTTTACATCTCCTTACAGTTTCTTACATCTCCTTACATCTTCTTACATCTCCTTATATTTTCTTACATCTCATAGATTTTCTATAACATTCATTTATTTTAGTTACAAAAATATGTATATTTTTTTAATGATACTACCAATATACAATATTTATAAATATCTTATGAACACAACATTTACATAAGCATAAAAACATAATATAACGACGTAAATTATATTTAAGTTTCGACATGAAATATATATTATTATAGATGACCATACATTTATTTATATTTAAAATTATTTACTCAAAATAGGAATTTATTTGAAGAGTTGTATTCAATTTTGTTAAAAAAGTTTTTTTTATATTATACTTTGCTTATTTGATCAAACTAATGTTCATATAAAAATTCTTGGATGAAATTTTATTCACCAAGTTTATGGGGATTAATATATTTTATTATTGTGTAATTAACTTAATTAATTGTTTATTTTTAATAAGTATATTATTTTAAGATTATTATTTTTCATCCAAAACGTTCATTGTAAAATAAGTTATACTATACAACTCTTCAACAATTCAACAACTCCTTACATCCATCCTTACAGCTCCTTACATCTCCTTACAGCCCCTTACATCTCCTTACAGCTTTTTACAGTTCCTTACATTTCCTTACATCTATCTATCTATCTAAAACGCGAATAGAACAGGCCCATGTCAGGTTGAAGATCGTTTCCTTGCATCTTATCCAATAGTTTTATAGCATCTTCTGTCTTCCCTGCCTTTGAGAGCCCATCAATCACAATGTTGTAAGTTCTCAAAACCAGTTGGCATCCAAAGGAGGGCAAGCTATTCATAAACTCAATCGCATCATTTAATCTTTCTTCGCTGCAAATGCCCTTTGTAAGAACATTATAAGTGACCACATGTGGTTCACAACCTTTAATCCTCATTTCATCTGGGAGCCTCATTGCCTGCTCAACCCCACTTTACTTGCAAGCTGCTTCGACCAAAATCGTGTATGTGATAACATTTGGGCAACCCTCGCTCTGAAACTGCCTATCAAGAACCTCCATTGCCTGCTTCCATTTCCCACTACCACACAAACAATGCAAAATCGTGCTGTACGTCACAACATCTGGGGCAACACTCATCCTATCAAGAAGCCTAAGAGCATTATCAATCTCCCCAGCTTTGCAATACCCACCAATTAGAATTTCCTGATTCCTATCAACATCAGGGACAGCTCCTGATTCCTCTAGAATTTCCAAAACCCTAGTGGCCTTCCTAGTATTACCAACCTTACATAACCCTTGAATTGAACTTCTACAAGAAATAATATCAGGGATACCACCGTGATAAACCATACCTTCAAGGAACTTAAACACACACAGAGAGATAGAAGGAAGGAAAACAAAGGGGGGGGGTCTGCTCGATCTTGTGGGGCGGGGAAGAATTGGGGATTTTTTTTTTTTTTTTAAGGGGGGGTTGGTTTAATTAGCTTGAGTTTTGTTTTTCCTTTTTTTCTGCCCCTTCTTATTCTATTAACACTAATATATCTAGATCATTCTCATATTAATCCTAATTGTATACATATACATAAGTAGATATTTGGGTTAATATTTTTGAGCTAGAGTTAAGAAGTAAATTGTATACCGTTTGGGTATAAAATTTGAATGAAGCACATTGAATTAGACTGTCATTTTATTAGAGAAAAATTTCAAGAGAGTGTGATATCTTTTTCTCACACCAGGACTACTGAGCAGCTGGCAGATGTCTCTACAAAATTCCTTCCTAGTTCACAACATCATCATCTCCTGGGTAAGTTGGGGGTATCCTCTTGCGCATCCTCCAACTAAAGGGGGGTGTTAGAGCTAGTTAGTTAGTTAGCCAATTGGAGTTAGTTTTGCCAGCTTAGCTGAGTTTGTTAGGCCACATAACAGATTGGACAGATTGTCAGTTTGCTAGTTTTGTTGTACAACTTTGCATACATATAATCACAGCTTGTATCATTCAGTCATCAACTCATAATGAGAAGTCCTAATGAGAGATATTCTTCGTTCTCTTTAAAATCTGTCCTTTTCTTCTTCGTTTGAGGCTCACCACTGTCAACAATTTTTGCTTCGGATTAAGCTTGAGTGACGGTATAAATTGGTCTAAACATGCTGCTCTTTGACGAGGAGTGTGAGGATGCTTGTAAGTTGTACCACATGTGTGCTTTTGTTGTCCCACAGATGTGCTTTTGTTGTCATTTGCCACATTAATTATTGAGCCTTTTCATTCTTAGGCTGGGCTTTCTTCATTGGGTGTTCCTATTTTATCTTGCTAGCTAAAAGAAATGTCCCTGGTCTTCAATGCCTCCCCTTGGAAGACATAGAGTTTTCTTTCAAATCATTGGGTCTTAGTCTTAAATCAAAGGCAATGGGGAGTCTAGAAGCACCAACTGCAAGCATTTTGGCACCAACTGTGAAAGTTAGTAACTGGCCTCTTTTTCTTGTATAACATAATTTCTTTTTTAGGGGCTCTACTTTGATCAATTGGAGTTTAAAGAGCTGAAGTGAAAATAATATCATGTCAAGGTAATTCTTATGCAACCTTAGTTCTCAGGCCATGAAACTCATACTGTAATATTGGCCACAACATTCATTGCAATATAAGCTAAACACACATGCGTTTCTATAATATATCTTATTTCCTTTAAAAAAATTTAAACTAAGATGAGTTCAATTTATCCACCATAAATAACGAATCACTAGAACACAAAATATATACAAGCATGCACCTAAAAGATAAATTTTTCTTCAAATTATTATATACAGCTAGCCCAAAGGTTATTATCCTGGCCCTAGCTAGAAAAATTACTAATGTATTTTTTTTTCTTTTATGTATTTTTTTTGAATAATTTACACTTTGGCATCTTAAAGAATGGAGAAATAACAAAAGTTCCTCACATTTTACAAATAGAAATTTATCACTTTGAGATAATATTTTTAGGAGTTTAGCATCACGATTTTCTTATCGATCTAAATTAAAGCAGTAATAATGGATCAAGAAAATTAAATAATACATGTGTCCTACGTCCAAAAGAGCATAAGTTCTAACTAAGCAAACAGCAGCGGATCTGGACATATAAAATAGGGGTGTTCATCTATTAAACTATCCATTTTAGGAGTCTGACCCCCTTTCAAATTTAATATGCATCTAAAAAGTTACAAATATATATATATATATATATATATATATATGGCCCTGTTTGGTGATCAGCGCTGTTAGCTGTTTGGATCAGCTGCTAGCTGTTTGGATTAGCTGTTTACATTAGCTGTTTGAATTAGCTATTTCTAGAAAAAGTCTTTGGTAAAATTAGTTGTTTTTAGAAAATATGTTTGGTAAAATTTCATTGATGCCCTTTCTCTAAAATACTTTTCAATTGAATAAGTTTTTATCTATTGATCATCTTATTTTGTTTTTAAAAAAGTTAATATATATCATATGTACAAATTAGCTTCTTCCTTGGAACTTTATTTTTTTATTAATTTAAATGGCTTGTGTTCATTATTTATTTTCTTTTGTTTTCAATGTTTACTTACTTATATAATGCCTACAGCTTAATTATAACCTTTGTTATTTTTAGAGATGCTTATTTTTTTATGAATTGCAATTAATATGAACTTGCATTTATATTTTTGTCATGAATTGAAATATGTATGGATTTCAAATAATTTAATCTTCATCAACCCAAAAGAAAACTAGGAATATGATTTATTAACGACAATAGGGAGGGTGGAGATGAACGTGGGGAGGTCGAGTAGAAGAAATTAGAGGCAAAAGTTATCTAAGATTTAGGCAAGGTAAGAAACTAGGAATAGAGTTTATCAATGACATGCATGTAATTTTATTAAACTTTTACACAATACTATAATTTTCACAAGCAGTTATTCTCAAAAAGTTAATAGAAATAGCTGTTTGAAAAAGAGCTGTTTGGGGCAAAACAGCTTTTTCAAACAGCTGTTTACCAAATACTTCTTTAGCTATTTGACTTAGTCAAAACAGCTAAAGTCTCCCAAACAGCTCTTTTTTCTCCAAACAGCTATATTACCAACCACTCTCTATGTGTGTGTGTGTGTGTGCGTGCGCGTGTGTATATTAGATATGATCAACGAGTCGAAGATCCGCCAGCCCCGCCCCGCCCTGATCCTCAAAAATGAGAGTCAAGTCAACTTTTTTTGTCTCCGATCCACCGCGTCCCTCAAATTGAGGGTACTTGACTATGTTGAGGGTCGGGCTTGGGTAAAGATTTTGACCCGCTGACCCTCACTTTTTTAAAAAATTAAAAATTAAAATAAAATAAGATACTTTTGGTTTCATTTGTTTAAAATTTTTTCGCTTTCACTTTTCCATCTCCCCTTAATATATTCCCACCATACACCTCACTAAATCTCACTGGTTCGTAATCTTCTAACGCTCCCTCTCTGATATTTGGAGTAGACTGAGTAATCATTTTAGTAAACTAATCAGTCTATTGGCTTAATAACTAAATTATGCATTAAAATATTTGTAGTTGCGATGCGTTTCATCGAAGCATTATATTATCGTTTCCCTTTTTATTTTGTAAGATATTTAATGTTGACCTTTATAATAAAAAGAAAACTTAGTAAAAAGTCTCATTTTCTATATCGAGACGTTTAAGCGTTGGGTCTGACCTGTTGACCCGAGGGTACTCACAGGGTCAGGGTCAGTGGTTTGCTGACCCGCACGAGGGTCGGGTAGGGTCAGGATCGAGAAAATTCTATCTGCCGATCCTCATGACTTGATCCTCAACCAGACCCACCCTCAATTTGATCAAATATATATATATATATATTATAAGAGGCCCTTTTCTTGCATCTCATCCAAAAGTTTTATAGCCTCTTCCGTCTTCCCTGCCTTTGAGAGCCCACCAATCACAGTGCTGTAAGTCCTCAAAACCAGTGAGCAACTTAATTGATAAACCTGTGAGCAAAGTGGCGTATGTAACAATATCAGGATGACACCCCCCAGAAACCATCATGCCCAAGTATTCAATTGCCCTTTGCATCTTGCAGTCCTTGCAAAATGCATGGAGCAATGGATTGTAACTGAAGGAGTTCGGAGCGCAGCCATACTTTGGCATCGATCTTTTCCAACATATCAATAGCTCGAGCAAATAAAAAATATACTAAAAATACACCGATATAATAGAATGATACGTTTTATTTAACTATGCCATATAGTATGATTTAGAATGATTATTGTCATAAAACATACCCCTGAAAAGTGAAAACTAATTAAGACATATATATTATATATATATTATATATTTTATCTATATTATATATCTATATATATATGGTATATATATATATATATATAATTTTTTTATTATACACAGTTTCAACCCTAATCAGCACTCATTAGTAGTGGTTAGTAATAAATTACTTATGATAAATTAAAAAAAAAGGCAAATATTAGATATCATATGAAAATATGACATCGGATTATTAAGAGAAAATACAACAGCTTCAGTTCTACATAATTATTGGCCCAAATGAAAACTTCTTAAAAAGATAATTATCTGGAACATCTTGAACAAAAAAATAAAGGAAAGGAAAACAACCCAAGAGGAGGGGGAGGACATACACATGATTATACAGCACTACCATATTTGCTTGTATCTACTTGCCTCTTGGCAACTAATTATCGGGGGGGAGGGGGGGAAGGAAAAAAGTACAGAACTACCATATCAGTATGATTATACACAGTATAACTTTCCAACGATTATCCTATGCATAAACACGCAGTTTTGTATACAGAACATTGAGAATATATAGTAACGAATTTATTCATTGATTAAGAAAATTATACGTACTACTGGCCAGTAGATTTAGCAGCAGGAAGGGCAGCAAACCTAGAAGAGAAATTAACATGGGCATAATCATCTTGATTATCAAACCCGATCGAACCCTCGTCAAAGTTCTGGGCATAGCTTAATGGGTCATACCTGAACCCTGCTCCATTAAACTTTGGCTTCTTTGGATGTTGATTACCACAAATACTAATTCTACTTGCAGTTGCCACACAAACACTACTTGTGCAGCTACTTTTGCTGCTTTGTTGCCTTATGTAATTCCTGCTTTTCCTCCATAATTGTTCTATTGGAACCTTCATCTTCAAGCTCCGCCCACATCCTCCTCCTCTTCCTGTTTGATCTTCTTCACTGCTCCTGGGTGTTGTTGTTGATGATGATGATTCTCTCTCCATCAGAACTCTTTTTTTTTTTTGGGGGGGGGGGGGGG